>CM070873.1:204099392-204544392 GCA_036365515.1 Torymus aiolomorphi | reverse complement strand
TTATTGAAAGTATTGTCAAAGTTTATTACTCTTAGTTTTGGTTTATTTATTTGTTCTTTTTAGATTTTAACGTCACTGTTTAGCTTATACTAAACAGTGAAATTACTTATATGGTATATTTACTATGATGAAATAAATAAAATCATTAAGACAATCTGTCTCATTCGCACCCATGCTATTCCCTATCGTGCTATCCTTGTCTGATTGCATCAGTTAACACGTGGGCTGGCATGTAACTATCTAGTTACATACTTCTTGCTGTACTTATCTGCCACCTGTAATTGTATGGCGCGAGATTCAAAATTGGTTAATAATGATTATGTTAATATAGGGTCATGCTGAGTATATTATGGAAACGTAGCTTGTACGTTATTTCATTGAGTATTTCTTGTTAATTATGCGTGTTATATATAATTGTTAATCAACAGAAAGGATTTGTAATTCAAATCCCCCGCCGTGACCATTAGCGTGAATACACTCATCTAGGCACTTATGGATTGAGTTATTACTCTATCACCTAGATGGCGGGTTGAGTACCACTTTTGACAATATGAGTCACTGCGAGGGACTTGTGTCGGTAAACAGAATTCCTTATGTTTGTGATAATAAATCATGATACACGCATATATATACACGTATATAGATATATACTTAATAATGTAAGGCGTTTATGACCGTTACAGACTATAATTGTGATGGTATATTAATGCACTCAATAATTGCATGGCTTCTGAAAATGAAGTAATTCTTAACGTAAACATAAGAAGTTGAAATGCCAACCTTAATAAACTATTAGTATTTTTAGTACATTGGTTAGGGCACTTTCAATTGTCTTAATACTATCTTCATTGGTGCAATTGATAATAACTGTGTCTTTATTCTTGCATGCTACATTTTTTGTTTGAATTGTTTTATTTACCATTAATTGGAAGCGTATTGTTTTTTCAAGGTTTGTAGTATCTTTGTTGTTCGTTTTTTTAATAATGGGATTTGGTATTCTTTTACTCTTTGGTTTAACATTGGCTGTTATTTCCGCAAATGTTTTGATTTTATAGTAGCTGTTGATATTACCTTGCTCTTCTTTTGTAAGTAATTCGTTTAATATTCTATTTTTATCTTGCAATTCACTATTGAGCTGTTTCAACAATTGGTTTTCAATTTTTAATGATTGTATTTCACTGTCGTCTTCATAAATAGTTTCATCATGCCCCTTCTCTTTTTCAATATTAATTTCACTAATAATTTCTTGTTTGATTTTTTCTTGAGTAGTAAGTTTCACTTGAGCTATTAATTCTTTTGCTTCTTTGCTCAATATATCATACGGCAAGTTTGAGGTTAGTGCTACGTTGGCATGGTCTTGACAGATTATAAATGTGTTACTAATAAATTTGAGTGGACAACCTACACTGTACTTATTAACAATCTCCTTAGTGTTGAATACGTTTTCACATAAAATACACACAACTGCTCCAACTTGTATTGTTGGATGACATTTGTAGAATTTTATAACTTAAGGTTTTTGAGCAGTATGGTATAATATTGCAGCCTTCTTCATGTTTCTATGTCTGAAAACATATCACAAAGTATTAGCCGAATCGATGATCCGGATCCCTGACACTCTCCTGGTCGGTACGAAATATAATCTATTTACTTTTAAGTACAAAAAGTACAAGTTCCTAAAGCTCAGTTCAGATTCCCACGTGAGATCTCATCTGAATCTAATGGCTATGTTCAACATAAGTTAAAAATACTGTGATGAAAAGTCAGCTGAGAATCTCACCTGGGATCTCATCTGAATTTAATCGCTATTTTTCAAAAAAGTAAAAAATATTATAATGAAAACTCAGATGAGAAACCACCTGAGATCTCATCTGAATTTAGTCGCTATTTTCCATATAAGTAAAAAATATTATAATGAAAACTCCGGTGAGAATCTCATCTGAGATCTCACATGAATTTAATGGTTATGTTATAAATAAGTAAAAAATATTCTAATGAAAACTCAGATGAGAATCTCACCTGAGATCTCTCCTGATATTTTTCAGTAGGACAGTAGCGATAGTGTTGCTTAGATTTAGTCATATAAAACGTCAGCGTTCTTTCATACTACTAACAAAAATAGATTAATTATCAGTTGATTTATTACCAGAAAATAAAAAGCATATATTACTATGACCAATTCTGTAAGCTATATTTTAGCCATCAAGTAGGTATTAGAAATACTGCATCGGTTTCTTCTTTCGCTGTAAGTTATATCACTATTTCTTGTACTTTTACATATAGAAAACTTGCAATTCATAAATATTAAATTAAACAAAAATTACTTAACTAATATTGAATCTGTTTCTGTTGAGAATAATGTATACCTTATAAATATAAGCCAAAATGCCATTAGTTGCATTATAAGAGACTCGTAACTTAGTCGTATATGCTTATTATATTGGTGATAATATGAATTAGGATTGGTTGTTTATACGGCTTTGCCAACTCATGCTTATACTACATCATTATCTAATAAAAACCTAATTAAATTTTGATATTATGTCGAAATATTCTTATTTTGCTAGTACTGGTTTATATGTTATTCGTTAAACATATGTGGATGCAATGAAGGAATAGCAGCGATAGTGGCAGAGGTATAAAGTTATGAAATGGCAGTGTTCCTTCATACTAGAGTACAAGTACAAGTTATTGTTTTATAACTTACAATGAAAGAGGAAACTTAGCAGTAAATTTAAAACAATATAATATTTATTGCAGAACAGAGAAAAATTCGTTTGTAAACTTTACTCTTTTTATAAGAAAATATATTTTTATAATAGTGCTGGGATACCTCGACATGTGAGATTTTTACTATTTGAAACAGTACTTACTTTTTATGACTGCTTAAAATATAATAAAGGTTACTATTTCAAATAGTAAAATTTGCTACAAAAATAATAATTTTTATTTAAAAAGTAAAATTTGCTACGAAAATCATAAAAATTACTCTTTCAAACAGTAAAAATCCCACATGTCGAGTGTGTCTCAGCGCTACCATCAAAATAATTCTCCGAGCGGCTTGTCCGTACGAGGCTCAGGGCGTCGGTCGGATCCGGGATTGGCCTCGCGTATAATCAATTTGGTTTCCGAGAGGGTGATAGCAATAGAGGAGGTTACAAGTCAGGTCACAGAAGCCTGGAAGAAACCTCAGAGGGGACAGGAGGCATGCGCTCTTATAACCCTGGACGTGAAGAATGCATTTAACTCGGCGCGGTGAGGGGACATCCTAAGTGCCCTCCATCGATTTCAAGTACCGGAGTACATCTGTAACGTCCTTAAGGACTGCCTCCGGGATCCGGTACTCCGGTACGAAACAACAGAGGGCGACAGAACAAAGCCTATCACGTTCGCGGTGGCGCAGGGGTCGGCTATGGGTTCCGACCTGTGGAACCTCATCTACGGCGGCCTGCTGCGTCTAGAGATGCCCCCCGGTTCGCGACTAGTCGACGTCGTACCGAGGGGGCTCTCAGGCGCAAAAGTGAATACATCACTTGCAAACCATACATATCAAATTATGAGAAGGACAGTTTGGATAATTTCAACAAGGCGTCGTTCATGTCAACACGCTAGTGTATTTAGTACGTATGGGTGTGCTGGGGACCTGGGGTACGCCAACCCCATTCCACCGTTGTCGCCGATGCCTATATCAAGGTGGTTACCATCGAGTACTCGAGGGCGCACTCGATGCCTGCCTCGAGTGATTTTGATGTCGTGGGTCGGCGTCGAGTAGCGCAAGCCAGAGACTCGTTGAACATTGTCTCGTCTTTCTGTTTTCATCCGTTTGTTGTTGTCGAGAAAATTGTAGGTACCGTATATGGTAAATACAGTACAAATATAGATAAAATAACATTAATACATATATTATGATATAATGTATGATTATTTTTATAAGCATATTTATAAATACTTTCTATTAATAAAGTTTTTTTCTAATAAAATTATCATTGTCTTAATTTTTTAGCCTATCATAATTAAAATTATATTAAAATTATATCTAAATATTATGTCGTTGTTGAAGAAGGCATTAAATAAACGCATTTATTCATCTAGTTAATATTTTCACCAATATATTTGAAAAGTTATAATCGGAAAGTTAGCTGTGCAAACAGCTGAGTTCGCAGCTATTTTTGCATCTGATTATTTTTAACAAGGTGGCAGGATCATCGTGCGATCTTTTTCAGTGGGGAATAGTGGTTTAGCAATCCAAATATTAATTTTTGAAAATTCAATAACCATCAAAATCAACGTCAGTAATCAGTTCATTTGGGTTAAGTCTGATTTTTCGAAAAACTTCAATTTTCGTCATTGAAGGACATAACAATTTTCTGGAAATTTTATATTTAATATTAAAAAAAAAAAGTTAACTGGAAAACTGTTTTGATTAATTCAGAGTTACCGGAAACACTGGAAAAACGCGTTTCTTCATTAACTTCTTCTCGCAGAACTTAAATTTTTTGAAGTCAGGAGGCATTGAATTCTTGCACCAACTTTTCTTCTGAATAGGTATACGCAATGATTGGAATCAAGAAAACAATGTTCTTTTATTAACTTTACTTTAATTTTAATAGCGAAATTTAATTATCATTGACGAAAAAGGTTAGATGAGATTTTGGCTTGAAATCTCACGTGAGATTTTTCAGTACGGTATTTTGCATTTACATTATCTAAATATTAATATGATCAGTTGACAAGTTGATAATATTTGTTCATCATTCTCTGGCCATATATTTTTGTATTAATTATCATCTAATTTCAATTAGTTTATAAGGCTTTTTAGAACAATGGATTCTAATAAGTTTAAATGCTACATCGGAAAATGTTTAGATGATGATTCCAAGTATGACTCACATACAAAATCAGAAGAAAGAATTTATGATTTTCAAGAGTTAAGCGAAGAAGGTAAACTTCTCCTTGAAAGCAGAGTAACAAATATAACTGTGAAAAATATATGTTCATATCACCAATTTTGGTATTTGACTTATTATACATATTACTAGACATCATGTTGTGTTCCATATAACAAACATGAAAAGAAAAGAACAAATAATTTGAAGCCTATAATGCTTCAGATTTATTTAGATTTTAAATAAATTACCAAACAGAATATAGTTTCTAGTAAAAAAGTCTGTGGCACTTTTTACAATGAAATATTTAAAATTACAATGCTAGTGAGAGATGAACGTGATGCAAATCACTCTGATACTTTAATTTCTATACAACAGTCAGAATCTGAGTCACAGAAAGCCAAGATCAAAAACAAAAAAAGTTTGTGAGTCTAGGTTTAAAAAAACACATGAAAAAACTGCTCAGGCAGTTTATAAAAAGCTTGTTGATGAAGTTCTTGAAGTGAATCTTTGCAGTGATGTACAAAATTTACAAAAAGGCCGTGAATCTCTTAATCAAATTATGACTGATTTGAAAAATAAATTCCATCAAGAAAAAAAAGAAGAGTAAAAAAATACGAGTATTAACCCTGATTCCAAGTAACTGGTCTTATAAAAAAAGCAAAGGCAAATTTTAATTGTTCACAATACATGTACAGAAAAGCAATATCTATAAAACAAACTAGAGGTGAGAATTTTAAAAGTTATTTATTTTCATCTTTACATGTAAATGATATTTTATATATGGAATATTTTATGGGAATAAAATATTATAATATTGTAGTCTAATGACTGTTTACATTTTTTTACCTGTTCACTACTAACCTGAAAATCTTTATGTACATAATAGTTTCACTAATATTACTGATTCAGATATTATTTAAAATAGTTTTATACCACTCTAACCTCAAAATCACAACTTTGGTATGATTTTTCAGCGCTCGTGGTATAAAATACCGTTCGAAACTAGTGCGTAAGTCGATTATTTAGGTGGTGTGGACTTTTTCGCACTGGCTTCGCTCGTGCAAAAAGTCACACCAGCTAAATAATCGACTTCCCCACCTGTGTCGAAATGTACTATTTTTTTTTTACTAAAATTAAAATTTTAACCAACCAAAGTATTTTTTTATTTCTTGGAAGTTTACACTGTCATTTCACATTAACTATGTATGGATCAAAACAGTTTTTACATGACTACCATAATCTCACTAGCATTATTATACTAGTAAAATAAATTACAAGTTTTTATTAATACATTGAAAGATACTAGTGTGTACCTTTAGATACAATCAATCTATGATTATGTTGTGCTGCAAGAATTTTTCTCATTGAGGACTTATAACAAAACATTACTTGATGTTGGTTAAAAAGGCCCACTTGACGCCCTTGGTTCAAAGTTAAGTTATTGACAAAGACTGAATCAGCTATAAGTCTTTTAAAGAATTTAAGTTCTGAAATACGCCTTAAGAAAGCATTATTACATTTCAGAAGATCAAAAAAATAGTTTTTTAGCAATAAAAGAAAATTTGAATGAGGAAACGGGCTTAATATTAATGGATTTCTCGGAAAATTATACATTCATAGATCAAGATTCTACTCAAGGCTTTTACTTTAATAATGAACAAGCTACTGTACACCCTTTTGTTTTGTATACCAGACGAAATAGCGATACCATTAATGTTACAAGTTTTTGTATCATAAGTGATTATAATAAGCATAATGCTTATGTGATTAATGTGTTTCTCAAAATATTTCTCACAAAAGTCAAAGAAAAATTTCAAAACATAATGAACATCAATTATTTTTCAGATGGAGCTCCCACTCAATATAAAAATAAGTAAGTTAAAGAAAATTTTATATTTTTGCGTTTACTGAGTTATTACTGCTTTTAATAATAATTACGTTTATTATAGAAATCATTTTGTAAACATATGCACACACAAGAACGATTTTGGTATTGAAGTGGAGTCATACATAAAATATATGCTTTAGCAAAAAAAAAATACAACATCGTGGATTAAGATAAATTATGATTTCGAATTTTCGCAGAATTTCAAAAAACAGCTAAAAATGGCCTTAAAACAGTAATTCTTTCAACTCATTATTGATATATTTCAGCATGTAAGGCATCTGAAGGGCTAATATTTGGCAAAAGTTCATATTTTATATGGTTCTTCAAAGTTATATGCTTTAGAATTCATTTCTGAAAATCACCTCCGCACCGAACTTGAGAAATCCACAAGAATGACCTATATATATTTCAAATTCAATTCCTTATTAATATTTCTTGTATGCTAGACAGGCAAATTTAATTATTTATTTGTCATCTTTATGCTATTATCGCTTAAATAATATGTTTTGATATTTCAAAACAAATTTAATTACATATTTTTCCATCAAAAGCCTATCAAAAAAGACAAAAAAAAAACAAAAATAAAATCAATTTGTCCGTAATTTTGAAGATAGTAAACCATAGCAAGACATATCATTTTAAAGTTTTTTAACTTTTGATAAAAATTTTTTATTATTGTTCAAAATAACATACCTATATAATTGAAAAATAGAACGCCTCTGCTAAACGTACGTGAAATTTGACATACAAATAACAAAATAAACCGCTTAGAGACTATCATTTCTTTAGTTAAAGGTCAATCCTTGATTATTTTTTTCTTCTTAAGAAAATTTCTAGGTTAGGTTTTCCTTATTTGTATGAAAGATTGTATATCTATATACTGCGCTCCTGACGTAGGTTTAGCAAGAGCCAAAATAGAATAACAAATATTAGGTTTTTTGAAAATTCTCAGGTGTAAGATGTCTTAAGCTTTCGGAATGTAAAATAAACAACATTTTCATTAAATTCTTGATCAGTTGTAGTATTACAACTTTCATTAGAATTTTTAAAATATATATAATTTTCCACTAAAATGAATAATATAAATGTTATACATTCACTTACAATCAGTCAATTAAAAATTTGTTTGCTAAACTATATAGTAAATTTTCTAACCTTGTATGATATGGACACCCTGATACATTGGCACTGGGTAACGTGGCGGCTGCTGTGTACTTCTATCTCCGCCTCCAGTTCCAAACAGCTCATGAGCAGGCGTTGGGGACCTACTGGCTATCTGCGAGCTACCTGGCGTTGATGTACAAACTCCTGTAACGAGCTGTATTGCACGCATATAAAGATTTTTATTAGCCATTCAATTTTAATTCCTTTCGAAGAATAGTTGCGTTAATGCTTACAGGTACGTTTTGCCTAAAGACAAAATTAGGAACCAGAACAGAACCCATATATGCACCAGGGGGGGCTGGAGAGGTACCGTTGGGGCCTACTTGATGGTTAAACGTTCCAGTGGACATCATGGTAGGTGGGTGGTATGTACCAGAGTTTACATACATCAAAGGAATACTAGAAATCTTTACAGAAAATCATTACTGAATAGTCATGATTAAAAATCACAATTTTCAATGATGAAACTAGTGCATTACAAGTTTGTTGATCACGACGTATTTTTATACCTGATGCGAAGTAGTAGTATTGGGTGGAGTAGGCACTCTGCACATAACAGAAGGAGGTTGAATTCCAGATTGTCCAGGATAATAAGTAGGAACTACATGAACAGGCGGTTGACATGTGTATTCACTTGGAGTAGGTGTCACAGAAGGCATTGAATTATACGGGATCGAATAGCTGCTCACATAATTTGCTGCTGGTAACACATAGCGTAAACATTGTAGCTCGGTATGACTTGATTCCATTCAAATTCATGCAGACTGCGTGGATCATTTTTTTTTCTTTTAATTACTTGTGTCGTTATTCAACGAACTGTCTATGCCTTTTTTCTACCCATTTACTCTCCCATTCACTAATATATTGATAGTATAAACGAAGAGCTATCAAATAAAAGTTTTTTGATAAATTAATGATAGTTTATTAATATATTAATTATTTAATTTATTAATTAATTTCAATAATCTATTTAAAGATCCCTCGTCATTTGAAATTTGACTCGTCTAGTACAGATACCCATATTATTGTTTTCAGTCAAGTTGTATGATACTCCAAAGCTCTCTCTCTCTCTCACTCTCTTTCTCTCTCTTTTTGAATGCACTTACATTCTCTTAAGGGGGCTAGACACCTTTTTTCTCTGAAATAAGAAGTCACATTTTAATACATAAATGTAAACTAATTATTTCATACTTTTTACATATAAAAGTGGGTATATTTACCTTACCTTAAAACTTTCTCCGATGGGCCTTTTATATGGTCCAGAACCATAGTCATCGATGAGACAAGTTTTTTCACTAACCGTAAGCTTTGAAATTTTCCTGTGGATGGATTGACTTCAGATTTGAACTAAATTACTCCTGAATAGTATAATTCTCATATGAGTGTAGGGATTTTTGATCTAATGAGAAAAAAAAATTGTGCTGTTTTTCAAGAGTTTTTTTTTAATTTTTTAAAATTTTTTATATTTTTTCATAATTTTTCTGATGTAAAAATTTTTTCCGACATTTAATCCTAAATCCCTACACTCATATGAGAATTATACTATTCAGGAGTAATTTAGTTCAAATCTGAAGTCAATCCATCCACAGGAAAATTTCAAAACTTACGGTTAGTGAAAAAACTTGTTTCATCGATGACTGTGGTTCTGGACCATATAAAATGTGACTTCTTATTTCAGAGAAAAAAGGTGTCTAGCCCCCTTAAGGTAATGTGAAATACTGACATAATTTTGGAATGTCTACATCTTTTGCAAATATTAATAGAATCACTAAAAATAAAAAAATTGAGTATACTATTTACATATACGGAGCGCCTGACGTCGTTGTTTTTTCAAAAACCTAACCAGAACTTATTTAATTAAATAAGGGAGCGAAATTTGTTCACACTATTAAACTTCATTTTTTATCGTTCTACTGTCGTCAAAACCTGCATAGACATATCTGTTCATAAAAAGCATGCGTGAACCTATAAACATGTGGATGTATCTTTACAGGTTTTGAAACTTTTTTAATTTAGATATC
Source organism: Torymus aiolomorphi (assembly GCA_036365515.1). Classification (NCBI taxonomy): domain Eukaryota; kingdom Metazoa; phylum Arthropoda; class Insecta; order Hymenoptera; family Torymidae; genus Torymus; species Torymus aiolomorphi. Next base: position 204,534,430 of record CM070873.1, on the reverse strand, counting down.
GATGACTCCTTATGAAATTTCACGTGGAACAAAATGAGTCCTTTCAAATTTAAATTAAAGAAATTAGATCATTCTTTTTATTAGGCGATATCTACTTTTGCAATGTTGAAATTTCGTCAAAAAAATTATCTTTTTTGTTACTTTAAGATCCATATTTTTATATGATATCGTTTCTTACACTGAGAGAAATGTTGTAGTAAAATTTATTATAAGTATAAGAAAAATTACTATATTTTTTAGGAACGGAGGGACAAATCGAAATTATAACAATTTTTGCTATGCAACATAGTAATTTTTATGAATGACCTTAAATTTCAAAAAATTAAATTTTTTCTCGTTCTTCCTGTTTTCAGAACTATTTTCAGACTCTAATCGTACAATATTTAATGTGAAAATAAATTAAAATGAGAAATAAAAATATTTTTTTTACGAGCGTTGGGATCGAACCTGCAACCTTCACCGCGGCAATCGGACGCGCTAACCACTTACCCAAATAGGATTCTTGAGTGTAAAATTTTGGAACTTCTACATGTCAAACCATCGATTTCAAGAAAATTTCAGATAATATTAAATAATGACAATAAATAACTTTGATAACATAAAGAAACTTATCATTAATGTGCATAATATAAAAATAAAATAATTGAAGTAAGGTTTTGAATGTTTTGTAAACTTCAAAGCAAGACAAAGTGAAATTCCCGTAGAAACATAACCTCAATCAGACACGTGGGCGTCTTGATCTGCGCAGAAAGTACTAATGTTGTAGCAATTTTTACTATGTTGGATAGCAAACTTTCTTATGGCCTGTAGAAATTTTTGAATGTGGCACTTTTTACTATGTTTATAGTAATTTTTAATACGCTACAAAATAAAATTTATATTCTATTCTAATAAAAATTAAAAGCATATATTATAAATTTTATTATATCACAGTTTTTGCTATGTGTATAGTAATTTTTCTTTTATTTCGTAATACTTTCTAATCAACAACTGCCATAAAAATTACAAGATATTTTGTAATTATTCATACAATTATAATAAAAATGCAGCATAAAGTGTATATATCTCACCCTTCCTATACTTTATAGTAATTTTTATTACAGTTATAATAAAATTTGCTACAACATTTTTCTCAGTGTACATTATTAAAAATATTACTTATGTCGACTGCAACTTACTATCAACTGATGAGAATTTTTCCATTGGTCTTACAGTCTTATAAATTAAATTAAAATAATTAATATTTATGGCAGTCAGATTACCCTTGTTTATAATCACCCCCGCAGAATCTGAAATAAAAACTTAATTAAATTCTGGAAAAAAATTTTATTAACAAAGGACTATCTGACTGCTCCCCACCACCAAATTGCCCAATTGCCCAACGTTTCGAGCCCGCTCCGGTTCCTCCTCAGGGACTGAAATGAAACCCGCGATACAACTCCTTATATACCCATACCCACTTATTTCCTCTTACCCCCACCACCATACACCTTCCCCTCTCCAACTTTCTATTCTCACTTAAATGAATAAAGAATGATAAATGTTATCTAATTTACTTGACTCTACCATCAAGGAGCGCGGGAGCGCTCCGAAGGCAAGTATAGAAGAAGCCTGAAGGAGCGACTCGTGCTACTTATACATTGAAATGGGTTTGCAAGAAATTCAATGCGCCTATATACGTATTAGATTTGTTTGAACTATATTAACATGTACTGTTAATCGAAAGCCATTTCATTGCTCTACTCAAATCGAAAGGTTTCATTTAAAAAGATTGCCCCGTTCAAAAGATTTAGAGATCTGAATATTTTTTATGTACTATTTCCGATTCTCCATATTCTTCAGTCAGCACAAACTATACATTTTTCTCCGACCGGTACATAGTATAGCATTTTTGTCCGACCGACTGGTAAAAGAGAGAAGAGAGAGAGAGAAGAGAGGGAGAGTGAGAGAGAAGGAAAGAGAGAAGAGCGACGGAGATAGAGAGAAAGACAGAGAGATCCGTATATATCGTGTATATATATATATATATATACCTGGTCAATCAATCTAACCTTGTTATTTTATGTATACATAAAATAACTTTCAATATTACGCATTAGTCCGTATACAATCATCATTTATAGAAGTTATGTTCAAGACTTTTTACATCATTGAAATCCGATTTAAATTGACTTGGTGTATATTATATATATATTCAGATGTATTTTCAGATAAGTAGCAAACTTTTATTATAAAATAAAAAAAATAATGTTATTAATATAAGTTATTGTTACTTTGTGAAATCTTTTTTTTTGTTACAGATTATTATATCAGAACAAGGATAATTGAGAAGTAGATTATGATTAAATAGTTTGCAACATATAGAAGAGTTCAAAATCTCATTATTATTATGCATTATGCATTAAGGCCACCAAAAGATTATGTTCAAGTCTGTCAAAGAACGCAACCTCCTGTAGTAGAAAAAAAAGAAATACTGTTGCAGATAATATTCCTCTAGCAGAGCCTCGTTCTACTTTATGGTGTTTTAATTATGGATTCTTTACTGGCCCTACGATTTCTAAAGGTAAATTAGCATTATTAAAACCCGGAAATAGTGATATGTAACATTTTCTTAGATTATTATTAAAAGTGCATCATGCTCAAATATTTTTTTTACATTACATTAATTCTTTCAGGTTCAGGCCTCATTTCATTTTTTGCTTAAAGTTCAAATACTGCTTGAAAAAAGATATCATAAAAACACACTAAAAATTGATGAAGTTCATTGCATATCAATGCGTCAAAAAATAGATTACCACGAATTTTAATTATTACAGTGACATTAATTAAGTAGTGACATTAAGTGATTTTTCATTATTTTGAGAAAATAACGCGCAACCTGTTTAGATTGTATGTTATTTTCATAATAACTTTAATATTTGTGGTTAAAGTTGGATAACATTTTCTCAGATTGTTAAAAGTGCACATCATGCTCAAGTATAATACATTATTACATTACATAATTCTTTCATTTTCAGGCGTCATTCCATTTTTTTCTTAAAGTGCAAATACTTGAAGATATTAACATAAAAACAAACCTACTAAAATTTGGTGAAGTTCATTGTATATCAATGCATCAAAGAATGACCAAGAATTTTAATAATAGTGACATTAAATAGTGACTTAAGCTATAACTAAGATGTTTTAGATAATATTGTTGTTGTGATTAAGTAGTGACATCAAGTAATGGTTCATTATTTTTTGAGAAAACAACGCGCAAAGATATTAGTAACCTGTTTAGATTGTATGTTATTTTCATAAATAACTTTAATGTTTGTGGTTAAAGTTGGATAACATTTTGTCAGATTGTTAAAAGTGCATCATGCTCAAGTATAATACATTATTAGATTATTTACATAATTCTTTCATATTCAGGTGTCATTCCATTTTTTGCTTTAAGTGTAAATACTTCTTGAAGAAGATATTAACATAAAAACAAACCCACTAAAATTTGATGAAGTTCATTGCATATCAATGCATCAAAGAATGAGCAAGAATTTTAATAATAGTGACATTAAGCTATAACTAAAATGTTTTAGATTGTAGTTGGCATGAAAACTAAACTTTTTACTCAACTTTGAGTTTCAAGTTTTGTAAAAGCTTCTGAAAACTGGGCTGTCGTAAAAGCAGCATTGACAGCTGGCGTATACCCAAATAAAATTGTGTATAGACAAGAATATAATATATAATAAACTATTGGATATGAAAAGATATGGAATTAAAAAATCCATCGCAATTATCAATATATGAGGCGTTTCACGTCAACTGTCCCAGCGCGCGGCGCGCGAGCCCCAAAACCTGCTATTTCTAACTCATGTTTATGATACTAAAAAGTACTTAAAAAAATTGTTTGATATGCGTTTTCGACGTATTTTTTCCTCAGCTTTCCAATGATGTTGGTAGTTTTTTCAAAATTTTCCATTTTCATCTTCAAAAACTCTTTTGCGTTCTATTTCTCGCAAAAAACATCTCGGGCACTCTTTGGAAAATATCCTTTCCTACGTAAAAAATGCTCAGCTTTCGATCTAGAGGGTAAAAAAAATATTAAAAATACACTTTTTGAGATATAACATGTTTTGTACTTTTTGAAGGTGAAAATTGAAAATTTCGGAAAAACTGCTTACGCCATTGGAAAGTTGAGGAAAAAATACGTCGAAAACGCTTATCAAACAATTTTTTTAAGTATATTTTAGTATCATAAACGTGAGTTAGAAATAGCACGATGTGGGGCTCCAGCTGCGCGCGTTGGGACAGTTGACGTGAAACGCCTCATATTTATATTTTATAATAGTGACATTAAGCTATAACTAAAATGTTTTAGATTGTAGTTGGCATGAAAACTAAACTTTTTAGTCAACTTTGAGTTTCAAGTTTTGTAAAAGCTTCTAAAAACTGGGCTGTCGTAAAAGCAGCATTGACAGTTGGCGTATACCCAAATAAAATTATGTATAGACAAGAATATAATACTCATTAAATTAAAGTCGAGTACTTTCAATAACAGAATCATTTCTGTAAATTATTCATTATTATATTTTCTCTACAAAATATCCCCAAAAATGATCACATCTTTTAAAAAATCCATTAATAAATTATTTTACAAAACGTCTACAATCCTTTACAAACTTGCAAGCAACGAGAAATTCTTTTCCAAAACCTTTACAATCACTTTACAAAAACTTTTATAAACTCTAAGAATTTTTTCGGAAATCATAAGAATTATTTTCCAAAACCTATACAATATTCTAAAAAATTATTTACGTTTTATGAAAAGGAATTCTACGAATAAATAATAAATTTTTGCGTTCTAAAGTCAAAATAAATTTTTATCACGCGGATACTGAAACTCAAACCCACAAAAGTTGTGAAATCAATTAAAGTGTAGTTTTATACTTAACAAACATTATTTATAATGTACTTTTACTCTTAAAAAGTTGAGAAATCACTCTAAAAAATTTTTTTATAAAAGTAAAAACTTATAGGCAAGAATAAGTTCGGTTACTATTCCATATAGTCTTATACTTAACAAACATTATTTGCTAAACTCTCCCATCCTCTCTTTCTTCCCCCTCTCTCTCTCTCCCTTTGTACCAAAAACTTTAATAAGAGCTTAAATATTTTTTCAAAACAATCAACACGTTCTTTAAAAAACTAATTTTTTAAATATATTCTAACAACACAATTTGTCGATAATCCTTTTATTTATTCTAATCTCATCTATTCAATAAGCACTCTCTACAAATGGTAATAATTTTTTTCATGACTGTACAAATAATAATATTGTTAATAAAACTTTCTACGAAAGTATAAAATAAGGCAAGTATAGAAGTTTTTTCTGTATAATCTATAAAATAATATTTATGATTTTCTAAAAGAAGTCAAATAAACACTAGTAAAAAAGTCTTTTACTTCTTTGAGTCAATGTATTCTCAAGAAATTATATGTAAATACATTCAAATTGTTCACTGCAAATCAAATAAACAAAAGTTGTGAAATCAATTACCGATAGTCAAGTAATGCAAACCATTCTCCGAAAAACTGTATGACTATAATGTTCTCAGAAATATATTCAAATTTCTTCATTCTTCTATACAAATTAAATTAAATTAAATAAATTAAACGCAAGAAAGTACTAAAATCAATGAATTGTAGTCAAGTACCGGCCATAAGAACTTTTCGTACCTCGCATGTAAAATTACATTTTACGCCCACGTTGTAACTTCAAAATTATTCAGCCAGCAAGCATGAAGTACTACTTAACGCCCAAGAGGCCCAATAGCTCATACACTCCCACAAAACTTTATAGTACCTACGTACTTTACACCCGTGTGGGCGAAAATTATTTTAATTATATAACTATAATGCCTTCTTTTTATTTCCAAAATTCATAAGAATTTTTTCAGGTATTTACGAAAAGTCAAAGCCTATATAAAAAAATTACATAGTTACCAACACATCACTATTTTTCATTATTCCTCCTCAATTTTGAACTTTCTATAATATTACGCATCTTGATTCTTGGAAGGACAAGAGAAGTCTAGAGCTGCCCTAGCAGGGTTGGTCCTCCGACCTCCCGTACATACTTGGCGGGCCCGTCGGTTTGCAGTCACGTGGGCTAATTAAATGTAGAATACTAAATTTTTACATAAATTCATTAACAATATTTATACCTATAAGTCCACCATAAATAATTACGTTGGCTCTAATTTTTAATTGATGCCGCTAAGTACAACATATCCGTACATGTGCAGGATCATGATTTATATTTCATTATCGAACATATTTTTCCTTGTGTCCGTCTTTTTTAAACGAGAATAAAATAAAAAATTCATATAAATTTATAGCCTGCTCAAAAGTCCTTTACATTTTACTAACCGTTTTATAAGCAATATATTTTATATGCTTTTCCCCCGTGTAAATATCATATAAGATCTCATATGAGAATTTCAGACAGCGCATATCTCGTATGAGATCTTATATGTGGTGTCATATGCAATTTTATATATTATGGGATCTCATATGAGATCTCATATGATATTTTCACTTGGGTGTGTAGTTTCTATTTAAAAACAAAGTGATAGATTCATAGATCAGTAGTTAATATGTAGAAGCAACCCATTTATACATTTTATCTGATCTTTAAACATATGAATATTTATATGAAAATGACAATGCCTTACAATGCAAACCGACGGGCCCGCCAAGTATGTACGGGAGGTCGGAGGACCAACCCTGCTAGGGCAGCTCTAGACTTCTCTTGTCCTTCCAAGATGCGTAATATTATAGAAAGTTCAAAATTGAGGAGGAATAATGAAAAATAGTGATGTGTTGGTAACTATGTAATTTTTGCTTCCTCATAGAGGAAGCTTTGTGATAGTAAAAAAAAAAAATTTATGAAATAATGTGTTAGAAATGTTATTTAGCAAATTTGGAATCGAAATACACTATTTTTAGAAAATGTCCGTATGGATGTGTGTGTGTGTGTGTGTGTGTGTGTGTGTGTGTGTGTGTGTGTGTGTGTGTATGTATGTCCGTATACGCTGATATCTCATGATCTACTCGACCAATTTTAACGGCAGAGTGATCATTTTTTTAGATTTTGCTTCCACAATTGGAGTCAATATTCTATTTTTGTAAAATTTAATTTTTTTTTTTATAGCCATTTTAAAATTTTCAAAATTTATTTTTTCGATTTTTTTAATATTTAGAACAAATATTGTTTATATATCATGAATTCTCTGTATGTAGGATAAAATTATCTACAATTTAAAAAAAAAAAAAAGTCGGTAGCTATATTTCGTCATAAGTTATTGATGAAAACGTAATTTTTTGTAAATAGGTTATATTTCGAAATTAAAAAAAGATATTAACATGAATATTTTTTTGGTTATAAAGGATATTAAGTACTATAACTTACTAAATTTTTAGGTTTTTTTATTCATTATTTTTTGAGAAAAAAAATAATTTATAAAAAAAAGTGATTTTTTTTGCCGTTCAATAACTATAGTAAAATTGGCTTAATCACTTTGAAATTCTTTTTAGGGGTAGATTTTGTATACCAATCGAGTGAGTTCTTTGGGCAAAAGGATTGATCCATAAATTTCGAAGATATTTGAGGATAACATTTTTTTCAAATTTTTTTTAAATCGTAATTTCTCGAGAACGGCTCTATGTATCAAAATGGGGTGGGTGGTATTCGAAAGAGAATTAAATTACCTATATTTTCTAAAAAAATTAATTCTTTAGCTGTCACGGTTCTTTTGTTATTAACAAAAACGTAAAAATTGAAAAATGAAAAAAATGAGTTTTATATGTTCAACTATTACAAGAGTACAATTGTCTTATTCGCTTCAAAATTCATTGTAGAGGTATATTATTGATAGTTCTCGGATGAGTTCTTTTGGCAAAGTGATTGGTTCATAAATTTCAGAGATATTTGAGGTTAAAATTTTTATAGACATTTTTAAAATCTATTTCTTGAGGATGGCTCTGTGTATCTGAATGGGATGGGTAGCATTTGAAAGAGAATTAAAATATTTATATTTTCTAAAAAGAAACATTTTTTAGTTATCGCGGTTTTTTATTATTAACAAAAATGTAAAACTTGAAAAATTGAAAAATGAAAACAAAAATCTGTCTTTATCAAATTTTTTAAAATACATCCCCTCACATTATAACAGCCTTTCCACATAACGCATTCAATATAACACGTTCAATGTTCAACGTAACACGAAAATAAATTTGTTGTCCGACATCTACCAATTTTATACTCAGTGGTAGTGGTGTAGAATGGGTACATTTCTACCACTGAATATGAATTGGCCATAAAAAAATTACAAGTTAATATTTTCCATAAAATTTTTCCAATTTTTTTCGTGAAAAATTTATTTTTCGAATTTTAATTTTATATGAAAATGTATAATTTCATCTATCTCTTACGAGATGAAAATTACGTAAAAAGTTGTGCATTAATGTGGAATGATCGTTTGACAAAATTTTCTAACTTTAAAATAATTTTGACAATAACTTTATCGTCATTGATAGTCATAATTTACAATACATAAATATAAAAATTACCGACATTGCTTACATGACGGTCATTTTTACAACAATTTGACAATAACTAATAGATATAATTTATAATCCATGAATACAAAAATGACAGTCATTGAGCTTTGGTGATTGGTCAGAAATGATCATGGTGATTGGTCAGAATCTATATAATCTATAAAATTTGAATAAATTATGTTGGAGTTTTGTTATTTCTGTCTTTCTGAAGTATTAAATTTTAAATATTCGAATTAAAAATTAATTAAAGGAATCAGTAAATTAAGTTTGAGAAAGCTACGTGCCAATGAATTGGCAGCGGTTTTTTATATAGGCTTTGACTTTTCGTTAATACCTGAAAAAATTCTTATGAATTTTAGAAATAAAAAGAAGGCATTATAGTTATATAATTAAAATAATTTTCGCCCACACGGGCGTAAAGTACGTAGGTACTATAAAGTTTTGTAGGAGTGTGTGAGCTATTGGGCCTCTTAGGCGTTAAGTAGTACTCCATGCCCGCTGGCTCAATAATTTTGAAGTTACAACGTGGGCGTAAAATGTAATTTTACATGCGAGGTACGAAAAGTTCTTATGGCCGGTACTTGACTACAATTAATTGATTTCAGTACTTTCTTGCGTTTAATTTATTTAATTTAATTTAATTTGTATAGAAGAATGAAGACATTTGAGTACATTTCTGAGAACATTATAGTCATACAGTTTTTCGGAGAATGGTTTGCATTACTTGACTATTGATAATTGATTTCACAACTTTTGTTTATTTGATTTGCAGTGAACAATTTCAATGTACTTACATATAATTTCTTGAGAATACATTGACTCAAAGAAGTAAAAGACTTTTTTACTAGTATTTATTTGACTACTTTTAAAAAATCGTAAATATTATTTTATAGATTATACAGAAAAAACTTCTATACTTGCCTTATTTTATACTTTCGTAGAAAGTTTTATTAACAATATTATTATTTGTACAGTCATGAAAAAAATTATTACCATTTGTAGAGAGTGCTTATTGAATAGATGAGATTAGAATAAATAAAAGGACTATAGACAAATTGTGTTGTTAGAATATATTTAAAAAATTAGTTTTTTAAAGAACTTGTTGATTGTTTTGAAAAAATATTTAAGCTCTCATTAAAGTTTTTGGTACAGAGGGAGAGAGAGAGAGAGGGGGAAAAAGAGAGGATGGGAGAGTTTAGCAAATAATGTTTGTTAAGTATAAAACTATATGGAATAGTAACCAAACTTTTCTTGCCTATAAGTTTTTATTTTTGTAAACAAATTTTTTAGAGAGATTTCTCAACTTTTTAAGAGTAAAAGTACATTATAAATAATGTTTGTTAAGTATAAAACTACATTTTAATTGATTTCACAACTTTTGTGGGTTTGAGTTTCAGTATCCGCGTGAAAAAAAAATTATTTCGACTTTAGAACGCAAAAATTTATTATTTATTCGTAGAATTCCTTTTCATAAAACGATAGGTTTTGCAAAATAATTCTTATGGTTTCCGAAAAAATTCTTAGAGTTTGTAAAAGTTTTTGTAAAGTGATTGTAAAGGTTTTGGAAAAGAATTTCTCGTTGCTTGCAAAAGTTTGTAAAGGATTGTAGACGTTTTGTAAAATAATTTATTAATGGATTTTTTAAAAGATGTAGTGATCATTTTTGGGGATATTTTTAGAGAAAATATAATTAAATTTACTTTAATTTTAAAATATAATCATAGGAGTAAATTAAAAAGAAAATTTGAATATTTAAAACATAAAAAACACTCTCAGGTCAATCAAACCAACAATGTTAATAAAGATTGGTTTAGAAATCTAACGGACAAAGTAATACCAGAAGAAGTGGTAATTATCATGTCAAAGGGTGCTAAATTTGGAATATAATATTCAAGTAAAGCTCTTCCGATCAAGAATATCATCACTGAGGTAGAAAGTAGTATCAGCAGTTTTAATCTAGAGTTTAAAAAAGAATGTAGGAGTTCTTTAGTTAAAGTTATTAATAATTTTACAAGAGAAAGTAGATTTGATAACTATTTGAACAGTAAATTGTTGCATGCATTAAAAATATGAAGAAATTCTTGAGAGAGAATCCGAATATGATCTTCCAAAAAGCAGATAAAGGAAATGCAACGGTAGTTTCAGATAAAAGGGATTATATAAATAAAATTCAACTTATGTTGGATTATGATATCGCGTACGTGAAAATTAGGAATCCACATATCAATAGACTACAAAATAAATTGAAAGAATTATTAATGCATTGGAAAATAAAAGCTTATATTAAGTAGAGTATGTTTAAATATTTAAAATCTGAAAATGGCACTGTAGCTAAATGTTATGGTCTTCCTAAGATTCACAAAGAACAGTTGACATATAGAATAATAATATCATCGATAAATTTTCCGACATATAAACTGGCGAGTTTTTTGTCTAATATATTGTTCAAGATAGTGGGTAAAACACATTCATATATTAAAGATAGTTGGAGTTTTTATGATATAATGAAAGATATTGTTATTCCAAATGATCGTAGGATGATTTCATTGGATGTAGTGTCTTTGTTTACAAATATACCTCCAGAGTTGTTGAATGATATTATACAAGATAAATGGTCTGAAATTAAAGTACATACTAGTTTAACAAAAGATGAATTTGTAAAGGCACTTAATTTGGTTTTTAAAAACACAATTTTTTCTTTTGATAATAGTTTATATGAGCAAAGATATGGTTGTCCAATGGGATCACCTTTGACACCTGTTATAGCGAATTTAGTAATGGAAAAGTTGGAAAGTGTCTAAGTTGGTTTTTCAGCCAATTATTTTTAAAAGATATGTTGGTGACATTTTTGCAGTTGTACCTGAGTGTTTTGTGGATGATATGGTCGATGTGTTTAATTCTATCCATGATAGAATTAAATTCACAAAAGAGATCGAGTCAGATAATCAACTGAGTTTCTTAGATATTAGAGTCATTAGAGTTAATAATAATAGAGTGAAATTAGATTGGTATAGAAAACCTACATGGTCAGATAGATTTTAAAATTTTTATTCTCACCACCAATTCGGAAACAAGACAGGTGCGATCAAAGGTGTCATTGACAGAGCGATTAAATTGTCACATAAAGATTTTAGGAAAAAGAATTTAAATTTAGTTAGAGAAACATTTATTAAGAATAGTTATCCGGTAAAATTTATTGATAAAATGATTGATGAGAGAGTGTGGGAAATTTATAATGGTGGATTGAAGAAGCGGGCAGATAATCAAACAAGGTATAGAAATGGAAAGTAAGCATATTTTAGTTTACCATATGTTAGAGGTTTGTCGGAAAGGATTAGAAGGGTTTTAGTAAATATAATATTCAAGTTTTATTTAGTATAATAGTTTAGAAAGGTTATTTAGTAGTTGTAAAGACAAGGGTGATAAAGGTTTAAAATCGGGAGTAGTTTATAAAATTAATTGAAGGGATTGTAATGGGCGTTATATTGGTCAAACGGGTAGATATTTGAAGAAGAGAATATGTGAACATCAATATAGTTTACGTAGTACAAATTTTACATCTGGTTGGAAAGAACATTATTTAAATAGTTTGCATTCTTTCGATTTTGTGAGTGTGGATATTTTGGAACAAGGGATTAAGAATAAATATAAGGAATCGGAATAATGTAAATTTAATGGTAAAGTCAAGTAAATTAGATAACATTTATCATTCTTTATTAATTTGAGTGAGAATGGAAAGTTGGAGCGGGGAAGGTGGATGGTGGTGGGGATAAGAGGAAATAAGTGGGTATGGTTATATAAGGAGGTGTATCGCGGGTTTCATTTCAGTCCCTGAGGAGGAGCCAGAGCGGGCTCCAAACGTTGGGCAATTGGGCTATTTGGTGGTGGGGAGCAGTCAGATAGTCCCTTGCTAATCACATTTTTTTTCCAGGTTTTAATTAAGTTTTTATTTGAGATTCTACTGGGGTGATTATAAACAAGGGCAATATGACTGCCATAAATATTAATTATTTTAATTTAATTTATAAGACTGTAAGACAGATGGAAAAATTCTTATCAGTTTCTTACATTATCACATGTGGACAAACGATTGCAAATAAATTTTAGTCATGTGACCAATTCTGGCTCCCAAGCCACCTTAATCCCACTACTATTTTGTTGTCATTTTGATAATTCTGGACACATGCTGCAACGACAGGCGCTGATTCAGAGCTTTCCTTTTGGGGGGCGAATTTTTTTTGCCACTTTTTCAATACGCACGGATCCAGTAGCCTCTTTTGAGATGCAGGAAGGAAGGGTCGTGGTTACCAGTATTGGCCGTCTGATCCATACTATACCACGATTATTCCATCTGGAATTTCACACACAAACCGAAAATTCACAAAACATAAAATTTTAATTAACAAACCAAAAACTGAATAAAACAATCGATAACAATCTTTAATTGTAAATCATTGTTGAAAAAAAAAATATTATCAAACAGAAAGGATCGTGTTAAAACAGGCACTCATGAACAGTCGATGGGCAGATGCTTGACCACTTTTGGGTTGAAACGGCATATATTATGTCTTTTCTTCACAGTATTAATTACAGATAATATCAATGAATAGGTGTGTCCCTATAGTTTTTGAGTATGCTCTCTTCAAATCCGTTGTCTATTTATACATATCTCAAATCAGTATTCAGACGTGCGATAGTAAGCGAGTGGATCTATTAAAAAAGTATTAAGCTCGAAAAGCCGTGTAGGCGAGGTCCACGTAAAAAAGGAGGGCACACATACGTGTCACAGTAAGCCAGTCGATTCTTTAAAAAAGTCTTGCATCCGAATAGCTAAGGGACGTGAGGTCCACGCAAAAAGGGAGTTACGCAGACGTGTGATAGTAAACAAGTGGGTTAATAAAAAAAGTCTTATACTCAAATAGTCAGGGGACGCGAGGTCCTCGTAAAAAAAGGAGTTCGCTGATGTCCGATAGTAAGCAAGTCGATTATTTAAAATATTCTTAAAGCCCAATCGCTGGATCACGCGAGTGCCACGCAAAAAGGAAGGGTAGACGTGCGGCAGTGAGCGAGTGGATTAATGAAACATGCGTTAAACTCAATAGTCAGAGGACGCTAGGTCGATGTAGAAAAGGGAGTTCGCTGACGTGCGGTAGTAAGCAAGTCGATTATTTAAAATATTCTTACAGCCCAATCGCTGAATTACGCAAGTGCCACACAAAAAGGGAGTTTGGCAGACGTGCGGCAGTGAGCGAATAGATTAATGAAACAAGCCTTAAACTCAATAGCCAGAGGACGCCAGGTCGATGCCAAAAAGTAAGTTATGCGGACGTGCGGAATTAAGCGAGTTGATAAATAAAAAAAGTCTTGAACCCAATTAGCCGAGGGACGCGAGGTCTACGTAAAATAGGGAATTACGCAGATGGTTGACAGTAAGCAAGTGGATTAATTAAAAAAGTTCTAAACCCGCATAGCCGGAGGGTGCGGGTCCACTCAAAAAAGGTAGTTACGCAGACGTGCAACAGTAAGCGAGTAGATTAATACAAAAAGTCTTAAACACATATAGCCGGGAGATGCGAGGTCTATGGCAAAAACAAAGTTACGTAGACGTGCGGCAGTGGGTAAGTAGATTAATAAAAAAAAACTTTAATTCAAATAGCTGGGGCATGTGTGGTCTATGTAGAAGAGGATAACGCGCATAAATGCGGTAGTAAGTGGGTGTATTAAAAAGTTTTAAACCCAAATAGCTGAGGAACGCGAGGTCTACGGAAAAAGGGAGCTACGCAGACGTGTGAAAGTAAGCAAGTATATTAATTCTAAAAGTCCTGAACCCGCATAGCCGGGGGACGCTGGGTCTACGCAAAAAAGGGACTTACGCAGACGTGCGACTGCAAGCCAGTGGATTAATAAAAAATGTCTCGAACCCTAATAGCCTGGCGGTAAATGGGAGTTGCAGAGACGTCCGTCAGTTAATGAATTGAGTATTTAAAGAAGTCTGCGTAGTTGCGTAACCTCAGTAACTGCACCCTTTTTGTCGTAGACCTCAAATATCTCGGATATTTGGATCAAAGACTTTTGAAATAATTCACTCTCTTACTGTCGAACATGTGTGTGGTATCCTCTTCTACGTAGACCTCGTCCCCCGGCTATTTGGGTGTAATACTTCTCAGATAATTGATTCGCTTACTGTCGTATGTCTGCCTAACTCCCTTTTTTGCGTGGACCATGCGTCCCCCCCACTATTTTGTGTTTGAGACTTTCTAAATAATCGACTGGATTACTGTCGCTTGTCTGCGTACCATCCTCTTCTACGTGGACCTTTCATCCGCGGGCTATTTGAGTTTAAGGCTTTTTGTATTAACCCACTGGCTTACTGTCGCATTTCTACGTGCCATTGTCTTCTACGTGGACCTCGTGACCCCCGGCTATTGAGATGAAATATTTTATCATTAATCCATTCGCTTACTGCAGCACGTCTGCATAACTCCCTATTTACGTGGACCTGGCGTGTCCCGTCTCTTTGGTTCTAAGACATCTTTTGTTAATCCTGTTGTTCCTCCTCCTAATTTTGTTAATCCTCTTTTTTGGGTGGACCTCGCGTCCCTCGGCTATTTGGGTTTAAGGTTTTTTTTTATTAATTGTTACGCAGTGGATTTTTACTGCGTTACTATCGCGTATACGACAGTGAATTTATGCCATTAAATTCTCTCAATTGGCAGCCAGGAGGAGAGTCCTTCCCCTCAGCACCCTGGGACATTCGTATTTTTGTATTTTTGCTTATTATTTTGTTATTTTTCATGCGTTTTATTGTATCGGGCGAGTATACTTCATGTTCCAGTGAACTATAAAGAAGAAGCTGCCGGGATAACATCGTGGAACCAGCTTAGCAGCACCGATCCACCGCGCTGTGCTTTCTTTAACTTTGCCGTATAGGAATAATTCTGCGAGTGCCTTTTGCCTCGCGTAATTTTATTATAAATTTTATATTAATCTAAGTAGCACTATTTAGCTGCCGCGCCCCTATCTCGTTTACTACCTGCCTGGAGTCGGAGAACGAGGAATTGTAAATCGGTAAGGCTTGCTAAAGCATGTAATATTGTGCTAATTCGTTTTTGCCTATAAAAGGCCGTAGCATTTGCGTTCGAATGCTTTCATCCCTACGCGCCTATTTATTCTAGAAATTAAACTCACCGAAACACCTAATGTCACGCGATTTATCTAAGTTAATTTTAATGTACACGTGTGACTCGGGATATATCCAAATTTGTAAAGGTGAACTAGCGAATCCAACAGAAATAAGTTGGGAACAAATATTGTAAGTAAATTCTAACTATTGCCGCGCGAAATGTTATTGTAATAATTTTATTGCCTCTGCGAGGTTAGCGCGTAAAAACAATTTGTTGCTAAATGAATTTCAAAGATATCTGGTAATAGAGTTTGTGCATTAAATTGGCCTTTTGTTAACTTAAGAGAATTTAAAAATTAAAGTGTTAAATTTAGTTTTATATTTGCCTAAAATATCTGGTTTTTATTTATCTATGTTACATTGAAGACTCTGAATGTTATTATATTTGTTGTTGTCATCGTGGTTGTCTGAACGTGTGAATTGCTCCTGCCGTCTGATCTCGTTCCTCTCCTTCAGAGCTGCCAGGCAAACGTAAAATATGTAAGTAATTAATTCTAACTTAAACTAACTAGTTAGAGGCACTCCTCACTTGATTGGTTGTAAAATTCTAATATTAACAGTGCCTGGCGTCCAGTAAATCGTTTTATGCCCTCAGCATTGCGATTCATCATATACTTATTTGAATCTGCCGACTATCAATTAGTCATTATTTTCACCTGCCTTTTATTGGCAATTTATATTTATTTATCCACCAAGAATATAACGAGAGAAACTAGTTATCTTTCTCATAGCTAAATCTTTCTGCTATATAATCCATTGTCTTACTGACGCATTTCTGCATGCCATCGTCTTCTATGTGGACCTCGCCTCTCCCGACTATTTGTGTTTTAGGTTTTTTTTATTAATTCACTTGCTTACTGCACACGTCTACCTAACTCCCATTTTTGCGTGGACCTTGCATCCTCCAGCTATTTTGAGTTTAAGACTTTCTAAATAATTGACTAGCTTACTGTCGCAGGTCTACCTGTCATCCTCTTCGACGTGGACCTTTCGACCGCCGGATATTTGATTTTAAGGCTTTTTATATTAATACACTCGATTATTGCCGCATTTCTGCGTGCAAACGTCTTATACGTGAACCTCGTGTCCCCCAGTTATTGGAGTTAAGGGTGTTTTTCATTGATTCACTCGTATACTGCTGCACGTCTGCGTAAGTCCCTATTTTGCTTGGACCTAGCTTCCCCCGTCTATTTTTGTTAGGATATAAGGTACATTTATACTATAGATATGATAAGAGATTAGAGCGCCACCTTACACATGGAAGTGTAGGCTTAGAGAGAGTGAGCGGGAGCGTCACTTCGCTGCTATCTTCCGTATGAGACGGTTGTATCTGAGTGAGAGAGAGAGCTGTACAAGACGGTAACAAAGTTCGTTATTGTTTGTCTGTTAATTAAGAGTGGTTTATTTCAACAAACTTGTCAACTATTTCAACAAGTTGTTTCTAAGAATTCGTTTATTAATCCTTTTGTTTACTATCGTATGTCTGCGTAACTATGATTTTTCGAGTAGACCTCGTGTCCGCTGGCTATTCGGGTTGGGGGACTTTTTAATTAATCCACTTGCTTACTGTCGCAATTTAGTGTGTCATCGTCTTCTACGTGGACCTCGTATCCCCCGACTATTTGAGTTTAAAGCTTTTTTCATTAATTCCCTCGATTACTGCCGCACATCTACGTAACTCCCTATTAGCGTACACCTAGCGTCCTCTAGCTATTGAGTTTAAGGCTTGTTTCATTAATCCACTCACTCTCTGTCGCACGTCTGCCCAACTCCCTTTTTGCGTGGCACTCGCGTGATCCAGCGATTTGGCTTTAAGAATATTTTAAATAATCGACTTGCTTATTGTCGCACGTCAGCGAACTCCCTTTTTTACGAGGACCTCGTGTCCTCTGGCTATTTGGGTTTAAGGCTTCTTTTATTAATCCTGCGTTGTTTACGGTTACACCTCTGCGTATCTCCCATTTTTGCGAGGACCCCGCATCCCCTGGCTATTTGGGTTTAAGTTTCCTTTTATAAATCTAGTCGCTTTCTGTTGCTTGCCTGCGTAACTCCTATTTTTTGCGTGGACCTGGCGTCCCTCGGCTATTTGGATTTGAGAGTTTTTCAATTAATTCACTCGCTTTTTGACGCACGTCTGCGTAACTCCTATTTCACGCGTGGACCTCCCATCCCGTGGCTATTTAGGTCTAAGGCTTTTTGTATTTATCCACTCGCTTACTGCCGTATTTATGCGTGCCATTGACTTCTACGTGGATCTCGTGTCGCCCGGCAATTTGAGTTTAAGCTTTTTTTATAAACGACTCGCTTACTGTCGCATATCTACGTAACTCCCATTTTTTAGTGGAATTTTATACAAAATATTTTACACAAAATTTAAATTATATAAGATTCATATTTCATACAAAATTTGTAACAGTCCATTTGTGTAAACTTTGCAGAAAATTCTTAAGGCTGTAGTAGAGTTTTGATTATGGGATCTTTTTCTTTTTATTGAAATATTTTTTCTCATCTCGTATGCATGTAGATAAGTCATTCACATAGAACTCACGGTCCCGTCTATTTAGGTTTTAGGAATTTATTGTAGTTAAAAATTGTTTTTGGGCCTTTGGGGCGAGGGCGATCACCCCAATCGCCCCCCCCCCCCCTCTGAATTCGCGCCTGTACAACCGGTTATTCCATGTTTATGTAAATGTTCATGATGTAACTGTACTCTGATTTCGTCACAACACAGAAATAGAGACAAATACATCTCCAATGCGGCCGATAGAGGAGAGCATAAAAAGTAAAAAGCGTAGATTTAGAAAAGAGCTGCTACAATTAAATGAAGAAAAAAATAGTACAAACTCATCTTTATTTGTAATTTATAATTACATAATTATATAACATAAAATAAAATATTCATTTTTCTACAAACGATACTTAATGACAGCGTCATGATTATTTACAACAAAATATTTTTTGGTCAATATGATCACAAATAAAATTATTTCTATTTTAATTGACGTGCTCAAAGCAAAACAGGTTAGGTTGTGTGTATATAACCATAGAACTTAACCTGTTTTTGCTCTGAGCCCAAAAATTATCAGTCTCAAAAAAACTTAAAAACACAAATATGTTGAAAAAACAGTCCTAGTTAAATTGATTAAAACTCTGGAAAATTCTCAAAGTTTTAACCAATTCAACTGGGACCACTTTTCTATTTGTTTTTTTGTTTTATTTCCCGTACAGCTTTACACATTCTTCTTTAGAAAAATATTTACTTTTTTAATTTACAATCGCCTACAACATTCTAACTTTTCAGCTGGGTCAGTTCTATATCTTTCTAACTCATGTTTTTTGTTTTCAATCAAATATTAAACTTAAAATATAATGTTTCATTTCAGTTCTTCGATTGTCATGTTCAAATATTATTGCCTTCCGCTATCAACGTTTCACAAATAATAGAATAAGCTAAATTGTAAGCTCTAGTATGATCTCTATATAATCTTAGAAAGTCTTCTGATAATGCATCTTTAAAATTTTCCCAAAGTTCGTCTGGATGCACAGGTTGACAATGAATCAAAATACGAACAATTAACAGACGTATACTACCTGGCATCATCCAACTTACAGCTTCCCGCATACTTAATATACCGTTTACATTTTTACGAACTTCATCGTGATTAATTGCTCTCTCATTATTTGACTCTTTAACTATGATATTTGCCGCATCGTAACCTTTATTAACATATTTATACAAATGTTTCACGGACTTTACGCTGGAAACTACTTCAACGTTTATATGACAATTGAATACGAGTAATAACTCAGGACAATATGGTACTACAAATCGATTATCTACAGTTTGATTTCCACACATAATTTCTTTCCCATCATTTCTTCATTTATAGTACGGATATCCAACAGATGATATCATAGTTTCCTCTCGAAACTCATTTGGGTAATCTTTTGGACATTGACCGTCAATGATAAATAGGCTATCACATGGACCATGAATCATATTGTTAACCACAGTGTTAAAGAATATTAAATTGGTCTAAGAATCAGGAATATCAGCAGAAATAAATTTATCGATATCAATCACGGTAGACAATTTGTTACCATCTCTTAAAGTAACTAAAATGTGTACATGAGATAAACCTCGTTTCTGAAATTCTACTACATGTATGTGAGCTGAAACTTCGCCAAAATATTTCTCTTTTGTTATTAGCGAGATTAGATATTCTTCTGTTAAATGAAAAATACGCGCACAAATGTCAGCACGATCTGAAGCCTGTGGACCCGTAAATAAATTATCTCTAATTTGACGCCAGTTAGGATTACGCGTCATCGTTATAAACAGTTCAGCTTTTCCTTTAACCTTTTAGCTGCGGCGGTGGTCGATATATGGACCACTCTAGAGACAAAGAATATTTGAAGTTTTTAGATCAAATTTGATGTTCTGAATACATAACAAATAGTTTTAAAATTTCTCAAAACATTCTTGACCTTGAAATTTTCAAGGTCAAGGGTGTCTGCGAGAATTTTGTTACTATTTTTTTCATATTGAACGCGTGAAATTACATAGAAATATCCTCTCAAATCTTCATAACAAAAGAGACAAATTTTTTTGCATTGTACTTTACGTTGCCTGCGGGGCTGGTCGATATATGGACCAGCAGTCAAGTCAGCGACTCTATCTGAGATATCCAGTGATATTATGTATACATTTTACATATTCTGAGAGGTCAATTTGTACTGAAATTTCCCCGCAGCCTAAAGGTTAATACGAACTATAGCCATGGTATCTTGATAATTTTGCATCATATATCTAGGAGAACGATCAAAGGTTGATGGCAGTAATATAACCATTATACATGTTTGACAATTCATATCATTGGCTACTGCCAATGAATGAGGACTACTTTCCTTAAGTGATCAACTAATCTCTGGCATGATTCCACACGCAATTGTTTTTTAATGCGCCAATATATTCAACACGATCCCTCTCAATTTTAATGTAACTATCAACGAACCATTGTTGAAATAATCTACGACCTAACAAAAATGCATTGAATGTATTAGGTCTTATGCTTACACTGAATACACCATAGGTTCTACGTTTGGATCCATCAAACTTACTGATTGCAATACATGCGTAGCCTTATTACAGATAGTTACTTATGAGTGAGGAATGTCACCATCGGTTATGATAACAAAAACCACAGCAACCTCATCTGTTCTTTGTAAATTATACCTATTTCGGTCATAGCCAGGTTTTAAACTAAATAATAATTGTAATTCAGGTTCCGTATTATTACCCAATAATTCACGTCGATGCTCAATTTCTTCCTTCATGATTACATATGGCTTCGCAAATAAATTATATTGTCTTATCATCTGCTCTAAACTATACATTATTTCTCAAATGAGGAAGTGGATCCTTTGTGGGCTAATTTTCCAAATAAAAATACTAACTCTTAAGCAAAATTTCTTTGCTACATTTCGCCAGGATATCCCCTGGCCTCTTCAGGCAAATGGTCTAAGCCGGTGTGTAATACCGATAGCGTACAGGTTGTCCTATACCACTTGCTTAAGAGTTAGTATTTTTATTTGGAAAATTGTCCCTCAAAGAATCCACTTCCTCATTTGAAAATTAAACATGGAGGGTGAAAGTCAGAATTATACATTATTTCTCTGTCAGATTCTACGTTAGCCGCAAATCTATAATCGATAGCTTCTTGAAGATCTACAGTAAAAAGCTGACCATATTTAGGATCATTGTTTTGCGATGGATATAAAGCCTCATTTATTTGGTAATAAATTTGCCCTTGTATCTTGAAACAATACGGAGCTCTTCCTATTGTAGGTATATTAACTACATTGGCATTAAACGATGCAAACGAAAATGAGCTATTGTAATTCCGAACATGTTCGAAAAATGCTTTACTTTTTTGATGATTATTTTCGAATAATGAACGTAAATTATCTGGAAAATCTGGGATTGCTCCCAATTTGATAGACCCGTGACCACAACTTCATGAAATGAAATACCCTTGTTGAATACTTTCTCTGAAGTAAAATGTTTCGCGTTACAATGACTACATAAAACATCCATTTCACATAAATAATGTTCATTAACATGACTATTTTCTTCCATAAATCTTCGATTCCCTGCATTTCGTTCACGTCAACGATTTTGGAATTATCTTTGCTCATCACCATTCTCTCTATTACGATATCTTTTTCTACATTGTCTACTTCTTTCAGATGAATTTAAAGGATTATTATGAGGTTCGGACATATTTGAATCATTATTGACATTATTACGGGTTACTTATCTGTATCGTCTTTTTCATTCATTTGCTGAAATCCAAAAGCCGTTCCCGATAATTCGTTTCCTCCTCAGAAGTACATCTAATTCTACACTAAAAAAAATAAATCATTGCCACCTTATTTTTTAGCGAGGAGATATAACTCCTTCACGAGGAAGGTGAAAATGCTTTAAAAAAAAGAAAATTTTCCTTTTCATTCATCTAGAAACTCGTGTTTTTCGGAAAGTGGAAAATAAGTTTTTTAAAAAAGTAATTTCTACGTTTTAAAGAAAGTAACTTTTTCATTTGCTGTTTATTATACACGGTGACCCATTTTAATCGCCGCACCCGGATTTCTCGGAACCTAAGCCAGATAGAGAAAAATGGTTCAGACAAAAGTTATAGGGGACAAAGGGGGCCACATAATGGCGCTAACGTCTTTGACCTTGAACTTGACCTTTGAGGTTATTTCAAGGTCAAAGTGGTTTTTTCATATGGAAACACCTAGTTTTGACCCCGGATTCGGAAAGAGCGGGAAATTTTACGTTCAAAATCATATTGAGAAATTTTTTCCAAGGTCATTTCAAGGTCAAATCTAGGTCAAACTCAGAAAAGTCGGTTTAAAATCGTTTTTTTCCATGAACCACAGGCTAAGCTGGTTCAAATTAATCGTAGGCTTAATAGAGGAACCCACACACCCAAAACTTACACATCCTAGTAAACAAAACTCAAACTCGCACATCCTAACCCCATACACTTCATGCTCTCACATGCTGAACTGTTACACCTCGGTCCCACAACCATACCCCACACCCCCCAGTCCCACACATCCCTACCCCACGCAGGCTAATCCCCAAACCCACACATCCTGAACCCTTAAAAATTTTTCTCAAGAGCAAAATGATTTTTTAACGGAAACTTTCAGATCGTTGAAGCTTCTGTTATAAATGTATTAACCTTACTTTTTGCGCTACCCAGAAACAACGACGTGGGCGTAGTAAGGATTGTTGCCTTTGGGGTGCTTAATTAAAGTGAGTCCCCTTGCCTCTCACTGGTCGGGGTGCTTGATTATAGTGAGTCCCCTTGCCTCTCACTGTTCGGGGTGCTTGATTATAGTGAGTCCCCTCGCCTCTCACTAATGTAAATAAATTTTTATTTAACCTCGAAGCAAGTGTTCGAAATTACGACCATTTGCTTCAAGGCACATAGTCAAACGCCTTTGAAAATGGCGAACTGT
The DNA here is from genome assembly GCA_036365515.1 of Torymus aiolomorphi. Taxonomy (NCBI): domain Eukaryota; kingdom Metazoa; phylum Arthropoda; class Insecta; order Hymenoptera; family Torymidae; genus Torymus; species Torymus aiolomorphi. Next base: position 204,511,113 of record CM070873.1, on the reverse strand, counting down.
GTTCTGCAAAGTTTGTCTCGAAATGGCAGCGAATGCTCTACAAATCCTATCCTGCATATCTGCTCTTGTAGTGGGTTGTTGCTCAAAAATAGCATTTTTCAAATACCCCCATAAACAAAAGTCTGATGGTGAAGTATGGGATGAAGAAGCAAGACATTTCACCGGACCTCCTCAACCAATCCATCTAATACTAAAGTGTTTTATAAAAAATGCTGTTCTTATGAGCGTGAAATGTGGTGCTCCACTATCCTGCTAGAACCTGAAAAATAAATTTAAAAGAATCATTGACGGAACCTATTTTCTTCGTAGATGTGTTTTTAATGATTACATTATCAAAATTAGTATTTCTGAAATTCGAACGCTACTAATTCACATTATTTACATAAAACAAAAAAATAAAAGGAAGTTTTAGTTTTATTTGCAATTAAAATAAGAAATAATGCTTTATTGAATTGAATACCTTTAATGTTTTAACGATTATTTTATTTTAAAATTTAAAATTAAAAAAGTGTGACAAACGAAGTATTTATGGCAATTACAGTTAGCTAATTAAAGTTACCGTAATTTTCCAACGTTTTTCCTGTTTAGGCACGACCGTATACGGGCGAGCCTTATAATTATTAATATTTTTGATACCATTTTACTATTTAAATGTAATAGTAATTAATAGCTGGCTCTGAAATGGCTGACTATCCGCCCAAAGAGATCGTTGATATGATTTTGGTTTTAGGAGCAAGCCAAAATAATTATCGTGGTGCGGCAAGACTTTGTGCTGAACGCTATTCTGACAGACGACATCCTGACGATAGAGCTATCAGACGTTTAACTCAAAGAGCTCGTGGTGGACATATGGTTCACCAACGTAGGCGCCATGAGTATGATGAAAATGATAATCGAGTTGTAACTATCATTGCAATAATTCATCTTGACCCACACATTAGCGCTCGTCGAGTCGAAAGGGAAATTGGTATTCCAAGAAATACTTTTTTAAGAATTATGAAGGTGCTTCGACATCACGCGTATCATATTACTTTGGTTCAAGTGCTACAGTTTCAGCATTTCCAACAGCGTATTGTGTTTTGCCAATGGGCTTTACAAATGATAGAAAATGATCCAGACTTTTTTAACTTTGTTCTTTTTTCTGATGAGGCACAATTTCAAAGTGATGGGGAACTGAATAGGCATAATTGCCATTATTGGTCTGATGTGAATCCTCATTGGGTCAGAACTGTAAACCATCAAAGACGTTGGAGTATTATGGTATGGTGCGGGATTAGCAATGGATATTTGATTGGCCCTTATTTTTTTGAAGCAAATGTAAATCAACATATCTATTTGACGCTAATAAGAGATGAACTACCTGGATTGATGGAAGATGTTGATTTAGAAACGCGACGAAGAATGTGGCTCCAGCAGGACGGCGCAGCACCACATTTCGCTCGAATTGTAAGGGCTTTTTTGAATGAGCACTAAGGTAACAGATGGATTGGTCGAGGAGGTCCGGTTAACTGGCCTGCTTGCTCACCCGATCTTACATCACCAGATTTCTATTTATGGGGGCATTTAAAAAATGCTGTTTTTGAGCAACAACCCACTACAAGAGCAGATATGAAGGATAGGATTCGTCTTTGGAGAACACAGTTCGCCATTTTCAAAGGCGTTTGACTATGTGCCTTGAAGCAAATGGTCGTAATTTCGAACACTTGCTTCGAGGTTAAATAAAAATTTATTTACATTAGTGAGAGGCGAGGGGACTCACTATAATCAAGTACCCTGAACAGTGAGAGGCAAGGGGACTGACTATAATCAAGCACCCCGACCAGTGAGAGGCAAGGGACTCACTTTAATTAAGCACCCCAAAGGAAACAATCCTTACTGCGTCCACGTCGTTGTTTCTGGGTAACGCAAAAAGTAAGGTTAATACATTTATAACAGAAGCTTCAACGATCTTAAAGTTTCCGTCAAAAAATCATTTTGCCCTTGAGAAAAATTTTTCAGGTTTCAGGATGTGTGGGTTTGGGGTGTATGGGATTAGCATGCGTGGGGTAGGGATGTGTCGGACTGGGGGGTGTGGGATATGGTTGTGGGACCGGGGTGTAACAGTTCAGCATGTGAGGGCATGAAGTGTATGGGGTTAGGATGTGCGAGTTTGAGTTTCGTTTACTAGGATGTGTAAGTTTCGGGTTTGGGGTGTGTGGGTTTTGGGTGTGTGGGTTCCTCTATTAAGCCTACGATCAATTTGAACCAGGTTAGCCTGTGGTTCATGGAAAAAACGATTTTAAACGAACTTTTCTGAGTTTGACCTAGATTTGACCTTGAAATAACCTTGGAAAAAATTTCTCAATATAATTTTGAACGTAAAATTTCCCACTCTTTCCGAATCGGGGTGAAAACTAGGTGTTTCCATATGAAAAAACCACTTTGACCTTGAAATAACCTCAAAGGTAAAGGTCAAGGTCAAAGACGTTAGCGCCATTATGTGACCCCCTTTATCCCCTATAACTTTTGTTGGAACCATTTTTCTCTATCTGGCTTAGGTTCCGAGAAATCCGGGTGTGGCGATTAAAATGGGTCACCGTGTATATCAAGGAGCGCGGGAGCGCTCCGAAGGCAAGTTATAGAAGAGCCTTAAGACGACCGCGCTTCATATACATTGAAATGGATGTGCGAAAAATTCAATGCGCCTATATACCTATTGTGTTAGTTTCAACTATATAACATATCCCTCTTAATCGAAAGCCATTTCATTGCTCTACTCAAATCGAAAGATTTTATTTAAAAATATTATCTCGTTCAAAAGATACAGACAACTGAATTATTTTATGTTCGTTTTCCTTTCAGAATTTTCGTCTTTTCCTCCCGGCATCCGGTTTGCAGCTCTTACGACATTTCCGGTTGGCGTCTAACCTTACGCCTGTATATCTATATATAAACACACACATGACACATCTGGCCGGCCTAACCTTATGTGAATGTTATTATTGTGAAGACCTATGAGACCTTATAAAAAAATAAAAAGTTATAATCAACTCGTCAAGTTAATCTATGACATATATACATTAACAAACAAATGTTATTTCGTGAGTTACTTAATTTAATAACATGTCTCAGTATTTTTTCGTGTATCAATCAACGGGGAAAATAACTTATTTTTAGATAAGTATATTTATTTTTTTATATACTAGCTAAATGTGAATAAAATTGATACTTTGTGTGATTTTTACAGATTTTTTTTTATACAAGATTTTTTATTTACAAGTCATTTTGTTTTGGTTATTAAGTTGAATTTTAAGTTGGTTATTAAGTTATTAAGTTGAATCTTGATGCTACACATAGAGTTATGAGGCTTGACACTGTCTCTGACTTAATGTAAGATATTAGATTACTATATTACGTGCTGTTATGAATGAAGTCTCATTGGTACTTCAGTTTTGACTCGATATAATAAAGTTAAGTAAAGAACATATAAAGTTGATGATATTGATTGAAATAATACACCAATGTTCACATTTAAAAAGGGCGACAGAGATGACCCTAGTGGATTATTTTATAAATTATATCATAAAATCATTATTAAGGATCTAGGACAACCACTTCTAGTTCATAGATCAAAAGAGAAGACAACTGGCGAGGTATACATAGTATTTTTACATCATTTTTAGCATTTAATTTATTGTCTTTTCTCATTAACTTTCAATTTAATTTCCAGACAATTGAAAAAATTTCTTTGCTAGTTCGTGAAATATGCTATTTTGCCGGAATCACAGGTAGCATAAGAAGTGACTTCAGAATTACAAAAGATCTTGCTACAGATACAAAAGTTGGCCCTGAACAAAGAAGACAAGTAATACGTAATTTTATTCAGCAAGTAAATGGAATGAAGTCACAAAAAAAATTTTATCTGATTGGGGTTTGATAATAGAAGACGATACATGGAACTTGATGGGAAGAGTTTTGGGTCCAGAAGAAATTATTTTTGGAAATGATTATAAGACAAAATCAGATATAGCAGACTAGGCACGTGCTGCCACAGTAGTAAAGTTCTCAGGACTGTGAGTATTTACATTTTTGTATTGTATGTTTAGTAATCCCAATTTTGTTTCGTCTTAATTCGTAAATTTACTTAATTTTAAATTTTAGCCTAATATGATGAATTGGGCAATGATTTGTACACTTTTCTTGGAAACATTTAAAGTTGTGTGTCAAAAAGTTAATATTAAAATAGGTGATCCTAAACTTGTTTATTTGAGAGATGATGCTACTGAAAGTTATGTAGGAGAACTTCGCAAATTAGTGAAAAATTCCTTAAATATGGTTGTAATCATCTTTCCTTCGCTAAGGCAAGATAAATATACAGCTGTAAAAAAGTAAGTAGAGAAAATTCTTAATTAACGTAATTTCAATTTTTAATACAAATTATTATTTTATATATTTTAGAGTCTGTTGTGTAGAATCTCCTACACCATCACAAGTTATTATATCTAAGACTATCTCAAAATCCGATAAATTAAAAAGGGTAACAGAAAAGATTGCCTTGCAAATCAATTGTAGACTGGGTGGTGCATTGTGAGCATTAAAGAATCCTTTTGTAAGTCTATACTTCATTTCAAAAAGGGTTAATACACGTATCTTCGACAAGGTGAATTGTTAAGAAATAATTTACAATATTTTAAATTGAAATTTGATTCTTAATTTTTTTATTTCTTTTTTTAGAGAGCACAATTGAAAAATCCACCCCCTGGTTTTATTGTTGGCATTATAGTTACCTAGTGATCGAGCTGATATAGTTGTTGGGACCATCGATCAACAACAAAGTCAGAAGAAAATTTGCAATAATGCGCATCCTGTCCAATAATAATAGCACGAAATACTCTGCAATCAAGAAAAAAGTTTGCGTCGATAGACCTATACCTAGTCAAGTTGTGCTGTTTAGGACCTTAAATCAGAGGACTCCCAGTATGCTCGGTGCAGTGAGTAGTAAAGTAGATATGCAATTGGGATGCAAAATTGGGTGTGTCCCATGGTCTGTGAATATAGCTCAGGCTACCCGATTAAACGTGATGTCAGTTGGTTTTGATGTTTGTCACGATAAGAGCAAAACAGGGGCAGATTTTGGTAAATATTATAAATTTTATCTTTCTCACAGTATTTTTAAGTAACAAATCATTTCAAACTTATCAATGTTGAAATCTATGTTTGTTTTGCAGGAGCTATGGTGGCATCTATAGATCCAAGTCATGGTATTTACTTCAGCAGTGTTACCAACCAATCATACATCTGGCGAGGAACTCTCGAATGATTTATGACAATACTGGTCTGACAAAAGATGTTATGCAACTCATAACTTATAAATTATGTCACACGTACTTTAATTTTACTGGTACTGTAAGAGTACCGGCTGCATGTCAGTTTGCTCATAAACTAGCTTTCTTTGTGTTGCAAGCTGTGCATCAGATAAAGTATAACAATTGGTTGAGCCTTTCGCTAGGTCTCTGATGCACAGCTCGCAACACAAAGAAAGCTAGTTTATGAGCAAACTGACATGCAGCCGGTGGAATGCTTTCTATTAAAAACATTCCGATTACATCTTTTACATACAGACATATATAAGAATTTATATTTTAAAAAATTACAATATTTTCAAACATACTTGTAAGAATTGCATGAGAAACTTTATTATATTATATATTTTTTTTTTGTTTTTGTGCAAAATTGGGAAAAAATTTGACAATGCCTTTTCATAAATTTCTATGAATGATTGCACTGAATTAAAATAATAAAACTATTATAGCGTTACCACTTTATGGTATTCTCATATATGTATGTACTAACTTTGCAAAAAATCATTGTAATCTTTTTGCAATTATTACATTTTTCCAATTTTTGTAAATTATTCTATGTTGTACAAAAATTTACAATGTAACCATTTTTTTTTCTATTTTAATAAAGATTATTAATAATAACATTGTTGTATTAATCAAAAAATAATTTATTTTTAAATACATTTTTAAATTACATCAGAAATAATTAATTTTCTTTTTCTTTGTCGTCTTTTCCGTTTCCTTGTCCTTTTCCTTGTCCTCTTCCCATTCCTCTACCCCTTCCTTGTCCTCTTCCCCTTCCTCTATAACCCCTTCCTTTTCCTCTCCATCTATTTTCTGATTGTTTTTTTTCTTCGGCTGCTCGCATCATAGTCCCCACAAATGTAGTATAATCTCCGTATGCTTCATTTTTAAATTTATATTGCTGCCAATACTGCTGCCTCTTTCTCCCCTTTGTAGTTCTTCGTAGAACTGTAAAATAAAAACATTAATGTTTTAATATATATTAAAGAGTAAGTAAGATGGCAGGGGAGAGCATTCCCCCAGATAAGCCGCCTGATAAATCAATAAAAATATTTAGAAAAATAATTACATTAACTTGGCCATTTTTAACGAAGTAAATATAGAAAATAATTTATTTGCTTCTGCTATTTGTACGTCAGATTTTTTATGTATACAAAGTATTACATAATCTAGTCAGATGTCAAAAGAAAACATTCTCTGAATCAATGTATTTTACATGTGACGTATGAATAGCAAGAGCCTACTTTATTGCGTTATATTCATGAATGCTGAGTTTGATTATAATCTTACCCCTGTTTTCTTTTAAAATCGAACCTCCTGTTTCTGTTGAGGAAGGAGTAGCACTTGCGATAGTAGGTGCAATGATAGAACAACCGACTGAAGTACTGGATGATGAAAATGTTGATCCTTCATTCAAAAATGGATTTTGTCCTGAAACACAAACAAATTCAGTAATTTGATTTCAGAAGATTAGAATTTTTAAAAACGTACCCATTGTAAATTGTTGGTCATTACATTGTAGAAATGGGTTGAATCCTGAAAAAAAAAACATTTATTAATTAAAATAATAAGTAAAGACACGTATGATGATTTTACTGTTATTGCAGCAGTATCTAATACAAAATTACCAGCAGTGGTAGCATCAGAAACAGGAACAAAATATGGCGGATACAGAAATGGGTTCAATCCTGAGAAAAATAAGATGACTTTATTACAAAGATAAATAAGTATGATTTTACTGCTATTGCAGCAGTATCAAATACCAAATTACCAGCAGTGGTACCAGCAGAAACTGGAACAAAATTTTGCCAATCCAGAAATGGGTTCAGTCCTAAGAAAAAGTATATGACTTTATTATAAAGATTATAACGACAAATAAGTATGATTTTACTGCTATTGCAGTAGCATCAAATACAAAATTACCAGTAGCAGTAGCAGCAGGAAAACCAACAAAATTTTGGGCATTGAAAAAAGGGTTCAGTCCTGAGAAAAAAAAAGTATTATTAGATAATGAATTTGTAGAGATAAATAACTAAAAAACTAACCTTGACGTGGAGGAATTGGTGGAGGTGAACGCTCTAAAGATGAAATAATAAATATCATCATCAATCAATCAATACTTGATTAAAAATTTTTTTATTTATTTTTCAACTAACCTGCAGGTTGGCCTTGCATTGGAGGGATTGGTAAAGGAACCTGTTGCATTGTAGGTTCTTCTTTAAAGAAAAAGAAATAATAAATATCATCATCAATCAATCAATACTTGATTAAAAATTTGTTTATTAGATAATGAATTTGTAGAGATAAATAACTAAAAACTAACCTTGACGTGGAGGAATTGGTGGAGGTAAACGCTCTAAAGATGAAATAATAAATATCATCATCAATCAATCAATACTTGATTAAAAATTTTTTTATTTATTTTTCAACTAACCTGCAGGTTGGCCTTGCATTGGAGGGATTGGTAAAGGAACCTGTTGCATTGTAGGTTCTTCTTTAAAGAAAATATTATCAAGAATATTTTTTTATATAAATTATATTATATATATAATATAATAATACATACGTTGAATTGTGCTTTCATCATTAATCTGTTCGTCAATGTCCATTGCTTCCGCTATTTCATCGACGAACCGCATAAACTAATAAAAACATACAAATTTTTTATAAATAAAACAAATAAAACAAATAAAAACATCAATAATGATTAAAGGCAAAACAATTACGTACTGGATCGTTTTCCATAGTTAGCGAGCTGTCGATCAACTGTTATAGCTATTCGCTGTCAACAAAAATTTTATTTTAATTAAAAAACGCTTTCAACAAAATTTATATATTTATAAATAAACATTCATACTTTCTACTTACTATACGTACATACGCAGATAAAAGAAAAAGAGCGCAGACGCAAGACGGATAAAATCCTACTTATCTACTACTATTCATGCTTTACTTAAACACGACAAGTGGCGCCGCGCTGTGACTTATCTGCGTAACATGCCGTTACCATTAGGCTGGATTCTGGAATCACATGGGTTCAGACTGGGTGCGGATTACGGAATAGAGCTGCAGAATAATGGTTGCGTCATGAAGACAGCCAATCACAGCTATTTTCGCATTTTAGGAATAACTCTGATTGGCTGTCTCCATGAATCAAATTCTATTCTGCAGCTCTATTCCGCACCATGTGATTTCAGCCTAAGATGCCGTTACATAATTTTACGTATACTCCATGCCTGAACGTATTCAGCTGGCTCGCTAATTAACTAATTCTTTTAGGTAATGTTTGAGATAAAATGAATCAGCCAATCAACTGAATGCTGCTACCACTGAACAGACCCTGCCTATACCAGTTGTTTGATTGTTTCTGTACAATCCGAAATGAAAGTGCAGTTCGAGTTGTCATTCTCGATTCTACACAATTTTTTCTATGACATAAAGTCATATCTTTTTCAGAAGTTGGTAACACTGCTATACTGCATACTTACGGCAGAATACACTGATTATTGTTAGACACTTATTTTTTATGTATGTAATATCGTTTACGTATAAGTAAAGCTTTTACGAGTACCGTTTAGAAATTTCTAGAATTAGTTTTTTAGAAAGGCAAGGTTAAATATATACAGATATATATTTATATAATATAAGTTACTAGGTATATAGTAATAATTGAAAATTTTATTTTTATCTTCCTTATATTATTTTATTATTTATGATATTGAAAAAAATATTAACATTAGCTAGATGTCAATTTTGTATATTCGTATAAGCTAGGTAATAAGTGATATAATTTCTAATTACAATATATAATTAAGGTACATTTTATTGATTTCTTATAGTTCATAAGCAGTTCAACCTTCTTAAACATATTGTAATCCATATATTTTATCAGTATTAATTACTCTTATTTAACATACATAGATAGATTTATATACCAAATTGTGTTTAAAAAAGTTGAATTATAGTATTATAAACGTTTCTCTTTAGTAACAATTATCTAATAAATACAATTTTGATAAATATTTTTATTTTTACAATATCTTAAAAAAAATAAATAACCTCATCTTTTATCAACCAAATGTATTTTGACTTTTAGACATATTTTTGTGTGACATATATATATGTATGTTATAAGTGCTTGCAGTAAATGACATTTTCATAGAACTATTTCTTAAGACGGTCAGACAGAAAGCTTCAAAGATAAAATTACTAAAATAATACTTCTTTATTTCTTCAATAGCTCCTTTTCTGTTCTGAAATATAAAAAAGTATTTTGTACGTAGCTTAAATCTTTGATATATTTAGAAGATTATGTTACGTCAGTACCCAATCCTTTAGTTTTGTAAGCTATGACCCACATCAGTCAGTCAACTATTGTTCAGTGGTGAAACAGAAAGTTCTTTTTGTACTTTTGTCTCCATGTGTTTTTAATAAACTTTTTCACATGTATTAAGTAATTATATATTAAAGTAAATGTAGAATTTGTTAAAAAATCCAAAATCCTAAATACATGTTACAAAGCCAGTATCGCCATAATCAAATGCTTAAAATAAATGTTTATAGTAGCAACATTCCTATTGATCTTCTTTGAATATCCGATGAGATGAACTTTTTTATTTTTCTTTTTCACTTCACATATTAAAACATAACTTAATAAAGAGAACATGACTCAGATAAATTTGTTGTAGTGCGTAACAATAACAGTTTTGACTTGAGAAAATAAAATATCATAATGAGATTTAGACGATGGTTGATAATAATAGCTTTTTGCTAGAAGTAAAGGATCCATAATGTTTTGATTTAAATCTGTACACTAAATGTTTTTTTGTATGAGTTAATATGGACTTACTTTTCCTTTAGTATCGTTACCTACTATTTTAAGTAGAAACTTTCCAATAAAAGTTCAAATACTAAAAAGCTATTTCTAAAACTTTAGTTCAACTGCCACTGCAAACTTACATTAGACTTTACATATTATTAACTCTACATATTATTTATCTTATACAATAATAAATGTTTACTCTAGAATCCGTTTATGAATGCAAAAAATGAACACTAAGAACAACACTTTGTATAAAGAAGCTGCTGATATCACAGTGGTTATATGGAATATGAAATAACAGCTGTTGGCTACAACCTCAGTAGAAATGTTTTTAAGTCAGGGCCTGTACCAGTGCCTGATAAATATTTACAGGCCCGGGGGTCGTTATACATTACGGTTTGCGGGCAAGTTATATGCCATTCTAGGCTAAGCCTAGACAGGTAACCTGATTTTTTTTCATATAACTTTTTCATGATTTTCTACATGGATCTTCATATTTCGAAGTATCACCCGTATGGAAAAAAACAAACGTAGGAAATCGTAAGAAACCGTAGGAACCGTATAAAACCGTTCCAATTCGGACATATTTCGGACAATTTGCAGTGTTAATTCCTATCGGTTTTCTATGATTTTATAAGTTTTTGTAACATTTTGTACGGTATCCTACACATTTATTATTTTCACTCGAAAAATTTCTTATATGTGCGAAAAATTTATGAATTGTAATAAAGCGTATGGAAACATATAAAACCGCTTTAATCCGTACATAAAGGTAAGAAAACGTAAGAAATCGATAAGATTTTTAAAACTTACGGAAATAAACGTTTTTATACACTTTCTTACGTTTTCTTGTGCTTTAATGCCGTACAAAAATGCACAAAAACGTACGAAGCCGTAAAAAATTTGTCCGAATTGGTTTCGTACGGTTTCTTACGATTTCCTGCGTTTGTTTTTTTCCATACGGGCATCCGGATGATACTTCGAAAAATATAGGGCATATATTTATGTTTAGATAAGTATTTAACGAGTATCAAACATTCATTTTAAGGTAACGGTACAGGGTCTGTCTTGAACCGCGTAACATGCCTGGGTACGACTGTCCCTAACTTTCCAGTACAGGACCTGATTATTAACTCTGGCATCCCTGGGTGAATTTCTACTCAGAAATAAAGGAGTGAGTTGCTGTCGATAAAGTCAGTTTTTTGCACGATAAGAGGTAGCAACTTAACTGATATAAGATTCCAATTAAAAATTTTTTTTTTGTCAAAAACCCCGTCCATAAAGTATATATTATTTATTTATTATCTTTATATTAATGGACAAAATATTATTATGGGATTTTTTAAGTTTTTTCCTATATTACAAACATTATGGATCTTTTAGGAAGTCAATTTATTCGTGATTTGGTTCATGGATGCTATAGGTTGCTAGGTTCTTTTATAAAGTCAATTTATTCGTGATTTGGTTGATGGATGCTATAGGTTGCTAGGTCACGAAAATAAATATGGTGCAGTTTTGATTAATATTACGACACGTGAAGCACGCTTAGAGAACACTAGTTGAATGAAAATAGATAATGCTTGAAAACAAATTCGAAAATCTTCTGCAAGCGTTTTTATCGTTAAATAAGTAACAAAAATCGATTTTTCATCATTTTAAAGGTGTCTGACCATCTTAATCTCTTAAAAACACACAAATCTCTATTCGAAATTTCTTAGATAATTGAAATAATTTTTCAAATAGATTAAAAAAAAAAAAAGAGATAAAACGAAACCTACACAGAAAAAAGAAATATTTACCATTAAGAATCGTCGTTAATAGTAGACGAAAGGACGTTGAGATATGATATGAAAATTTTTTATATTACAACACATTCATTAACTGTAATGAAACCGTGACTTTGTTGTTTTTCCTTCTAGTCGTAAATTTTGCGAGCTGTTGCGTCAATTTATTTTAATATTACGGGTAAATCATATTTTTACTAGCCAATAAGAAAATATATATAGATTTAATATAAAAAATGTATTATTTATATTAAGATCGAGATTAAAATTATTTTATAATAATTATATATATTTATTTTTTAACTTTGAAGCAAAAACCATTTACCTGCAATATTCAAACGAATGATCCATTAACTGTAATACTATACGATTTTTTTGCCTGGTGAGGCCGAAAATACAACTTTTTCGATCGGGCGCCGGGAGAAAAAGTGCGATAAAATGGTTTTGCCACAAGTGTGTGACAATTACACTTGTGAAAGAATCATTTTTCGCACGCGTATCGAACATTATTTTTTAACACGGCGTGTGCAAAATGCCGTTTTAGAAAACGCATTTAGCACACGGAGTGTGAAAAAAAATATTTCTTTTTCTCTGTGTACTTGATGTAAAATGAATTTTCAATTTACGTATATGTTATTTTTATATTATTAATACAGACGCCGTGATCGACTGCAGATTAATTTTGGATCAGGTAGGTAAGTATTATTTCTTTTTTTTTATTTTCCTTTCCCCTACCACTTATATAAAGGCATCTCGTAACGGCTTCAAAGGGGTAGCTTTTAGCTCCTTCAAACAGGCAGCGCTTAGCTCCTTCAAACAGGCAGCGTGTAGCTCCTTTAAACAGGCAGCGTGTAGCTCCTTCAAACAGGCAGCGTTTAGCTCCTTCAAACAGGCAGCGTTTAGCTCCTTCAAACAGGCAGCGTTTAGCTCCTTCAAACAGGCAGCGTTTAGCTCCTTCAAACAGGCAGCTTTTAGCTCCTTCAAACAGGCAGCGTTTAGCTCCTTCAAACAGGCAGCGTTTAGCTCCTCCATACAGCTAGCTTTTAGCTCCTTTAAGCATACTTTTAGCTTCATAAATATATATTAAATTCATACTTGAAAATAGTTGAAATTTTAGAAACATCTCTAATATTCTGTTGTATTTCTCCTATTTATTTTATTGTAATTTTATCAAACAATAGGACACTATGCTCAGTATTCAATTAAATAGATATGCTCTTGATATACAAGATGAAATTAAAATTCTCGATGGATCTGAATTAAAAGATAACCATGTAGACTTATTTCATAATATTCTTAGTATATATTCACCGTACAACCCACAATCTACATTGATTGTGCAACACGTTGTGAAGAATCCAGAATCTACACGTATTAATCCTATTTCTCGCAATGTACGGCACTTACAACTATTGCATAGTTGTGAAGATTTATGTAATAAATGTTTAGGCGGTCATTGGATTTGTTGCTTTTACGACACTACTGCGCTTTACATTTATGATTCTTTCAACAGCCGTCGACTACATGTTAATAATGAGCTTTTTCTAAAAAAATTATTCCCATTTTTTAACGAAATTCCCAAACGCTACATAAAAGTACAACATCAAAATAATAATCGCGACTGTGGAGTATTTGCGATTGCATTTGCAACATCGATATTTTTTCAACAAAATCCATCTCAAATTATATACGATATTGACAAAATGCGACCCCATTTATATGATATGCTTCAACGTAACACATTGGTCCATTTTCCTACGGTCAAAAATGAAAGTCTTAACAAACATTTATTATCGACTGGTACACCACTGACTATCCTTAATAAAAATAAAGTTTCTATATTAAAAACATCTGTTACCGATAAAAATATAAGATTGAACGCTAATACAATTCTAATTGATGACAACTCTTTTGTTACTTCTATTGTTAGCAATAGTAAAAAGTTGCCTGTAAAAACTGACAACTCCAAAGAAATCTCTTCATCCTGGAATGTTATTGGGCTTCCCAACCCAGATATTCAATGTTATGCAAACGCATCTCTGCAGACTTTGTTGCATTGTATTTCGATTAGGCAAAAATTTAACGAAAATCCAGAATCCAATGCTTTCTACGATGCATTGCAAGCGTATGCTTCTAAAGCCTATGTTAATGTCATGGCTTTACGAGAATTTGCCCACAAACAATATATTATTAAAAAACAACAAGATGTAGCTGAGTTTATTACACACCTTTGTGATAAGTCTAACAATCTACATACTGTTTTGAAACATGAATTAACAATTCAGAGAAAATGTTTCACTTGTAATGATATACGAATTTCGGAACCTACTGATAACTATATCTTAGCTTTGGCTTTACCAAACTCTAATCTTTTTACATTACAAGAAATTATAGATTTCAATATTGATAAATGGAACCGTAATGATATTCCTTGCAACAATTATGAATGTCACGGTTTCATAGATGAAAAAATGTTACTACATGCAAGCAATAAAACTTTAATTTTGCAATTAAAGTTATTTGTTGTAAACAATTATAATATAGTAACAAAGATAAATAACTTACATATCAGAAATTTAGATAAAGAAACTGTGGTAATCAATAACAATCATTACAAAGTAATGAGTGCTCTATTTCATCACGGTAACAGAATTCAAACAGGCCATTACACTAGTATGTTACGTGTAAATGATCAGTGGTTAAAAGTAGATGATTTGCAGGTTTATCGTACTTCTTGGCCAGAAAACAGTAAAGATGTGTACTTAATCTTTTTAGAAAAAATCTGTAAAGAAGCTTTACCACAACAAACTATGCCTAATGATTGTGTTCAAATGAGTAAATCTATTCATAGCGATAAAGAATATCAAAGATTGATTCAATCCAACAATAATCACTTACATATCAATATAAAAAATAGATCAAATGTTAATAATAATTCTATAATCTATACTGGATCCAAACAACAAAATAAGGTTCTTTCAAGTAGCAAACTAAAGATAAACGATTGTACTAAACAATCACCATTAAATTTGGTCGATGATGTTGTGCTAAATAACGTCGAAATTTTTACTGAAACGACTCTCACTGCTGGAACAATTACTCCTAATACTGCTCTATCAATATTGAAAAATAAAACACGCAAACAACCAAATAAGGGCCTTCTTTCAAGTAGAAAACTAAAGATAAACGATTGCACTAAACAATCACCCTTAAATTTGGTCGATAATGATGTGCTAAATAACGTCGAAATTTTTACTGAAAAGACTCTTACTGCTGAAGCAGTTACTCCTAATACTGTTCTATCAATATCTAATAATAAAACACGTAAGAGAAAAAAAACTAACAATAAATCTTTCGAAAAAACCACGTTTGTAAACACGAACTCGACTGAAAACACCGTTACTGCTGAATTAACTACTCATGAAACTGCGTTATCACTATCTAAAAGTAGAAGTCGTAAGAGAAAAATTGATGACAAAAAATATTATGAATCACATAAAGAGAAGATATTAAAGAAAAAGAAACTGTATTACGAAGATAATAAAAATAAAATATTAATGTTGAAAAACTCAGATTATACATTAAATAGTAGCAAATATATGGAAAAATCATGGAATTATTATATCCAAAATAAAGAACAAATATCCGCAAAGAAAAGAAAATTATATCATGACTTACAAAAGAAATATTGTGATTTAAATAAGGAACAAATACTTATAAAAACTAAAGACATTGTAGCAAAGAAAATTAAAAAAAAATACAAGGTAATTTTGAAACAGGATACTATTAAATTACTCAAGAATAAGGAGAAATTCACGAGAAATGTTATGGAAAAATTAGATTCTGCCTCTAATGAGGTAGATCGTAGATCTGAAGCTATCTCACTTGTTTCTACTGCTATTTACGTAAGGGATACTTACATCTCGCGTTTAAAAAGAGTTTTACAATCATGTAAAGATAAGGTTTCAATTTCATTGACTCGCTTGGGCATCATGCCCATTCGTGAAAATGAACACGCTGCTCTAACAGCTTTGTGTGGTTTTCCAAAACATTGTTCGACAGCGGAACCGTATTTTTCGGAAGCTGCATATGATTTTAAGGAAGGTCTTTGCACTGCAAATATAGAAGAATCAAACGTTATTATTCTGAACGAAAAAGGTCAATCCACAAATATCTTCCCTCTAACAGATTCTACTAAAAATAACAAAACTTGGAATTGTAATAATTATTGTAAAGTAGTTGATACAGATATTCTACAAGATCTTAAACAACTTTTTGAAGATCTGCTCTACTTTACATATGTTGATGCGAATTCTTATCTTAAGCAGATTGATATATGCTCTGCTGAAACTCGTGATCCAAATAAGTCTGGTCATCCACCAATTTGTTATGCGCAACCTCTTTTATGCTCATCTAAATTCTTAAAATTATATGTTTTATCACTTCACTATCCTCATTTACGCACTATAAAACGGCAAATATATAAAGTAAAACATTTTTATATTGATATACAAAGAATTGAAGATGCTTTGAATAACAGTGATGTTGATGAATTAAAAAATATTTTGTCCGAAGCTGATCGATTGGCAATGCCTTTCAGGAATAATAACATCGAAATCTGTTTGGATGAAAATGAAATTAAAAAAAAGTACAACAGGGGTATCAAAGAATATACTAAAATAGCAATGGACCCACCTAAAATACCATGCGTTTCTTGTGAGAGACTTTGTTGTTCTCGAAAGGTTGTACCAGTTAGTAGCTATAAATCTAATTTGGAATTGATGAAACATTTGCTTGACGTAAATGTTGATCTACCTGATTATTGGAAACAACTCAAGAATTATTATAAAGATTCTGAAGAATTTAATAGTGGTTTTACGTGTCAATTTTGTATGAATAAATTAAAAAATAATTCGTTGCCATCAACGTGTATTTTGAATGGCCTTTTTGTTAAAGACACTCCCGAGGAAATACTAACTTTAAATATGTATGAAAAAATACTAATTCAGAGAGCTAAAGCTTTCCAAACTGTTGTTAAAATGGGTACAGTAATGAACAAAAATTTACCAAATCACGTTAAAATTGATAAAGTTCAAGGGAGAACTTTTCATTTACCTTTGCCATTAGAAGAAACTTTAAAAAAAATCTGTCCAGATACTGATCCTCTAAACACTAATCACGAACTCTTTGTCTTGATTCGGAGTAACCCTACAAAAGGAAAAATTATATGGGAGGATTATGTTGACATTAAAAAAATATGGAATGCTTTACATTGGCTTAAATGTTGGAACCCACTTTACGCTGAAATTATTATTCCCTCTCCCAAAGAAATGTTAAATACTCTTCAGGATTTAGAATTAGAGTATCTTCTAGATAATCCTAAAGATACTGATGAAATAGTCAAAGATGATAATGGAGAAGAAAATGAAAATGTACCAACGAATTTGCCACCAGCTGCTTTATTGACTCAAAAGGATCAATTAGACCCGTTTTATGAGCAATATTCTATTTATCCTTTACATGATAAGAAAATGAATAATACTGATACAGAGTTATACCAAATGCTCAAATTAATTGCTGCAGCCTTAGATATTCGTGGTAAGGATTTAGATTTAAAATGTTTTCCAGATCTATATCCTTTTGGTATGTATGGACAACATGAACAAAGACTTGTAAGATTGAGAGACTATGATTTTATTAGATCAAGATTAATTTGTAAACATTCTCAATATCGAAAAAATAAACAATACCTCTTTTATTTATTGAACGATAATAATATTCGACAAATCAGTGCTGGAATTTTTCACAAATTAAACGTTGTCAATCCTCGTCAGAAATATACAGCTAAAGAGCTTTTACAAGAATTAGAAAAAAATCAGTTAGAATCGAATATGGAAACTATTTTTGCTCGTTTGAGAGGAACGGAGGCATATTGGAAACGACCACGGAGTGATTTAGATTGCATGATGAAAGAATATGGACCAGCAACTTTTTTTGTTACTTTAAGTCCTAGTGAATGGATGTGGTCGTCTCTAGGTGAGTATATTCGTGATGTAAGTAGCTGCAAAAATGACTCACGATCTATAAGTGAATTAGTAGCTTTAGATCCAGTATCAGCTTCAAGGTATATACACAATGAATTTCAAGCAATGTTGAAATATATTCTTTCTTCTGATAATCCAATAGGAAAGGTTATACATTATTATTATTGTTGTGAATATCAAGGTCGAGGTTTGCCACATTTTCATTGCTTATTTTGGATTAAAGATGCACCCATCTATGGTAAATCAAGTAATCAAGAAATACAAGATTTTATTTTACAGCATATAACGTGTCGCATACCTGACAAACGTATTTCTCCTGAACTTAATCGACGTGTTCTAGCATACCATCAACACAAACATAACAATTACTGCATGCGTAAAAAGAAAACAAAAACGGGATTTATAAGTGCTTGTCGATTTGGATTTCCACGCCCAGTAACATCACAGTTCATTTTAAGAAGCGTTTCCATAGCAATCGCTAACAAAAGGAAATTAAAAAATAAGTCTCGATTTTATGATTTACCTCGAAGACTAGAAGAAAAAAATATTAATGATTATATGCCAAATCTTTTAGTACTTTGGGAAGGCAACATGGATGCTCAATTTATTGGTGAGTCATCGTATCTTTTAACAAAGTATGTATCCAGTTATGGAACCAAAGGAGAAAAATGTGTGGTAGATTTTTCAGATATCAAATCTAATAAATCGGTATGTAGTAAACTATGGTCGTTTTCTATGAAAGCCTTAAATCATAGAGAATGCGGTGCTATTGAAGCCGCTGACGCACTTTTAGGACATCCTCTTTATGCTACTGATTCAGACACTGTTTTTAGGTGGTTGGATGTAAGAATGATTAAGAGCAAAATTGAAACCATTTAATGAAATCAAGCAACTTCCACCTGATTCAACAGATATATTTTATGACTCCTTTATCGATCATTATTCTATAAGACCAAAGGAATTAGAATCACTATGTTTATATGACTTTGCTAAATATTTTGATGTATTAAAGAAGAAGCCGATTCGCAAGGTAGAATATTACGAAATAGCTCCAAATGTTTTTTGTAAGAAAAGGCAAAAACCTTTCTTAATAAAGCACTGGCATTATGACCCCAAGACTCAACCAGAATGTTATTTTTATGCTTTGCTGCTGCTATTCCAGCCATGGAGGGATGATGCCGAGTTAAAAGCAAACGAAGAAACATATACAGATGCCTTTGCAAAAAAGCAACACGAACTAGTTGAAGCTATGAAGTATCACGACAAACTTGACGTCATACGAGAAGGAATGCTTAGAATGGAGGAACAAGTTAAAAAAGACGAAGAAGAAATTGACAAAGAAAATAATCGTCATTCAAATTCAGACAATCTACCAGAAGATTGTGTTCCAATTGAAACAGAAAATGCAATGAAGGACTTTAAAGATATTGCTGCAAAAAAAGTTATAACTGAAAAAGATATTGAAAATTCTATCGACAAGTTTAATGAAGATCAATCTAGAGTATTTCATAAAATTTCATCCGCTTTACAATCTGATGACAAAACTTTGAGGATTTTTATTAGTGGACCTGGCGGCACAGGTAAAAGTTTTATCATTGAAACTTTAGTTTCGTGGAATAAAGTAATGCGTCAAAAAGATACAGCTGTTACAGCACCTACAGGAATTGCAGCGTATAATGTTGAAGGTCTTACGGTTCACAGATTATTGCAACTACCAGTAGAGCATGGCTGCACAGCTAAATATAAAGAATTATCTTCGGCAGCTTTAAAACCAACAAGACAAAGTCTACAAAATGTTGATTTGATAATTATCGATGAAATATCAATGATATCAAATGTTATGCTTATGTATATACATTTGCGTCTTACAGAAATATTTGATACTTCAGATTGTGATGATGGCTGGTTTGGAAAGAAACATATTGTCGTTTTTGGTGACTTGCTTCAACTTCCACCAGTCCATGAAGGATTTGCATTTACGGAAATGACAAAAGATCAAATCAATAAGTATATAGGAGGAATGGATACTTACAATTTATGGACCTTATTTGATTATGACGAGTTAACTATCAATATGAGGCAAAAAAATGATAAGTGTTACAGTGAAATTCTTTCTAGAGTACGATTAGGTTTTGTAACTAATGCAGATATAGAAAGTTTACAAAAAAGAAAATTGACATTCCATACGGAAAATAACGCAGAAGTAATCGAAGAATTATGTTCATACTTAAGTAACTTACCTGCTGATACTGTGTGTTTATTACCAACTAGACGCATGTGTAACACATTGAATGATGCCATGTTACGTAAATTAGATACAGAAGAAATAATTCTAATTGCTAAAGATTCTTTCAAATGTCCAAAAACTTTAGAAAAGAAAGTCTCAAAAATGTTAAACGAAGATGACGATAATGCTTGTGGAATCGAACGTGTTATAAAAATTAAAATTGGTTCTAAAGTTATGATAAGGAGAAACATTGATGTCTCTATTGGATTAGTAAATGGCACAATAGGAACAGTTATTTCAGTATCCAGAGACAAATCAGATGAAATATCTAGTGTGTGTATTAAATTACAGTCCGGTAATGAATATTGTATAAAGCCACTTGAATATAAATTTATAATTATGAAAACAATATATATATTAAGAAAACAATTTCCAATATGTCTTAGCGATGGTATTACTATTCATAAAAGCCAAGGCCTAAGTTTAAAAAATGCTGTAGTTGAAGCTGGTAATTCTATCTTTAGTTGTGGGCAAACTTACGTCGCTTTATCGAGAGTTACAACGATTGAAGGGTTGCATCTAATTAATTTTGATCCTTCTTGTATCATGGCTGACGAGTCAGCGATTCTTGAATATAATCGATTAAGAAAAACTTATCGGCCAGATCTTTTACCTTTTAAAATACAAGAAAATGTAAATAAATGTTACAAAATTTATGATAATCGTTGGTCTAACTTCAAAGATGTAACTAATGGGAATAGTGAACTTAATTATATTTCTGATAGCTGCTGGGATATTTGTGGATTACCAAATGATGGTAACTCTTCTTATGCCAATGTGTGTATACAAAGTTTATTACATTCATCAACGATAAGAAGAAGTTTAATATATAGTAAAGACTCTGATCGTTTAATAGATGTGTTTAAACAATATATATCAAAAACTCCTGTTAACATCAAGGAATTAAGAGCATCTGTGAATTTAATCTATAAATCACCGGAACAACAAGACGTAGCAGAATTTTTACTGCATCTGTGCGACGTATATAATCCTTTAGGAGATGTTGTTCGACACGAGTTAATTACAACGACGAGATGTCCAGGCTGCAGTCAGAGAACGGAGATTACGACTGATAATTACATTTTAACTCTATCTCTTCCTGAACTTGATTATACTCCTAAATTACAAGATATTATAGATTATAACATAGGAAGATGGCCTGAAATTGAAGGTAGTTGTAAAAAAAGTTGTAAAACAAAAAGAATACAAAACACAAAAGTAAGTATAAAGAATACAATTTTAATCTTACATTTATTATTATTTACTAAAAAAGATAGTCAAATATTTAAAATTACCAATTATAAAATTAATGAAGTACCAAAAACAATTATTGTAATTAATAAACAACGTTATACAGTTATTAGTGGTATATTTCATCATGGTAATTCAGTTGAATTAGGACATTACACAAATATGCTAAGAAAAGATAAGCATTGGATTGAGGTAAGTGATTCGAGCTTCTGTAAAAAGCCATGGCCCAAGGGCGCTAAAAACGCATATCTATTTTTCTTACAACGAGTATAATTACATATAAACATAAAATTATCAATAGATATTAATTATTTTCTGTTATATACAATTAATATAAGTATTTTTCTGTTATAGAATGAATATAAGCATAAGTATGAACGAACTGTGACTGTGATATGTCGTATTTTTTAAGTCAGCTGTGATTTTAACTGTGATGATATTGATTCAAATACTACATTTATTACATTTGTATATAAATTATTAATAGATGTTAATTATTTTCTGTTATAGAATCAATATAATAAGCATAAGTATGAACGAACTGTGACGGTGATATCCCGTATTTTTTAAGTCAGCTGTGATTTTAATTGTGATATTATTGATCCAAATACTACATTTAGCTTAGTATAATCTTACATGTTCAGTAATGACTGTTCTCAATAACAAAAAACAAATTTATGATTTTTGAAACGAAATGGAATATATACTGTCAAAACAGTCTTTTCATTTTTCTAGTCAATATACTTAACAAATTTTTATATTTTTAAGCCCATTTCAGATGAAATGCCTCAGTTTTAATTAAATGAATAAAAACAGAATTTTTAAATATTTATTTTATCTCTTTCAACTCATCTTCTCTTTTAACACACTCTACAAATAAAAAGAAATTTCCTATATGATTTTATGAATATAGTATTGTGAATGTGATATACCATATTAGGTGAACTTGAGGAAAAACTCGGAGAACCAGGACTATACAGCACAAATGTGGATTATAAAGCATCAAACTGCAAAGCTTAAAACTCACACTTGAATCTCTTGAATCAGAAAGGTGTATGGTGGAAAAGAGAAACATTTTAAGACTAAAGCAGATAAAGCACCTGAACTTAAAAGAGAACTGCATAAAGCAGTTGAACTGAGAATATCATTAAGAGAATCTGTCAAAGGGACATTATTGTTAGAGGCATTGATGGCAACTTTACAACATAAGTAAGGAAGAATTTTATTTATCTCTTAATTAAATAATTTATAATAAATAATTTCGATTTAAATTGATTTGTAGATTAGAAAGTACTGAAAATTTGGAGCAAGAAATTTCTCAATTGAAAATGACCAAAGCTGAATTTTTGTCAAAAATAGCTGTATATGAGACATTGGAATTAGTGGCGTTTCTATTGGGCTTTAACGAGAAATTAATGTATGACAACACTCAGAAGCTCTGTTAACAGCTGAAGAAGATAACTTAAGGTCTAAACAGACTATCTACAGTTATAAGTAGGCTACAGAAAAAGATGCTACTAGAGAAAAAGACAGCTATAGGCAACATCTTGATACATATGAAAAA
The DNA here is from genome assembly GCA_036365515.1 of Torymus aiolomorphi. NCBI lineage: Eukaryota > Metazoa > Arthropoda > Insecta > Hymenoptera > Torymidae > Torymus > Torymus aiolomorphi. The sequence continues at coordinate 204,488,016 of CM070873.1, read as the reverse complement.
GAAATATCTGTATACTAAAATAATGAAACAGGCACTTCACTTAGCGAACGAATTCCAGGTTTAGAATATGTAATAGAAGGCTACAGGTAAATTTTAGCACAACTTTCATAATACAAATATATTAGTAATTTTAATGTTTAAACATTAACATGTATATATTGGCTTTTTAGGGAACTAGTGTCAAAATTTGAATCTGATCTCGAAGGTATGCATGAAAAAATTCAATGAGATGAAGTCATCAAATTAAAAGAAGAAATAGACAAATTGATGAAAAGAAATTTCCTATCTAATATTTTTTTAACAACCCGCAAGACATTCTATAGAAAAATAATGTATGTAACTCAGATTTTCAAAAACATTCATTACAAAAAACATTTTAATTAGAATCATTGTTAGTTATTACCATCGTCAATTATTGAAATTCAATTTTCATGTTTTTTCATCATACGTCATTGTTTTATTTAATTAATTAATAAATTATCACAATATTTTTTTAATAATGATGTATCAAATAAAATATTTATACAAAAAACTATTTAAGATATAGAATTTATTTTCAACTCTCCTGCATATCAAAACATTATTTTCATTATTTCATTTCTCGAGTCTCGACTTTTGTACCAGAAAGATAACAGTGAATTTAATGACATCGACTCGCAGCGAAAGGGAAAACGGTAGGAAGCTAATTTATAAGCACTGATTATTAACTCCTCATGGCACTTGTTAATTAAACTCTCCCTCCCTCTCTCTCTCTCCCTCCCTCTCTTTCTCCTCTGTCTCTCTCGATCGCTCTCTCTTTCCGTCCCCTCTCTCTCTCTCCCTTGCCCCTCGCTCTCTCAACATCTGTCAAACTGAGTACCAAAAACTTTAATGAGAGCTTAAATATTTTGTTAAAACAATCAATACGTTTTTTAAAAGCTAATTTTTCAAGTACGTTCTAACAACAATTTGTCTAGTCCTTTTAATTCTTCTAGTTTCATCTATTCAATAAGCACTCTGTACAAATGGTAATAATTTTTTTCATGACTGTACAAATAAATACTACCATTTAATAATGATCCCTCCCCTCTCTCTCCCTCTCGACATTTCTCAACATCTGTTAAACTGAGTACCAAAAACTTTAATGAGAGCTTAAATATTTTTTTAAAACAATCAACACGTTTTTTAAAAGCTAATTTTTTAAGTACGTTCTAACAACAATTTGTCTAGTCCTTTTAATTCTTCTGGTCTCATCTATTCAATAAGCACTCTGTACAAATGGTAATAATTTTTTTCATGACTGTACAAATAAATACTACCATTTAATAATGATTAAAAATATACTATAATAAACTCTCGTAACGTTCTCACACTATGTAATTATTTTATTTTCTCTACAAAAATTGTGAAATCTATCTAAAAAAACTTTTTACAAAAGATTAAACTAAGGCTAGTATTAGTCTCTCTCCCTCCCCCTCTCTCCCTCCCTTTCTATCTCCCTCCCTCTCTCTCTCCCTCCCTCTCTTTCTCCTCTGTCTCTCGACCGCTCTCTCTTTCCGTCCTTTCTCTCTCTCTCCCTCGCCCCTCGCTCTCTCAACATCTGTCAAACTAAGTACCAAAAACTTTAATCAGAGCTTAAATATTTTGTTAAAACAATCAATACGTTTTTTAAAAGCTAATTTTTCAAGTACGTTCTAACAACAATTTGTCTATTCCTTTTAATTCTTCTAGTCTCATCTATTCAATAAGCACTCTGTACAAATGGTAATAATTTTTTTCATGACTGTACAAATAAATACTACCATTTAATAATGATATTTAAAATATACTATAATAAACTCTCGTAACGTTCTCACACTATGTAATTATATTATTTTCTCTTCAAAAATTGTGAAATCTATCTAAAAAAACTTTTTACAAAAGTTTAAACTAAGGCAAGTATTAGTCTCTCTCCCTCCCCCTCTCTCCCTCCCTTTCTCTCTCCCTCCCTCTCTTTCTCCCCTGTCTCTCTCGACCTCTCTCTCTTTCCCTCCCCTCTCTCTCTCTCTCTCTCTCGCTCTCTCAACATCTGTCAAACTGAGTACCAAAAACTTTAATGAGAGCTTAAATATTTTTTTAAAACAATCAATACGTTTTTTAAAAGCTAATTTTCCAAGTACGTTCTAACAACTATTTGTCTAGCCCTTTTAATTCTTCTAGTCTCATCTATTCAATAAGCACTCTACAAATGGTAGTAATTTTTTTCATGACTGTACAAATAATAATATTGTTAATATAAAACTTTCTACGAAAGTATAAAATAAGGCAAGTATAGAAATTTTTTCTTTATAATCTACTCTCCCTCACTCTCTTCCCCCGCCCTCTCTCCCTCTATTTCTCCCCCCTCTCTCTCTCTCTCTCTTCCTCTCTCCCTTTCTATCAATATCCGTTAAACTCTGTACTAAAACATTTAATGAGAAATTTAACAACACAATTTTTGGCCAGACCTTTTATTTCTTCGAATCTCATCTATTCAATAAGCACTCTCGGAAAATGGTAATAATTTTTTTCATGACTGTATCAATAATAACATTGTTAATATAAAACTTTCTACGAAAGTATAAAATAAGGCAAGTATAGATGTTTTTCTGTATGTGAAATCTCCCTCAAAAAATTTTTTACAAAGGTAAAAACTTAGGCAATTATATACACAATGTAATTATTATCCATCCCTGTCCCTCCCCTCTCTTGCTCGCTCTCACCCTCCTTCTCAGTGCTCCCTCAATATCTGTCACACTCCGTACCAAAAACTTTAATGAGAACCTAAATATTTTTTTAAAACAATCAGGAAAACAAATAGTATAGTTATACAACTTTCTACCAAAGTATAAAATAAGGCAAGTTATAAGTATTTTCTGTATAATATGTAGAACTCTCCCTCCCTCCGTCCCTCCGTCCCTCCCTCTTTCTCCCCCTTTCCCCATCTTCCTCTCTGACTCTTTCTCTCTCTTCCCCCTCTCCCTCTTTCTCTCTTTCTTACCCTCCCCCTCTCTCTCTGCTTCTTTACAAAAGAATATCATACTTTGAAACAAACACATGAACGAAGTGGAATCAATTAATATGTTGACAAGTACATTTTTGTAACATAACAATTATAGGAATTATGGAGTGATTTTTCTAACATAAAATCGTATAAGTACTTCTAAAAATAAACTCATGAAAGTGGTGGAATCAATTTTATGCAGGCAAGTACATTCTTATACTAAAGAGATCATAATAATTTAAAACAAACACATGAAGTAAGTGGAATCAATTAAGTACAGTAGGCAAGTCAATTATTATAATAAAAAAAATATTTAAAAATAAAATTTGTTTAATATATTTACTATAAAAATTTGTATAAAAAAATAATTACATCTAACATAAAATATTACAAATACCAAAAAGTATAACTTTATAAATACGATAAACTATAATTCAAACACAAAATGGTGAAACATTTTTGAGTAACCATTTTCTAAGTACAGATCATAAGCATTTTCCGACTAGCGTTAATCAGCGCGCTACGCGTGCCAGTGTTCGTCTTTTGTCTCGCTCTTTCCGAAATTCGAGCTGGACTCGATTATTCGATATCATTCGGGGACAGAATAGATTATCGATCGAATTCTCAAATTATATAAGTGAAATTTTAGCTGTTTTTTTTTTATATTTAAATACACATACTTGCCGGACGCGTCGTTTCGCAGTTTTTAGGTGAACTGTAAATTGTAAATGTAAATTTGCATGGCATTATTAGTTTTCTGAAACTGTAAACGATTAATTCAAATTCGGTGTAAACGAGAACCTTAGCGGCAATAACTATACATTAGTAAGTTGAGAGGGATGTTAGCGCATAAACCTTTAATGATTCTGAAATTACGTTGCCATGAGGCTCTATATCTTTGAAACATGAAAATTTATAACATTTCTAACATGAGGCTCTATATCTTTGAAACATGAAAATTCCTAACAGGTACCCGATATTTGACATTTATGGTGTACGTTTTTTATTTTCCGCTAGCGATTCATCGGTGTAAACGAGAACATTAGCGGCAATAACTATTCATTAGTAACTTGAAAGGGATGATAGCGCGTAAACCTTTAATGATTCTGAAATTACGTTGACATGACGCTCTACATCTTTGAAACATGAAAATTTCTAACAGGTACCCGATATTTGACATTTATGGTGTACGTTTTTTATTTTCCGCGAGCGATTATATATTAATGCAGTATATAAACAGCTTGAACTGCAAAACGACGCGTCCGGCAAGTATGTGTATTTAAATATAAAAAAAAAAACAGCTAAAATTTCACTTATATAATTTGAGAATTCGATCGATAATCTATTCTGTCCCCGAATGATATCGAATAATCGAGTCCAGCTCGAATTTCGGAAAGAGCGAGACAAAAGACGAACACTGGCACGCGTAGCGCGCTGATTAACGCTAGTCGGAAAATGCTTATGATCTGTACTTAGAAAATGGTTACTCAAAAATTTTTCACCATTTTGTGTTTGAATTATAGTTTATCGTATTTATAAAATTATACTTTTTGGTATTTGTAATATTTTATGTTAGATGTAATTATTTTTTTATACAAATTTTTATAGTAAATATATTAAACAAATTTTATTTTTAAATATTTTTTTTATTATAATAATTGACTTGCCTACTGTACTTAATTGATTCCACTTACTTCATGTGTTTGTTTTAAATTATTATGATCTCTTTAGTATAAGAATGTACTTGCCTGCATAAAATTGATTCCATCACTTTCATGAGTTTATTTTTAGAAGTACTTATACGATTTTATGTTAGAAAAATCACTCCATAATTCCTATAATTGTTATGTTACAAAAATGTACTTGTCAACATATTAATTGATTCCACTTCGTTCATGTGTTTGTTTCAAAGTATGATATTCTTTTGTAAAGAAGCAGAGAGAGAGGGGGAGGGTAAGAAAGAGAGAAAGAGGGAGAGGGGGAAGAGAGAGAAAGAGTCAGAGAGGAAGATGGGGAAAGGGGGTGAAAGAGGGAGGGACGGAGGGACGGAGGGAGGGAGAGTTCTACATATTATACAGAAAATACTTATAACTTGCCTTATTTTATACTTTGGTAGAAAGTTGTATAACTATACTATTTGTTTTCCTGATTGTTTTAAAAAATATATATTACACTCAGTGAATGTTAGTTCGTCGGTGCGATGTGAATCTTGTAGTTTGATGCAGAGCATATGCTCTTAAAATGTCTACGGCGAAAAAAATTTTATTGTATGTATTATTTTATTAATTTCTATATGTGTGCAATGAAAGATTATATTGTTTTTACTTTGTTTATGCAGTGAAATAAATATTCACCTGATGAGGCTAGCAAACTAGACTAGCGAAACGTTGTGGCCTGGGAAAATGAAAATTTGAGTGTATATTTTCTTTGCACCCTGGGTTGATCGTCACCATTGTTTCTTAATATTATTGATATAGCTGTATCTTAAACTACAGCCTATAAATAAGTTTCATTTATTAAAGTTATTTACAGTTTTTACATCTTAGGTTTCTGAGTGATCAAGTAACTTAAGCTGTAGAAATAACAAATCTCTAGCAACTATCTTTACTTCGTTTTCAATTTCTTTTGAACAGTACCTTATTTGCATCGGGACATTGTTTTTTGAAGTCTTCAACAACCTGCAACAGATAATTCTTCTGGTCTTCTTTCGTTGTGAGTATATTTGCGTACTCCTCCATAAGATGTACTGCTCGTTCTGACATATTGTTCACCACTACAAGTTGACTCACTATGTCTCGGGATTTCTTATATTTTTCATCCTCCTCCCAAGTTGCCACATCTTGATTTAAAAAATCTTTGTTCAAATTAAATCTGTTGAAAAATTCGAGTGAATGACTATTTATGAAGTAGTCCATATTTTTCTCTTTCAGTTCTCCCATATGTGCGTCGGAGTATATGTATAATTTTTTGGTGGATCATTATCGTCGTCAATATTTAAATTCAGAGCTTCTACCATTTTTTTCTTTATTTCTTGAAACATATTTTTATTGAAGAAAGACATTGCTGTACATTCCGGTGTCAGATACCACAGATGGTTTTGGATTTTGTTCAGTGCTGTTAAAGATATGCTAGGGTCTATGCTTTCATAATAATACAGCCTTTTAATCAATTTTAGATCATTTTCTAGAGCGTCAATTGATAGTGAAGCAGTGTACCATGATTCAATATAAATAAAAACTATGAATTAGCATAACTGAAGTAAATCTTTCTCAACCTTTTTATTCAATTTGAATGATTTCCTGAACAAATAGATCTTCAGACAATAAATCGCCTTAGCCATTCATCCAGCATGGTGACAAGTACCTAGCTTCCGGAAATTTATTTCAGAATCTTTCCCTAAGAATTGCAAAGATAATTGGAGTAACTCTTTATAATCGTCTCTTGGTATTTCTTCATTCAAAAACTTTTCTACAAATTCCGATATTTCTTCTACTTTATCTTTTAACCGAGCGTCCATATCCTTGAGACCATTATGATATACATTATGGTATACTGATTTATCAATATTCTCTCATGAATCTTGAAATCTCTTGAACAAAGACTTATTTGTCCCACTTGTACCCGGAAACCTAAGTGTGAACCATCCACTCAATACAACTTCCATTATGGTGATGCGATATCCGCGCTATTACTAAAAATTGAGTTCCCGTTTTTCTCAGAGCGAGAGAGAGAGAGATAGGGAGTGCTCGCTTCCTCGCGCACAACCGTCGTCGTCAACGGGCAGCAGCAGCGCGGTAGCGCCTAGCCGCTACCCCCCCCCCCCCCCGCCCGCCCGCCCGCAATCAGTTACGAGGGCAGCTCGACACTGAGGTAAGTCCTGCGCGCAGGCGGACGCGGAGCGAGAGAGGAAGAGAGAGAGGGCCACAGGGGAAAACGAGACTAGCGGATTAGTGCGCGCCCGTCGAGTGTGTGCGACTCTCGACCGGATCCGTCCGAGTCTCGGCCGCTTTCCCGCGAGCGAGCGACGGCACCGACGAGTACGCGCGGTACTCGCGCTCTCGCGCACCATGTGTGAGGACGCACCGCCTCCCCGTTGCATAGCCGATGAAGGCTGAGCAACGAGTGTATTCCTAGTAACCCTTCTGAGGCAATAAACGCCAATTCTAGCTAGACGCGCGAGTGATTCTTTCGCGCGCATCCTCCCCTTTTTCTCCCTATTCCTATTTACAGGTGGTCGGCGGAGCATCTCCACCGTCTTCGCGGACACGCCGCACGACTGCGAGAGAGAGAGAGAGAGAGAGAGAGAGAGAGAGAAACAGAGAGAGAGAGAGTAACCTGTGGGGCGGCCGTCACCGTAGACACGAGCACAACGATGGCAGATTTGGGGAATCGGCAGCAGCAGCTGGCAGGAGACCGGCCAGCGACAGCACACCGCAGCGACGTAGCAGCGACAACCGAATCGATGAGTGGAGTAACAGCGGACTTTCGAGAATTTCGGTGTTCCCGGAGTTCGCCTGCGATTCGTCTCAATCGTGGTGGTGTACACATCGGAAGTCCAGTGATTTCAATACCTGAAAAAGAATAATGAAAAAACCACAAAGTATTTGTTCGCTTGTTACTTTTTTCGAGATATGTTCTGGAGTCTAAAAAGAATGCAAGTAAAATGTATAAAAGTAGAACGGTGAATAGGTTAAGATGTATCTAGGTTTCTTTAGGAAGAAAAAACTACTTATCTGAAACGGGTGCCAGCGACTCCGTAAATTAGCAGCATTGGCATTTTTTATGAAGCAGATTTTCACTAATTCGCTGATGTATTTATATTACACGTATTTAAAAATAGAAACAAGAATATTTTCCGTTTGTTAAACATCAAGTTTCTATGTGTAGAGAAAGACTATTAATCAATAGTTGTTGTTATGGTAACAAACTTGTACTGCTGAATAGTTCCAAGTAACAGCATTTATGAGCTAAACTAAATTTTTAATTGACTTGTATTTTTTACGCAATTTACGTTACGTTATTATTTCAGCTACAATCAACAACTATGTAGTATAATAAAGGATTTACCGAGTCAAAGACACCCGTTTCAGATAAGTAGTTTGTTCTTCCTAAAGAAACCTAGATACATCTTAACCTATTCACCGATCTACTTTTATACATTATACTTGCATTCTTTTTAGACTCCAGAACATATCTCCAAAAAACTAATAAGCGAACGAATACTTTGTGGTTTTTTCATTATTCTTTTTCAGGTATTGAAATCACTGGACTTCCGATGTGTACAACACCACAGTTGAGACGAATCATAGGCGAACTCCGGAAACGCCGAAATTCTCGAAAGTCCGCTGTTGCTCCACTCGTCGATCCGGTTGTCGCTACTATGTCGCTGCGGTGTGCTGTCGTTGGCCAGTCTCCTGCCAGCTGCTGCTGCCGATTCCCCAAATCTGCCTTCGTTGTGCTCGTGTCTACGGTGATGGCCGCCCCACAGGTTACTCTCGCTCTCTCTCGCTCTCTCTCTTGCTCTTTCTCTCTCTCGCAGTCGTGCGGCGTGCCCGCGAAGGCGGCGGGGATGCTCCGCCGACTACCTGTAAATATGAATAGGAAGAAAATGGGGAGGAGGCGCGCGAAAGAATCACTCGCGCATCTAGCTAGAATTGGCGTTTATTGACTCAGAAGGGTTACTAGGAAGACACTCGTTGCTCAGCCTTCAACGGCTGTACAACGTGGAGGCGGTGCGCCGTCGCACGTGGTGCGCGAAAGCGCGAGTACCGCGCGTACTCGTCGGCGCCGTCGCCCGCTCGCGGGAAATCGGCCGAGGCTCGGACGGATCCGGTCGAGTGTCGCACACACTCGATGGGCGCGCACGAATCCGCTAGTCTCGTTTTCCACTGTCGTCCGCTCTTCCTCTCTCGCTCCACGTCTGCCTGCGCGCAGGGCTTACCTTAGTATAGGGCTGCCCTCGCAAGTGATTGCGGGCGGGGCGGGGTGGCAGCGGCGAAGCGCTACCGCGCTACTGCTGCCCGTCGACGACAACGGTCGTGCGCGAGGAAGCGAGCACTCGCTCTCTCTCTCTCTCTCTCTCTCTCTCTCTCTCTCTCTCTCTCTCTCTCTCTCTGTACCCAGGTACGTACTAGCACGCTGTTCTTATCGCTCCGACTTTGAGCGCTTTTTCACCTTTACTCACGGCTCCGGTGTGAGTCTGTATACTTTTAGACTGTCCGGTCTCCCGCAGGCTCCATGTGACCGGAGCATAATCTGCGTGGCTCCTTTTTTTGAGCCGGGAGACCGTATTTTCTTCGTGCATTCGTCCTGGAGAGGTTAGGAGTGCGGCGCTGTTTTGGCGAGACCGTCGCGAGCAAGCCAAACAAACACCTACTTGCTCAACAGTTGGCCAACCTGCGTGCCTTCCTTGCGCAGCCGCAATCGCCGGCGCCAACTTTAATTTCGCCTGGCTACCATCATGTCGGCTGCACTGGTCACCTGCCCAGTGTGCGGTGATGCATCCACTCCACCCACTAGCATGTGCCCTACCTGCCAGCAACTGTGTCATACACGTTGCTCTGGCAAAAAAAAAGGGGGCGCAGTGTGATAAATGCAGGAAGCAGCGCAAGCCAGCTGCCAAAACCACTGCCAAGCAGACGACAGCAACAAGGACAGCAAAGAGCGCGCCTACATCCGCAACTTCATCGCCGCAGTGCTCCTTCGGCAAGCAGCCAACAGTGTCGCTGGGCACCACCACCAAGCAGCCGTCAGTGTCGTCGAAGTCGAATACTTCTGTTAGTGAGGTGAGCCTGCGTGCCTCGCTGACGGCACAGCAGCGAGACGCGCTACCAGCACCTCGAGCGTCGCCCCACCATCGAGCGCCGCTCGGCGCTTCGACGCCGGCAGTGCCGTCGCCGTTCCGCGCCCGTCGCTCTCAGCTGGCCGCTCCCTCCTCACTCAGCGCCGTCATCGATACGCCGGGTGTCGCGCGGGAAGCCGTTCGGGAGGCGCGCCTTGACTCGTCGCACGGCTCCTATGACGATGCTGCTCGGGTTGTCGGCTCACAGGGACCTTCTCTATCACCATCTGCTGCGCAGTCATCACCGACTGTTGCCTCGCCTCTGCTTGCTGCCACACCTGTCACCGATGCTGCTGCTGCTCCTGTCGTCAATGTTGATGTCGCTGCTGCTGTCGCTGACACTGCTGATGTTGATGTCGCTGACGCCACTGCTGGGTCCACGTCATCATCGCCTGTACTTTCGTCACCGCTGGGCGATCCTAATCTGTGTGGTTTTACGCATACCCTGATTCCGGTGAGCACCCTGGAGATATTTTTTCAAAGGTTTGATATGATTCAACAGCAGTTGGATGATATCAGGTCCCTCGATAGTCGTGGCCCTGCGTCTCGCAGTGTCTCCTCGCTACTCTCTGACGAAGATGGTAGAAGGAGACTGTCGGCGCGGGTCGGGGCTCTCGAGGACTTGATATCCTCTCAGGTTCAGACTATTTCCAGTCTGAATCACAAAATTAACTCGCTGCTAGTTGAAAATAAATCGCTTAAGAGTTCAATTACTGAAACAAGTAATGTCATCAAATCTTTCCAGGGTGCTCACCGAAACTCTGTTTTTAATTCTAATTTTAAGTCTAGTAATTTAAGTGATAATTTAAGCATTGACTGCGGTCCCTCCGCGCCGGTTTCTTATACTACTGCTGCCTCTGACTCGCACGTCGACACTATTAACTCGACCCCCTCTCCGCACTCCTGCTCTGGGGTGGACGCCGCGGAGCCTGGCGGCGTTGGTGCCGAGTGCTGTGAGGTCACGTTGCACGGTATTTTAAATGTAGACTCGGAGTTATCCGACGATAGACTGAGGCACGTGGCCTTTGCAGTGCTCGGCTCCATCCTTCCATCTTTGGATAGGAATATCGTTGCTGATGTTCGGGTCCTTCGCCCGCGGAGCCAGCTCGTGGAGGGAGATGGTAAGACAGGGAGTGGCTTGGCATCTCGTCCTGGCGAGCTGCCCTCTTGCATTGTGAGGCTTACCAGTGGTGCACTTGTCAGGGACGTCATGAAAGCGAAGCGGGCGCTCGCTCACAATTACTTTACCACCAATGATATCAACCCCGTGCTTCTTGATCCGGAGCTCTCTGCCTGCCTGCCCAAACGTAAAATCTTAATTAATGAATTACTGCCTCATAATAAATTTTTGTTGTTTAAAAACTTGAGGCATACTGCTCAGGAGCTTGGCTTCAGGTACGTTTGGCATTCAGGTGGAGTGTTCCTGGCTAGGCGCAGGGGGGGCGAGCGTGCGCACGTTTTTGCCTCGGCCGCTGACTTACAGGTCATTCTCACAGCGAGCCAGACTGCTCCTAAAAAACTCAGGCCAACCACTGACGTCGACGTCACCGCTACTGACTGTCATGACAAAGGAAGTAACGGACGTGACGCCAGGAAGCCAGCTCTGGCAAGTAAGTCGGTGCATGCGCCCTGACTGGCTGCACCAAGTGGTAATGGGAGGAGGGATGGTGGTTCCTTCAAGGCGGGTTTTGTTAACATTAACTCGTTGAGAGCTCATATTGAGAGCCTTCGCTTGTTCCTGGCGGACAATCCCTCCTATCACATTTTTGGTATTGCTGAATCATGGTTAGGCCCCATTGTTGATGACAATATTATTAACATCCCTGGTTACTCGGTGCTTAGGCAAGATCGTAACACGAATGGAGGGGGAGTTGTCCTGTATGTAAGAAATGATTTTCATATCAAGAAACTTGAATTTTCGAACTCTCTGGGTCCCGGCAAGCCGGGTACCCCTGAGTATCTTTTTTGTACGGTGCAGCAGGGCGACTCTCCTCCTGTTCTTGTTGGAATAATCTATCGACCTCCGAAGATTCCCATACAAAAGAACTCTGATTTCTTTTCTGTTTTGCGTGATCTAAGTTCCGAGTTTAGTCATAAGGTTATTATGGGCGACCTTAATGCCAATTTATTGTCAGCGAATGATGATGCCACCACCATCAGGCGCATTATTAAAGAGTTATCTCTTCAAATTGTCCCTCACGGCCCTACTCATAGAACCCCCACCTCACACACCTGGATTGACGTTGTCTTGACTGACGAGAATGACGTCACCTTAGACTGGCGGAATGAGTGGCTACCTGTCTTTGGTAAGCACAGCATCATTGATGTGACTATAGACATCTTCACGGCAAGTCCCCCTAGGACCTCTTTCTCGTACCGTGATTTTAACAAGGTTTGCCCGGAGTCACTCAATGTGCTGCTGTCTCGCTGCGACTGGGTGACCACAAACTCCATTGAAACCGATCTGGAGGAAGCTTTAAATAATTTGAATTTTAATCTTAACATTGCAATAGATACATTGGCGCCTATAAAATCGGTTTGCCTCAAAAATAAACATGCTCCCTGGTTTGGGCCAGAGTTGAGGCAACTCATCAACAAGCATGATGCTACGCATAGGCGTTATAAGCGCACTAGTCGTGCAGATTTATTTGATGAGTTTCTTCGGCTCAGCAACGAGATCGACGTTCGCATAACACAGGAGCGTAACTCCTATCTTCATCAGCATCTCTCGGACGCCCTTAACGATGGCCAAAAGATTTGGAAGGAAATGCGTAACCTCGGCCTCTTGCCTAAGCGAAATGAGGAGGATTCTATCGGTTTCACCCCGGGAGAGCTTAACGCTCACTTTGCGGGAATCTCCATCTCACCTCTTGAAAATATCGAAGAGGCTATGGACTTTATTTCGACTGCTAGTGATGAGGGTTTTTCATTTCAACCGGTTAACATCAATGATGTGGTCCTGGTCATCTCTCACTTCTCCTCTCAGTCGAAAGGGGTGGATGGAGTTCCTCAGTCGGTGATAGTTAAGGCTCTCCCGGTGATTGGGGATTTTATTGTCAACATCTTTAACTTCTCTTTTGCGCAGGGCATCTTTTCGCGGGCTTGGAAGCAGGCGCAGTTAGTTGCTTTAAAGAAAATCACTGCTCCTTCGTGTGTTTCTGATTTTCGGCCCATTGCACTACTATGCTTTCTCTCCAAAGTTCTCGAAAAGATAGCCCACACCCAAATTACGGAGTATCTTAATAAACATGCTCTACTCGATCCCCTCCAGACCGGTTTCCGCAAACACCACAGCACGCAAACTGCACTACTTAAACTGACAGACGACATACGTATGGCCGTAGACAAAAGGAAAGTGACTCTTTTACTACTGTTTGATTTCAGTAGAGCCTTTGACACTATCTCTCCGACTAAACTGCTATCCAAACTTCAAAGGCTCGGGTTCTCCAGAGCGGCTCTCCTGTGGATTAAATCCTATCGGCAGGGGCGCTCCCAGATAGTGTTATCAAGAAATGATACTAATGCAGAATGGTTGGAAACTAATCTGGGAGTTCCACAGGGGTCCGTTCTGGGTCCCCTACTCTTCTGTTTATATGTCAACGACCTTACGGACACTCTCTGTGGTTGTGCAGCTCAGCACATTTTTTATGCAGACGACCTCCAGATCTTTCTTCATACCACCAAGGAGAATATCTTGGATGGCATAACTCGGCTATCTGATGCGGCACGACTGGTTGCTGGATGGGCGGAGGCCTCTGGTCTGCAGCTCAACGCCCGGAAAACTAAAGCGATAATTTTCGGTTCTAAGCGCAATATTAATGATATTAATTCATTGGGTTTACCTGGCGTCGGGCTGCGGGACGGGGTCCTCATCCCGTTCAGTGATGAGGTCGTGAGTCTTGGTGTTACATTGAACAGTAAACTGACATGGAAACCGTGCATTGACCAAATTACGAAGAAAGTTAACAAAGCCCTCTATAGTCTGCGGTTCATTAGGGCATGTACCACCGAGACCCTCCGCAAAAGATTAGTCGAGTCTCTAGTCCAACCCCATCTTGACTACTGCTCTGTGGTAACTCTTGACGCTAGCACAGAACAACGTACTCGACTTCAGAGACTCTCCAATTCATGTGTGAGGTACATTTTTGGTGTTAGGAGGGATGAGCATATCTCCCCCTTTAGAAGACATCTGGACTGGCTCCTCACTGATTCGCGCCGACTTTATTTCATGGCGATTTTACTTTTCAAAGTTTTAAAACTCAAAGAGCCAGGCTACCTTGCCGAGTTTTTTTCGGCCTATACTCCCAGGTCTTCTAGTAGGGGTGCCCGTCAGGAACAAGATCTTAAAGTCCCTTTAATGAGCACTGAATCGGGTGCTCGCAGTTTTCAAGTTCAAGGTGCCCGTCTCTGGAACTCTCTTCCTTCTTCCCTTCGCCACTCACCGTCAATCTTTTCCTTCAAGAGGGCGGTACGTCAATATCTTTTAGACTTGGACTCGTAGCCCTCTCTGCGGGTCAGCATGCAGCTTTATTAGTATTACTACTTTTAAGTATTGTTGTTATTATCTGTTTTTATCGAATTAAATTCTGGCTATCTTGCCTCTCGACTTAGCTAATATTGTTTAACAATTAGCGCTAACTGTGATATCGACCACTAGTCACCACTAGTTAACACTTCTTGAAGTGCTTTTTATATTCATACTATTAGTGTTACTTGCCTTGACCAAAGCTTTGTTAGTAATTTTTTATTTACATTTTTCTCTAACTAATAACATTGATGACTTCTTTGTTTTTTTAATATTTATTTTTTTATATTTATTTTATACACGTGTTTTCATATGTTTTCTCATATGTATATTGTCATGATATTTATGTATTTATTATTGTATGATTTATAATTTTTACCTGTTGGGTGAAATAAAGGCTTCTCTCTCTCTCTCTCTCTCTCTCTCTCTCTCTCTCTCTCTCTCTCTCTCTCTCTCTCTCTCTCTCTCTCTCTCTCTCTCTCTCTCTCTCTCTCTCATTTGCCATATATATATATATATATATATATATATATATATATATATATATATATATATATATATATATATATAAAGGTTAGGTCTCGACCAGACGATAAAGTACGGGCATTACAACGGATATGGAAAAAAATTCAAATTATTTTATTTTACTTATAATTATGAAGATAGCAATGTTTATTTTTATAACAAAACTTTCTACGAAAGTATAATATAATATAAGACAAGTATAAGGTGTTTCTGTAATATATAAAAATATGAATAAAAAACTTATACTCTATGAAAAGGAATTCTAATAATAAAAAATTAAATCTATGAAATATGGTATCGTCATCCTTTACCGTTATAAAACTTTGTAATTATTATTGAAGCTCTTAGAAACTTGTGGAATCTCCCTAAAATAACACTTTTAAAAAAAGTAAAACTTTGGCGAGTATAAGTGTATTTGTAATCTCTCTCTCCCTCTCTCTCCCTATCTCTCTCTCCCTCCCTCTCTCTCTCTCTTCTTCTCTCATTCTCTCCCTCTTTCTCTCCATCTCTCTCTTTCTCCCCCTCTCGCCACCAAAAGAATATCATAGTTTAAAACAAACACATGAAAGAAGTGGAATCAATTATTATTTTATATAGACAACTACATTTTTGTAACATAGAAATATGGAATTACTTTTATAACAAAAAGTCGTAAGAACTACTAAAAATAAACTCATGAAACTGGTGGAATCAATTAAGTGCAGGCAAGTTAATTATTATAATAAAGAGAATGTTTAAAATAAAATTTGTTTAATATATATTTACTATAAAAATTTGTATAAAAAATAATTACGTCTAACAAAAAATATTAGAAAAATACTAACATAATAACTGTAATTGAAACACAAAAAGTTAAAAAATTTTTGCTTAAACATTTTCGAAGTATAGATCATAGAAGTCACCACCCTGTAAAATAGTTTAACCATGAGCTGTTATACATCATAAATTCATGTAAGTTCTTCTTACACAAGTCAATCTACCTATTATCTGCAAATATCTTCTTAAACTGTTAATGTAATTTTTAAAATTTTGGGAAATTTTCTTTTAAAGACAGAAGATACTTGCCGGACGCATCGTTTTGTAGTATTTAGGTAATCTATCAAATATTTATTTTTATACCATTATTTTTTGGAATAAGATTTATATATTATATTTTATAAAAACTTTTCAATTATATTATATCTATCTTTTATATCTACTAATTTCACAAAAATTTTATATCAGTCTTTATAATTTCTATAATTATAATTTCATTATAATTTCATTGTAATATCTTCATTATACAAATTCATTATACAAATTGAATTATTATTAATTCTACAGTAAGATAATTTTTTTTTTTACATTGCGTACGTACATCTATATATTACGTATGCTTGTTCCTAACATTATTTAACGAACAAGTTTTGTGCAAGTTTTGCTCTAGTCAAATATCGAAACATACTTATTTTCTTTAACTGTTATCACCATTTTATTTTAATTATTTACATACTACGTGATTAATAACTAAATATATAGAAGGTTGCGATTCCCGTCCTACGTACCTTGAACTACAAAACGATGCGTCCGGCAAGTATCTTCTGTCTTTAAAAGAAAATTTCCAATAATTTTAAAAATTACATTAACAGTTTAAGAAGATGTTGAATTAAAATTTATATTTGCAGATAATAGGTAGATTGACTTGTGTAAAAAGAACTTACATGAATTTATGATGTATAACAGCTCATGGTTAAACTATTTTACAGGGTGGTGACTTCTATGATCTATACTTCGAAAATGTTTAAGCAAAAATTTTTTAACTTTTTGTGTTTCAATTACAGTTATTATGTTAGTATTTTTCTAATATTTTTTGTTAGACGTAATTATTTTTTATACAAATTTTTATAGTAAATATATATTAAACAAATTTTATTTTAAACATTCTCTTTATTATAATAATTGACTTGCCTACACTTAATTGATTCCACCAGTTTCATGAGTTTATTTTTAGTAGTACTTACGATTTTTTGTTATAAAAATAATTCCGCATTTCTATCCCTTATGAAAAAATCCTATAGAAAATCCTGTAGGAAACTCTGCAGGAAATCCTGCACGATTTCATACACAAAATCCGGTAGTAAATTTTGTACAGAATTTGATGCATAATTATTAAGTATGATAAGACCGACAGTTTGGCAGTAGCGCAGTTGAGACCTCGGCTGATTACTGCGGTTAAGCAGCATTGGGGGCGGTCACTACTTGGATGGGTAACAGCGTTTTTTTCTGCGACTACCTCGTGTGATCGGTCGGTCGGTCGGTCGGTCGAAAGAGAGAGAGAGAGAGAGAGAGAGAGAGAGAGAGAGAGAGAGAGAGAGAGAGAGAGAGAGAGAGAGAGAGAGAGAGAGAGAGAGAGAGAGAGAGAGAGAGAGAGAGAGAGAGAGAGAGAGAGAGAGAGAGAGAGAGAGAGAGAGAGAGAGAGAGAGAGAGAGAGAGAGAGAGAGAGAGAGAGAAGCCTTTATTTCACCCAACAGGTAAAAATTATAAATCATACAATAATAAATACATAAATATCATGACAATATACATATGAGAAAACATATGAAAACACGTGTATAAAATAAATATAAAAAAATAAATATTAAAAAAACAAAGAAGTCATCAATGTTACTAGTTAGAGAAAAATGTAAATAAAAAATTACTAACAAAGCTTTGGTCAAGGCAAGTAACACTAATAGTATGAATATAAAAAGCACTTCAAGAAGTGTTAACTAGTGGTGACTAGTGGTCGATATCACAGTTAGCGCTAATTGTTAAACAATATTAGCTAAGTCGAGAGGCAAGATAGCCAGAATTTAATTCGATAAAAACAGATAATAACAACAATACTTAAAAGTAGTAATACTAATAAAGCTGCATGCTGACCCGCAGAGAGGGCTACGAGTCCAAGTCTAAAAGATATTGACGTACCGCCCTCTTGAAGGAAAAGATTGACGGTGAGTGGCGAAGGGAAGAAGGAAGAGAGTTCCAGAGACGGGCACCTTGAACTTGAAAACTGCGAGCACCCGATTCAGTGCTCACCAAAGGGACTTTAAGATCTTGTTCCTGACGGGCACCCCTACTAGAAGACCTGGGAGTATAGGCCGAAAAAAACTCGGCAAGGTAGCCTGGCTCTTTGAGTTTTAAAACTTTGAAAAGTAAAATCGCCATGAAATAAAGTCGGCGCGAATCAGTGAGGAGCCAGTCCAGATGTCTTCTAAAGGGGGACATATGCTCATCCCTCCTAACACCAAAAATGTACCTCACACATGAATTGGAGAGTCTCTGAAGTCGAGTACGTTGTTCTGTGCTAGCGTCAAGAGTTACCACAGAGCAGTAGTCAAGATGGGGTTGGACTAGAGACTCGACTAATCTCTCTCTTTCTCCCCCTCTCTCCACCAAAAGAATACCATAGTTTAAAACAAACACATGAAAGAAGTGGAATCAATTATTATTTTATATAGACAACTACATTTTTGTAACATAGAAATATGGAATTACTTTTATAACAAAAAGTCGTAAGTACTACTAAAAATAAACTCATGAAACTGGTGGAATCAATTAAGTGTAGGCAAGTCAATTATTATAATAAAAAGAATGTTTAAAATAAAATTTGTTTAATATATATTTACTATAAAAATTTGTATAAAAAATAATTACGTCTAACAAAAAATATTAGAAAAATACTAACATAATAACTGTAATTGAAACACAAAAAGTTAAAAAATTTTTGCTTAAACATTTTCGAAGTATAGATCATAGAAGTCACCACCCTGTAAAATAGTTTAACCATGAGCTGTTATACATCATAAATTCATGTAAGTTCTTCTTACACAAGTCAATCTACCTATTATCTGCAAATATAAATTTTAATTCAACATCTTCTTAAACTGTTAATGTAATTTTTAAAATTATTGGAAATTTTCTTTTAAAGACAGAAGATACTTGCCGGACGCATCGTTTTGTAGTTCAAGGTACGTAGGACGGGAATCGCAACCTTCTATATATTTAGTTATTAATCACGTAGTATGTAAATAATTAAAATAAAATGGTGATAACAGTTAAAGAAAATAAGTATATTTCGATATTTGACTAGAGCAAAACTTACACAAAACTTGTTCGTTAAATAATGTTAGGAACAAGCATACGTAATATATAGATGTACGTACGCAATGTAAAAAAAAAAATTATCTTACTGTAGAATTAATAATAATTCAATTTGTATAATGAATTTGTATAATGAAGATATTACAATGAAATTATAATGAAATTATAATTATAGAAATTATAAAGACTGATATAAAATTTTTGTGAAATTAGTAGATATAAAAGATAGATATAATATAATTGAAAAGTTTTTATAAAATATAATATATAAATCTTATTCCAAAAAATAATGGTATAAAAATAAATATTTGATAGATTACCTAAATACTACAAATCGATGCGTCCGGCAAGTATCTTCTGTCTTTAAAAGAAAATTTCCCAAAATTTTAAAAATTACATTAACAGTTTAAGAAGATATTTGCAGATAATAGGTAGATTGACTTGTGTAAGAAGAACTTACATGAATTTATGATGTATAACAGCTCATGGTTAAACTATTTTACAGGGTGGTGACTTCTATGATCTATACTTCGAAAATGTTTAAGCAAAAATTTTTTAACTTTTTGTGTTTCAATTACAGTTATTATGTTAGTATTTTTCTAATATTTTTTGTTAGACGTAATTATTTTTTATACAAATTTTTATAGTAAATATATATTAAACAAATTTTATTTTAAACATTCTCTTTATTATAATAATTGACTTGCCTGCACTTAATTGATTCCACCAGTTTCATGAGTTTATTTTTAGTAGTACTTACGACTTTTTGTTATAAAAGTAATTCCATATTTCTATGTTACAAAAATGTAGTTGTCTATATAAAATAATAATTGATTACACTTCTTTCATGTGTTTGTTTTAAACTATGATATTCTTTTGGTGGAGAGAGGGGGAGAAAGAGAGAGATGGAGAGAAAGAGGGAGAGAAAGAGAGAGAGAGAGAGAGAGAGAGAGAGAGAGAGAGAGAGAGAGAGAGAGAGAGAGAGAGAGAGAGAGAGAGAGAGAGAGAGAGAGAGAGAGAGAGAGAGAGAGAGAGAGAGAGAGAGAGAGAGAGAGAGAGAGAGAGAGAGAGAGAGAGAGAATGCGAGATAGAGAGTGAGTGGGAGAGGGAAGAGCGAGAAGGAGGAAGAGAGAGAATCCGTATATGGTATCAACCTAATCTTGTTATTTTCATACATTACTTTCAATATACGCATTAGTCCGTATATACAATCGTTATTTAAAAGTTATAAGTATTCAATACATTTTACATCATTGAAATTCGATTTTAAATTGACTTGGTATATATAAATATATATATATATATATATATTTTTTTTTTTCAGATAAGTAGCAAACTTTTATTATAAAATAAAAAAAATATGTTATTAATATAATATAAGTATTGTTACTTTGCGAAATCGTTTTTATTGTTGCAGAGTTATATCAGAACAAGTATATATAATTGATAAGTAGATCGTGATTAAATAGTTTAGTTTCCAACATAGAAGAGTTCAGGAGTTGAACATATATGTTATTATTACTTGTATTCTTTACAAATTTCTTGTTTAACGGTGCAAATCAAAATCTCATTATCTAAGCCACGAAAAAATTAATTTCAAGTCTGTCAAAGCACGCAACCTCCTGTACTAAAAAAAGAAGAAATACTTTTGTAGACAATATTCCTCTAGCAGAGCCTCGTTCTACTTTATGCATTAAAGCCACGAAAAAATTAATTTCAAGTCTGTCAAAGCACGCAACCTCCTGTACTAAAAAAAGAAGAAATACTTTTGTAGACAATATTCCTCTAGCAGAGCCTCGTTCTACTTTATGGTGTTTTAATTATGGATGCTTTACTGGCCCTATGATTTCTAAAGGTAAACTAGCATCATTAAAACCCGGAAAAAGTGAGATATAAGATTTTCTCAGATTATTAAAAGTGCATCATGCTCAAATATTTTTTAATTTACATTACATTCATTCTTTCAGATTAAAATTTAAAGACAAAGATGTTCGACTCATAAGGAATAAATTTTTATTTTTACAGAGTTATATCAGAAAAAGTATAATTAACAAGTAGATCATGATTAAATAGTTTGTAACATAGAAAAGTTCCGGAGTTGAACACATGTTATTATTACTTTCTATTCTTTACAAATTTCTTGTTTAATGGTGTGAATCAAAATCATTATTATTATGCGTTAAGGCCACGACAAGATTAATTTCAAGTCTGTCAAAGCACGCAACCTCCTGTAGTAGAAAATTGTTACAGTTATATCAGAAAAGGTATAATTGACAAGTAGATCATGATTAAATAGTTTGTAACATAGAAGAGTTCAGGAGTTGAACATATGTTATTATTACTTACTATTCTTTACAAATTTTTTGTTTAATGGTGTGAATCAAAATCATTATTATTATGCATTAAGGCCACGGAAAGATTAATTTCAAGTCTGTCAAAGCACGCAACTTCCTACAGTAGAAAAAAAAGAAATACTGTTGTCATTATTATTTACTTAAACACCAATTAAAAGATCATGCCAAATGAACATTAAAATACAGAAAAAAGCAAAAATGATGTGTTATTGTTGTGAAAATTTCAACGAATAAAAGTGCTCAGTTAATCTAATTTTATAATTTTCTCACAGTGGGAGACGTCAAAATGTTTCAGAGGATTTCTCAGTAAATATTTTTCTACACAAGATTCAGATAATTATTTGAAAAAGTATACAAGAATGTTAAGAAAGCTTTTATTATGAGTAATTCTTAGTTTTTAATTTTACAAGATGTGTGGCAATCATGAGTTTACGTAAACTTTTGGCAACATCCGGGCAAATTTTCTCAGGTGAGATTTTGGCATAATAAATCAGCTGATAAATCATCTGACAAATCATCTGATTTATCAGCTGATTGTTTTGGTAGAAAGAAAGTAAAATTGCAGCAACTACACGCGAAAATAAGTAAGTAGCATCTAAAATAATTGGTTATTATTAGTATAATTAATAAGGTACATTTAAAGATAAAAATAAAAATAAAAATCACTTATGATAACGAATTTTAATAATAGAAAGTAAAATGCAGCAATTACATGCAAAATCGAGTAAGTAGCGCATATAATAATTTGTTATTATACAAATATTTAATGAAATATATCAAAATAATATATTTAATAAGTGTATAATAGGTACATCTAAAGTATATTCATTGTTTAAAGAATTTCAAAAAATTTTAATGCGAGCAATATGATAGTCTCAACTCTGTATAAACGCAGAGAGCAATTTTCTGAAATAAACAAATAATTATACTAAACATGATTACTTAAGCCATACTTTAACTCGTCATTTTAACCCTTTTCTTAAACCTTTTCTTAACACCTTTTTAACCCTTTTTAAACCTTTTTAACACCCTTTTTTACCCATTTTTAAAACCCTTTTTAACCCTTCTTAGCCCTTTACTTAACTATTTACTTAACCCTTTACTTAACCTTTTACTTAACCGTTTACTTAATAGTTTACTTAACCCCCATTATATAAACCATTATATAAATGAACTATACTGGGTAAAGATGGGCGGCCCGACGGACAGACGGACGGACGGACGGATGAACATTTTGGATTTTTAATATATAGTAGATTTATCGCCACCGTCACCTTTCCTCGAACTATCCCAATAAATATTGCTCCAGCCCTTCCACGAAGAAACAGGCATAATTTATGGATATTTTAACATAGTAAAGCTTTGGGAACATTTTTCTGCAGCATTATAACAGTGAATAAAGAAAAAATATGTGAAAAACATGAAAAACTATTGATTTTAAAGCACAATATGATTATTCGCTTGAAAGTAATAGTAAATATACTATAGATTTTAATAATTTATAAATTAAATTATAGATGACATAGTTAAGTATGTACAGAATAAAAATTGTACGAAGCCTAGTTTTCATAAGAAATTTATATTTTATTTATAAATAATTAAGCAGTATTTAATTTGGTATTTGAATAGACATTGTAAAACTGTTTGTCACCTAATTTATGCACACATGATAATAGATTATCCGGTTGAAATGGTCTGATAAAAACTAATACCAATTTGCAGATCCGGGTGCAAAAACTGCATGTTATTTCTGCACACTTTTTATCTGGTTTCAGCAGACCTTTTCAGCCGGGTAATTATCAGATGCAATTTTGAGCAAGTATGAAATGAGTATTAGTTTTTATCTAATATTCATAGAATTAAAAAAGAATGTAATTTATAATTGATAATTACAATAAAGCTTATTGTATAAGCCTAATATTATTGAAAATAGATGTTTTATGTTCTATTTGATGCTCTAACAAAATTCAATGATTTGATCCATTACGTAGGATGTATGAATATCATCAAGTTTCTAAATCAACCATATTATCAAAAATGCTAATTATTGGTTTTTCTTAATATTTGAAAATATCATAATTTTTTTCAATTAGCTTGACCATATTTGGTAAAAAAGCATTTTGAAGAGTTTTAATAGTACATTACGATACGTGTGACTTAAGTGGCCGATAAGGCCGAAAGAGGGCGATAATTCACGTCGTGTGATGGGCCACTCAAGTCATAAGTATCGTATATTATATTATAGCACGTTCACCTAAGTCCGCTGTCACGCCTATTCGTGCCTTAAGTAGTCCATTTCTGCACCGTGAGGTTGCAACCGATAAAAACGGTGCAATAATCGGTTACTTAAGTCACGGATAGGCGTAACCTAAGTGCGGACTTAGGTCACACCGTGCTATAAAAGTTTTTATACCACTCTAACCTCAAAATCACAATTTTGATATGTTTTTTCGGCGCTCGTGGTATAAAATACCGTTCAAAACTAGTGCGTAAGTCGATTATTTAGGTGGTGTGACTTTTTTGCACTCGCTTCGCTCGTGCAAAAAGTCACACCAGCTACATAATCGACTTCCCCACCCGTGTCGAAATGTACTATAAGAGTTTACCTATAATTTTATAATTAATAATTAGTTTAATATTGGTAATTAAATAATAATTAGATATTCTGGAATCTTGGTTGTGTATGAATAAATGAAAGATGAAGACACATCATAAGACACATAGAAAAAATTAATAGTAAAGCAACAATTATGAACATATTCATTTTTATTGATAGCAGTCTACCAAAAAACATCAGATGATTTGTCAGATGATAAATCAGCTGATAAATCATGCCAAAAAGTCATCTGACAAATTAGCTATGATAAATTACATAGACACGAACCCATAAAAATTATAAAACTTGATTTGAAAAAATAATTGGAATAAAATGGAATTTTGGTTGGTTATCATTCTGACCAGTTTCGATTAGCCGTAAGAATACTTAATAAGGATTTCTTCCAGAATCCAAAATATATTCTGCTTTATTTATAACAAGTTATAAATTCTAAATTTATAGGTGTTATACAAAATTTATGTAAGTTATGATTTTATATAAGATATAAATTATAATACATTATTTAGCAATTTAATGCTGTTTATAAAAATAATAGTTTAATAAAACATTTGTAGAGAAAACATTATTTATACTGATATTGTATTTACTAGATACAATACTTACAATTTTCTCGATGACAATAAACGGCAGAAAAGAGAAAGACGTGACGATGTTTAACGAGTCACGAGCTCGCGCTACTCGACGCCGACTCACGATATAAAAATCACGTGAGGCCGGCATCGAGCGCGCCCTTGTGTACTCAATGGTTGATACGCTTCGGCGAAAACTGTGGAATAAGGTTTGCGTACCCCGAGTCTCCAGCACATACATACACATAACACTAGCGTGTTGACATGAGAGACGTATGAGTTAAAATTATCGGAACTGTCTTTTTCAATTTGATATGTATGGTTTACAGTGATGTATATAAATGCTACTTAATTATTATCACATATCTCCGAATTATGAAAAAATCCAGGTAATAAATATTATATTGTTTTAAATTTATTATTAAAAATATTACTTATGTCGACTGCAATTTAATATCAACTGATAAGAATTTTTCCATCGGTCTTACAGTCTTACAAATTAAATTAAAATAATTAATATTTATGGCAGTCAGATTGCCCTTGTTTATAATCACCCCCGCAGAATCTGAAATAAAAACTTAATTAAAATCTGGAAAAAACTTTGTTAGCAAAGGACGATCTGACTGCCCACCACCACCACATTGTCCGACGTTTCGAGCCTGCTCCGGCTCCTCCTCAGGGACTGAAATAAAACCCGCGATACACCTCCTTATATACCATGCACCCATACCCCCTTCGTTTCTCTTACCCCACCACCCTCCACATTCCCCTCCCCAACTTGCCATTCTCACTTAAATTAATAAAGAATGATAAATGTTATCTAATTTACTTGACTCTATCATTAAATTTACATTATTCCGATTTCTTAGAATGTGAATACTTTCAAGGCTTTCCCTCTTATATTTATTCTTAATCCCCTGTTCCAAAATATCCACACTCCCAAAATCGAAAGAATGCAAACTATTTAAACAATGTTCTTTCAAACCCGATGTACAACTTGAGCTGCGTAAACTATATTGATGTTCATATATTCTCTTTTTCAAATATCTACCCGTTTGACCAATATAACAACCATTACAATCCCTACAATTAATTTTATAAACAACTCCCGATTTCAAACATTTATCATCCTTGTCTTTACAATTACTAAATAACCTTTCTAAATTATTATCATTTCTAAAGAAAACTTGAATATTATGTTTACTAAAAACCCTTCTAATCCTTTCCGACAAACCTCTGACATATGGTAAACTAAAATATGCATTCTTTCCATTTCTATTCCTTGTTTGATTATCTACCCGCTGCTTCAATCCACCATTATAAATTTCCCACACTCTCTCATCAATCATTTTATCAATAAATTTTACGGGATAACTATTTTTAATAAATGTTTCTCTAACTAAATTTAAATTCCTTTTCCTAAAATCTTTATGTGACAATTTAATCGCTCTGTCAATGACACCTTTGATCGCACCTGTCTTGTTTCCGAATTGGTGGTGAGAATCAAAATTTAAAAATCTACCTGACCATGTAGGTTTTCTATACCAATCTAATTTCACTCTATTATTATTACCTCTAATGACTCTAATATCTAAAAAACTCAATTGATAATCTTTCTCAACTTCTTTTGTGAATTTAATTCTATCATGGATAGAATTAAACACATCCACCATTTCATCCACAAAACATTCTGGTACAACTGCAAAAATGTCATCAACATATCTTTTAAAAATAATTGGCTGAAAAACCAACTTAGACAAAGCAATACTTTCCAATTTTTCCATTACTAAATTGGCTATAACAGGTGACAAAGGTGATCCCATTGGACAACCATATCTTTGTTCATATAGACTATTATCAAAAGAAAAAATTGTGTTTTTAAAAACCAAATTAAGTGCCTTTATAAATTCATCTTTTGTTAAACTAGTATGTACTTTAATTTCAGACCATTTATCTTGTATAATATCATTCAACAACTCTAAAGGTATATTTGTAAACAAAGATACTACATCCAATGAAACCATCCTATGATCATTCGGAATAATAATATCTTTCATTATACCATAAAAACTCCAACTATCTTTAATATATGAATTTGTTTTACCCACTATCTTGAACAATATATTAGACAAAAATCTAGCAAGTCTATACGTCGGAAAATTTATCGATGATATTATTATTCTATATGTCAACTGTTCTTTGTGAATCTTAGGAAGCCCATAACATTTAGCTACAGTGCCATTTTCACATTTTAAATATTTAAACATACTATCTTTAATATAAGCTTTTGTTTTCCAATGCATCAATAATTCTTTCAATTTATCTTGTAGTCTATTGATATGTGGATTCCTAATTTTCACATAAGTGGTATCATCCTCCAACATAAGTTGAATTTTATTAATATAATCCCTTTTATCTGAAACTACAGTTACATTTCCTTTATCTGCTTTTTGGAAGATCATATTCGGATTCTCTCTCAAGAATTTCTTCGTTATTTTTAATTCATGGAATAAATTACTGTTCAAATAATTATCAAATCTATGTTCTCTTTTAAAATTATCAACAACTTTAACTAAAGAACTCCTACATTCTTTTTTAAACTCCAGATTAAAACTACTCATACTACTTTCTACCTCAGCGATGATATTCTTGATCGGAAGAGATTTACTTGAATATGATATTCCAAATTTAGCACCCTTTGACATGATATTTACCACTTCTTCTGGTATTACTTTGTCAGTTAAATTTCTAAACCAATCCTTATTAACATTGTTAGTTTGATTGACCTGAGAGTGTTTTCTATGCTTTAAATATTCAAATTTTCTTTTTAATTTACTCCTATGGTTATATTTTACTTTTTCAAAGTGTCTCTTTTGACCACGAAAAAATTCTTGCAAATCATTCTGTTCTATTTTATTATATAAATATCTTTCAAGCTCTAATAAATATTTATTCAAACGATTAATTTCAAAATTCAAATCTCTAATTTCTAAGTTAAGTAATTTATTTTTGAAAAAGAAAATATTTTTCCGTAGATCATAAGAAACTCTTTTATTGTAATCCCGATAAAAACCCTTATCATCAAATTTTTTTCCAATATGTTTAGGAAAAATATTTGATTTTTTACACCTTAGAAGAAAAGTGAGTTGCTCCTTTAAAATTACAATCCTTAAAACCATTTTTACCCATTTTGAGCAATAATCTTTTACCACCTTCCCATAAATCCCATATATATCTCTAAAAACATTTTACCCCACCTTTAATAGACCTTAGTTTTATCATTAAAAATATTACTTATGTCGACTGCAATTTAATATCAACTGATAAGAATTTTTCCATCGGTCTTACAGTCTTACAAATTAAATTAAAATAATTAATATTTATGGCAGTCAGATTGCCCTTGTTTATAATCACCCCCGCAGAATCTGAAATAAAAACTTAATTAAAATCTGGAAAAAACTTTGTTAGCAAAGGACGATCTGACTGCCCACCACCACCACATTGTCCGACGTTTCGAGCCTGCTCCGGCTCCTCCTCAGGGACTGAAATAAAACCCGCGATACACCTCCTTATATACCATGCACCCATACCCCCTTCGTTTCTCTTACCCCACCACCCTCCACATTCCCCTCCCCAACTTGCCATTCTCACTTAAATTAATAAAGAATGATAAATGTTATCTAATTTACTTGACTCTATCATTAAATTTACATTATTCCGATTTCTTAGAATGTGAATACTTTCAAGGCTTTCCCTCTTATATTTATTCTTAATCCCCTGTTCCAAAATATCCACACTCCCAAAATCGAAAGAATGCAAACTATTTAAACAATGTTCTTTCAAACCCGATGTACAACTTGAGCTGCGTAAACTATATTGATGTTCATATATTCTCTTTTTCAAATATCTACCCGTTTGACCAATATAACAACCATTACAATCCCTACAATTAATTTTATAAACAACTCCCGATTTCAAACATTTATCATCCTTGTCTTTACAATTACTAAATAACCTTTCTAAATTATTATCATTTCTAAAGAAAACTTGAATATTATGTTTACTAAAAACCCTTCTAATCCTTTCCGACAAACCTCTGACATATGGTAAACTAAAATATGCATTCTTTCCATTTCTATTCCTTGTTTGATTATCTACCCGCTGCTTCAATCCACCATTATAAATTTCCCACACTCTCACACTGACTGCCATAAATATTAATTATTTTAATTTAATTTGTAAGACTGTAAGACCGATGGAAAAATTCTTATCAGTTGATTTTAAATTTATTGCTAAATGGGTTTCCTCTTTCGCTGCAACTTATATGACAATAACTTATGCTTTAATTTATATATAGGGGAGACCGGGGCTACTTTGGACAAGGCCGTTATCTTTGGAATGACACACTTATATTTTTCGTCGATAAAGTAGATTTAAGTTATCGATAGAAATAAACTTTTTTAGTACGTTAAGGGGATGCCTTAGTCAATGGTTACCGACCGAGTCGATGCGGTTGGTTTTTACTTAATAGCAACAAAAATATACCGAATTATGCAAAATAACGAGAACTCTCTTGTGTATTTTTTCATTCTCTTTCATTCTGTCTGTGTTTCGACTAAAAATATGCATTAGTTTTTGCAAAAACTTTGAACGAAATTCCGAGGTGAAGCCAAGCGTAAACCTCATATTTCATTCAAAGTTTTTGCAAAAACTAATGCATATTTTTACTCGAAACACAGACAGAATGAAGGAGAATGCAAAAATACAGAAGAGAGTTCTCATTATTTTGCATAATTCGCAAAAAAATAAATTATTGTACCATATGATAAGGTTATATCTTGTATCGCCACAGAGTCATAAACAATAAAAATAATAAATAGTGTTTGAGAATTCCATAAATTATAATGAGAACATGCTGTGGGTGATTACAAAATAAATTGAGAGCCAAATACTTCAGTCAATTAAATTTCAATATATTATAAAACTATAAAATATAAATTACTATTACATATGTGGATAAAAGGTATTCTAAAAATTGAACAAAATGTGTGTGTAACTGTTACAATAAATAGTTGAGTGGATGACTGTTACAATTTGTGTGAGTATTGGTGAGTTTGCTATTTGAGTGTTTGAGTTTTCTGTGTGACGTTGCGAATCACTGATGTCCCGGTCAAAAATATCCAGTTGGGAAATCCAACTGGATTTTCCAAGAGGGAAATCCAGCTGGGGAAGAGTGGATTCCAGCTGGATTTTGGTGGATTTCCAGTCGGATTCCCAGTTGATGATATCAAATATTCCCACCCATTTTTAACTGGATTAAATGGAAATCCACTTATAATAAATGGGAATTCCTGGGCGAAGGCGGAAATCCATGTAAAAATCCAGTTAAATGTTGGTGGGAATCCACCTAACTTTCGCATTTCTATTAAATGGGAATCCACTCAAAATTCTACTTAATAATAAATGAGAATCCCAGCGTGACGGCGGAAATCCATGTAAAAATCCAGTTTAATATAGATGGGAATCCATCTAACTTTCGCTTTTCTATTCAATGGAAATCCAGTTAATAATGCATAGGAATCCTGTTATATCTAGGTGGGAATCCACTTAAATATCCAGTTAAAAATGGGTGGGAATATTTGGTATCATCAACTGGGAATCCGACGGGAAATCCACCAAAATCCAGCTGGAATCCACTCTTCCCCAGCTGGATTTCCCTCTTGGAAAATCCAGTTGGATTTCCCAACTGGATATTTTTGACCGGGGTGTGTACTAACCATACAATAAGCAACACAATCAATTATTATTAAGTTGGTTGTGGTTGAGTTTTCAATGAGAAGACACGATTAGGTATTACTGACCTAATCGTGCCTGAGTATTTCCTAAGTATACCGCGTGGCTATGCATTCCATATAGCAGCGCACCTTCGTATACAATGGCCGCATGTAATTGAGTATTTACCTTCTCATACGTAGAGGTTATATTAATTCTTACGCTGATGAGTTGGTCGAGTGATGGTGATGCCGCATCAAAGATGAGCAGTTGAGAAGAGCCATATGTTGAGCATGATGATTAAAATGAGAAAGCCGATGAGATGAGTGTGAGGATGCGAAGCAGCCGATGAGAGAGGCCATATCAGCAATCCTGTTGAGTTTGACGTAGCAGTTGCTGAGATGTGTCGCCTCGTTGCTAGCTAGATGCAGCAAGCCTTCCTGGGTTACGCACTGCGACACAACCCTGCTGTAAGGAGTTGCGATATGAGAATGTCCGGGTGAGAAGCTGCCTCGTGGTGTGCTCAACGCATCGAGCGCCGGTGAGAAAAATGCCGCATGAGTATCACCGCCGTCTGAGAAGTTTCCGTGTGAGAACACTAGTGAAGCCTCCTCCTTGAGAGCAGCCTCCAAAGTGCAGCAGATGCCGCTTGAGTATCACCGCCGTGTGAGAATCACTGCCGCACTAGAAGATGCCGCACGAGCAGTCAAGCACTTCGGGGCAAGCACGCAATGGACTATACCGTGTGAGAACTGCTGCTGTATGATCGTAGCCGCGTGAGCCGATGCCGCATGACATCCATGTGGAGAGAGTGAGAAAGACCACACCTGAGTCCATCCGATGAGAATTGCGGAGGATGTCCGCACTGAATTTCCACGTGGCCCACCGCTACAGGAGTGGAGCCTGAGAAGAGCAAGAATGCCACAAGAATGTCCATCCGGTGTGAGAGCTGCCGAACTTGTACACTGAAACTCTCCACGAGGCCGACAGTTTCAGAGCGAGAGTTTGATCAGATTGAGCGAGAATGCCGTGAGAGGCGTCCATGGCGCCTCGTGGCGAGCACGCCGTTCAGACTTTTTCTAGCGAACGAATGAATGAGCACTTCCGTCTTCTTCCTCGTCTCGTTATTCCCGAGGAGTGAGTCAAATCACCGTCTCTCTCATTTACATGTGTAAGCATGAGAGAGACAGTATGATTTTTGCCGTACTCGGCTAATCAGTATAGTGATTCAGCTGTTCCGCAGAGAACAGCTGCTGAGTGCTGCCGTCGCGCGACCGCCTGCTGAGTTATCCCTCAGTAGAGCAACCGCGGGAAATTCAAAACTTGATATTTCCCAAACAGATAGATTTTGTATTTTCGTGTATCGCGATATTGGTTGGAGTCGTAAGATGGCGTTACAAGCACATTCTGGCTTATGGTAATGGTGTGCGCGTGCATGCTCAGCGCATGCGCTTCAACGGTTCAGTGTAGCTCGTCCGTCGTCGTGCAGTGCACAGATTGTTGATGCAGTTGATAAGTACTTATGTAAATGTGATGTGTAGGAGGTATAAGTAAC
Source organism: Torymus aiolomorphi (assembly GCA_036365515.1). NCBI lineage: Eukaryota > Metazoa > Arthropoda > Insecta > Hymenoptera > Torymidae > Torymus > Torymus aiolomorphi. Next base: position 204,456,135 of record CM070873.1, on the reverse strand, counting down.
TCCTACACGGAGAGAAGTGCACACGGTCAGTAAACATAGGCAGAGTTTTGGCCGAATCATGTTGGTAGTTGCTCCACCTTCACTATAATCAATATTCGGGTTGCTACTGCCTCTTGCTGTGACACACTATTGATGCTCCTCAATGATTGCTAGCTGCTGCTGCAGTCCTTCTTCTACCACTCGTCAACAAGTATTGGCTAGCCTTACCAAGGTCCTGAAGCTCGTTGACAGCTACTTCTCATGGTGTCAGAGCTGCTAGATGATGTTACAATATTTATGTACTTGCTCGTCACTGGAACAGGATATCTGGACAAAAGACCCCAGCTATTATCAGACTTTTGAAGTGGCTAGGCTTGAGACAGTATAGGCTACAGCTGATATATATTCTATTATTAGAGTACTGAGAACCAGCACTTCTAATCTCTAACAATTCTTCCATCGCCTAACAGTAAGTGTACAATTACTTCATTGTCTTGCATGATGTTCACGATTCATTTGAAATCGAAATTGTAACGCGATAGAATATTCTGTTCACACGACACACCGACTATTTACATACTCACACATACACTTTTACACTCATACACCAGCTACACTATACACTGCGCGAGCGAGTCTATTAATAGCTCTGCTCAAACCCCCACTCTCGCGACATACTAGTCGTCGCGGCTCTCGCGGAGCTGTAACCGCGAAGCATTTTCTCCAGTTTCTGATCGGCCGCTAGCCAGTACACAGCGTGCACGTTCACTCTTGCCAGCACTAATAAAACGCCAGTTTAACCAGAACCATTTCTTTATTTAAACGCCGCCTCCGCTAACCCTTTCCCTCACTATCCTCCGTGTAATTGCACCAGTAGCCCTATCGTAAGAAACACATGATCTTTTGTTTTTGTTCATCTGTATACATCTGTTTTATAGTAAATATTTCACTCAGATAATGTAAATGTAGAGCATATTGGCAAATCCTAATATGTTTATATGTGTTATCAAGCTGGTAGGACTATAGCCATAGCAAAAGTTACATTGTTTATTTAATCTGAGGGTATATGACTTCAATATTAGTGAAAATTAACTACCAGAACATAATCTTTTTTTAAACTGCTTTTATATATCTGACATTTAGAGTACATTATCTTTGTACCTCTATAAGTACGTTCTGGTTTTGATAAAAAAAATTGTCTGACGTTTATGTGTTTTTTTAGGTTAGTAATCACAAAAAGTGCAGCTATTGTACCTCTCAAATTTTGCATAAATCAGACCTTATATATAAAGAGAGATAGAAACAATAATGTGAAATGTAATAGTAATATATCATAGGTGATATTATAGACGAGTAATGTTTTATTTCTTTTCAGATACGTGTCTCTGGGGCTGTCTCCATTGATCTTGCTGTCAAGGATAGAAGACATGAAGGCAATGTTGAGGTTGTTAAATGCTGCTCGTGAAATGCTGCACAGATAATCAGATCCCAGCCTTCCGACACTGGTGCAAATAATGATGGACTGCTATTCGCAGTTAAAGAAGCTATTAAAGAATTTTTTGCCTCGCGTTAGGCTATTGACAAATGCACTGATTTTTTTGTGAACACCTCAATTGATGTTTGGAGAACAAACCAGAAGCTGAGCCTAGTGGGTAGCACTGAACAAATATTTCAGATGAGATTTTGTAAAACAATATGTCTATTTTTGAAGTTATGTTTTGAAAAATAAGTGTTATTATCATTTCGATTTATTACCTATTTCTATCAACATTATAATTTTCTTTAAACTTTTGATTAAATTATGTTTTAAAAAATTATGCCGTTACAATAATAGGTATGAAACTATAACATTTTTAAGTATTTTCATCAAAATATCTTTTGATTTTTCTCGTTTATATACATTTTCACAGTATAAAATAAACATCAAACTGAGTTCATTTCTTTCAATACCTTACTTTTACTGAATTATTAAAATGGCCTTCTTGTGCTTGATCAATACAAACTTATGTTTGATATAAAATTATAAAAAAAATTGTTCACCTTCTTGTTAAGTATATGCTATACATTGTTCAACATTACAGATCTTTCAGAGCTACTATGTGCAATTCTTATCAGGCTTTGATGTTTGTGCGATGCATCGAATAATCCAGAACTTGCCTATTTATCCTGAAGAAGAGAGTCTGATTCTGTGCAACACTGTTCGCTCACAAACTACTTTTTTTGTGAATATTTAACATAGGAATGGCAAATAGGAATAAGAAGTTGTCTATATCCCTTTCTGATATCAATGTTGTATTCAATTGTCAAGCTCCTAAAATTTCATTATGTTGTTGTAGCTATGTACTTTCGAAGGAATTTTCAAGAAGTATTGAATGCATTTACGGATTAAAAATTTTACGTTTGCATAGATAGCAAAGTAACATTATTTATGCTCTATTTCAATTTGTACTGTTAGAATTTTGCAACCAGAATTAATAGTTTTGTTTTACGATTATTGCGCTATCAGAACATCCACGGAAGGATAATCCAAAAAAAAGGCAAAGTTATTGTGGACTATTGGATAATTATATTTTATTTGAGTAACTGCTGAAATTAAAAAAAGAATGTGATTGTAGGTCTCTGTTAATTAATAATATCCATAGAAATATTGATCTTTTATGCTATGACAGATTTGTCTTGACTCCATTACAATTTTTCAAAATAAACATTTAAAATAAAATTTCAGAGCAATATGGCACAATGCATGTAATGTGGTATGTGAGTTCCGTATTACAGGTATTACTCCGTTTCTCTTACAGTTATTTCATTTCTTATGGAGTTGTTCAAGGAATGCAAAATAATAATATTATGTATAAATTAACAATTTTACTTTTTGTAACGATATAGACATTAAGTATTTATTCGTTAACTACCTACAAAGAATTTAGATTCATTCTTCCATTCATGCCTATGTTTATTTATATTTTAAATAAAAGTGTATGTTTACATTTACAAAGAAGTTTTGTAATTTCTTGTTTATTATATGCTTCCTGGATTATTATATATCTATTTTTATTGTTATTATTATTATTCCTATTATATTATTTTACACATTTTGTACAAGTACAAAATACAATTAAAAACTCGCTCGGATTATCGGCCGGTCACAATTACACGCATGTCGCGCCGTAGAACTCGAGTTCATACCAACGTTTTTTGCTTAAATAATATAATGAAAAACTCATAAATAAATGGCCCTCACTGTATAAGCATCATGTTTACAAAAATATCCGTGACAGGCATCTCTGAGCTAGCGCTGCATAATTTCGTTAGAGCGCGGCTAATCTACGGGTGTCGTTCCGCTCCGAAGATCCGAGCGGGTACCGACCAGTTTATATAAGTTATAAGAGTCAAACTCTTATACCGACCTATTTCGCTCGCAAAACATAATAAAAATCATATGCATTAATCGCCCAAACTGTATAAGCATCCTGTTTACGGCTAAGACTAAAAATATCTGTGACAGGCATCTCTGAGCTAGCGCGGCATGGTTTCGTTAGAGCGAGGCTAATCTACGGGTGTCGCTCCGCTCCGAAGATCCGAGCGGGTAGCGACACCCGTAGACTGGCGGCCCGGCTGAAAATAATTAAGTCATTTTGTATTACGTATCAAAACTACGAAACAGAAATACGTCTTTGTCATGTAACAAATTCGAACGCTTTGATACGTATAATTGATACGTATTTTTAGTACGCATCAATATTTTAAATTCAACATTTATGCACTGAAATTTCGCGAAATATTTACTGATTCTGTTTTAGCTGCCGTAGTCGGTAGTATACCGTGGATAATAACACAAACAATAGGGCATACTGTCTTTTATTTTGCGTTAATTTATTAAAATAATTAAAAGTAAAATAAAAGATAACATAGCTGTATGCCCTATTTTTTGTGTTATTATTCACAGTATACGACCCTTTATGACAACTAAAATAGAATCAGTAAACATTTCGCGAAATTTCAGTGAATAAATATTTAATTTGAAATTTTGATGCGTACTAAAAATACGTATCAATTATATGTATCAAAGCGTTCGAATTTGTTACATGACAATTACGTATTTTTGTTTGTAATTTTGATACATAATATAATTACATATAAAAATTACGCAATTATTTTTTACCGGGCGGGGCGAAGTGCACACTATTCGCGCCTTCAAACTCCTATACCGACCTATTTCGCTCACAAAACATAATGAAAGTCATATGCATTAATTGCCCACATTGTATAAGCATCCTGTTACCGGCAAAGACTAAAAATATCTGTGACAGGCATCGCTGAGCTAGCACGGCATGGTTTCGTTAGGGCGCGGCTAGTCTACAGGTGTCGCTACGCTCTGAAGATCCGAGCGGGTAGCGACACCCGTAGACTGTCCAGGGCGAATTACACACTATTCGTGCCGTCAAACTCTTATACCGACCTATTTCGCTCACAATTCCCGGTTAAAAATAATTACGTAATTTTGATATGTAATTATATTACGTATCAAAGTTACGAAACAAAAATACGTATCAGTCATGTAACAAATTCGAACGCTTTGATACGTACAATTGATACGTATTTTTAGTACTTATCAAAATTTAAAATTAAATATATATTTACTGAAATTTCGCGAAATGTTTACTGATTCTATTTTAGTAGCCATAAACGGTAGTATACTGTGGATAATATCACACAAAATAGGGAATGCAGCTATGTTATCTTTTATTTTACTTTTAATTATTTTAATTAATTCACGTAAAATAATAGATAACATAGCTGTATGCCCTATTTTTGTGTTATTATCCACAGTATACTACCGTTTATGGCAACTAAAATAGCATCAGTAAACATTTCGCTAAATTTCAGTGAATAAATATTTAATTTTAAATTTTGATACGTACTAAAAATTCTTATCAATTATACGTATCATAGCATTCGAATTTGTTACATGAGAAATGCATATTTCTGTTTCATAATTTTGATACGTAATACAAAATGACGTAATTATTTTCAGCCAGGAAATCATAATGAAAAACTCATGCATTAATTGCCCACACTGTATAAGCATCCTGTTTACGGCTAAGACTAAAAATATCTGTGACAGGCATCTCTGAGCTAGCGCCGCATGGTTTCGTTAGAGAGCGACTAGCCTACGGATGTCGCTCCGCTCCGAATATCCGAGCGGGTAGCGACACCCGTAGACTGGACGGTGTGAATTATACATTACTCGCGCCGCCGCTAGCTCTGGATTGATACCCACCTATTTCACTTGAAAAAAAAGAAAAACTAATACCCCAATGGCCCTGACAGTATAAGGTCCCTTATTACGGGAACGCCTAAAGTTATCCCTGACAGGCAACTGTCACACTCTCGTAGACTGACTGGTGCGAATTGCACATTATTCACATCCTCAAGCTTAGAATTGTTACCGACCTATTTTGCTTGAGAACGAAGGGAATAACTAATAGATAAATATGAGCGTCCGAGCTCGAGCATATATCCTATTTTGCTTGTGAAAAAAAAAAAAATAATACACAAATGGCTCTGACAGTATAAGGTTCCCTTTTACGAGAAAGCATAAAGTAATTTCTGATAGGAAACTGTCAGCGCGTCTTGGCGCCGTCCAAATCTTATACCACTTTTTGTAAGGCGTCGCTCAAATATAAGCGTCTTTTGTTGCATGCCGTTCAAATAGCACCTTAATCCTCCCACCCGACGACCTATAAGTAGAGGTGGAAAAACATATTTTAACGAAATATTTAGAATTGCAAAATATTTTATATGTATGAGTTAGCAAGATCAAATTTTGCTTTTTTTACTAGGCACATTTCCAAAATAGATAAGCCTTCTGGAATTAAAAGCTTATGAATTTGTTTTAATATTTGACTTGCTTCAACATAATCATTAGCAAAATCATTACCTTCTAATTCTTGGTAATTTTTATAAAGAAATCAAACAAATTGTTCTCTTTGATAGTTGAATAACGATTGAAAGTTGAATAAGTGAAGACTTTATGACGAAGACGAACTTGACAGAACCTAATTTTGTAGTGAAGCCCAAAAAGTATTTTTAATCTATCATCTTAAAGAAAAAGTTTTGTTCATGATGGTTGAAGTCACAGAAAAGAGCTATGGAGTTTTTTCACTTTTTAATGATTATAATTATGTCGAGGCAAGTAAAATATTAAACCAAATTCATAAGCTTTTAATTCCAGATGGCTTTTGTGTTTTGGAAATGTGCCTAGTAAAAATAGTTTTATGGTATTTTTCTTCCAAGGCTTATTTCTCAAAATGTAAAAAATTTGATCTTGCTAACTTAAGCTTTCCCGTAAAAAGGGACTATATACTGTCAGGGCAATTGGTGTATAAGCTTTTCTTTTTTTTTCAAGTTAAATAGGTGGGTATCAATCCAGGGCTAGCGGGAGCGCGAGTAATGTGCAATTCACATCGGCCAGTCTACGGGAGTCGCTCCCCGCTCGAATCGTCAGAGCGGAGCGACACCCGTAGACTAGCTGCGCTCTACCGCAAGCATAGGGCGCTCGCTGACAGTTGCCTGTCAGGGATAACTTTAGGCTTTACCGTAAAAGAGGACCTTATACACGGAGAGAAATGCTTATACAAAAATTCATATAATTTTCATAAAAAATTACTCTTAAACTGTTGTTTAATTGGGCCACAAACTGGCATTCTACTGAATTTTAGTATAACTTTACCAATTTTTACTATACTAGATAGTAAAGTGTAATTCTCGATGAAAAATTTTTTTGGCAACCTACATTACTGAAACATTTAGTTTCTTACAAGGTACCCCAAGTGTAAGTCACCGATTTGGACGATATTGCAATATGTTGTAGTACATTAAAAAATAAGAGACACGTATTTTTTTTACGTGCTGATAAACACTTTAAGGGGGTGAAATCTACCCCTAAAGTTCACCCTCAAAAACAGTTTTTTTCAAATATTTCAAAAACGAATAAAGCTAGCTTAATGAAACCGACGCCAAAAGTTGTAGAATAAAAAAGCCTTCAAAATAGCATTACTTTCAATTTTAAGGGTAGCAACCCCTATTTTTTTTCAAGAAAACTAAGCTTTTTTCATCAATTTTCAGCTATAAAAATTATAATAAATTATATATCGCCTTAAAACTGATTCCATTTAAAAGAAAATAAAAAGAATAAAGTTGACCTGTCCCGTGGTTTTAACCAAAATTATTTTTTAGGGGGTAACTACCTTAATAAAACTAACGCTAAAAATCTTAAAATTAAAAAGGCCACAAATCTGTATCACTTTCAATTTTAAGGGTAGCCCTGGCAGAAAAATGTTCTATGAAAATCTACGAAAAATCTAAGAAAATCTATGAAAATCTATGAAAATCTATTGAATTCTATAAAAATGTATACAAATTTAATAACATTTATGAAAAAAATATGAAAAATTATGAAAAACTCCCAGAATTGGGACATTTTTCTTAGTTCTCATAGTTTTTCATAGTTTTTTCATAACTTTAAAAAGATTTTTATAAATATTCTTAGTTTTTTTTTGATTTTCATAATTATTCATAAAATTTCATAATCATGTTTTTATATGGAATATAAAAATATATTATATTAAAATATGCTTTATAAATAATAATTGTTAAAGGAAAAAATAGTTTTTGAAAATATGGTAAGTACAAAATTATATTTTATTCATCTGGTAACATCACATATTGATTAAATCTTACAAAATGATAGATACAGTAAAACTTATGATATAAACTTATGACAGATACTAAAACTTCTTATCAAAATAACAAAATAAAAATACTCATTTATATTCAAAGTTCGACTGTTTCCTCTTCATCTCCCTCTTCACCTTCTGAGTCATCTAGCGGTAAGTTATGTTTCTCAATCGATTTTTGATGTTTCTGAGCAGCCACTATAGCTCGATTTGCTAGTGTATGCACTGATCGAATGTACTGAGCTACAACAATGGGAGGATATTTCCATTCTTGTAGATAATTTCTAAAATGATATTTTACTACATTTATACGTTTTTTATCTAATGGTTTCTGGTTCGCTGGGGTTTTCTTCGTTTGTTTCACACAACCATCTGCTAATCTCTTGTAGCCGTATACAGCAGTCAGCAATGAACAAAAAAACTTGTGAGGTTTCTCTTGATCATATGCGTAATCAAGAGCAGATTTTTTACCCTTATTCCACTCGACAGACTAATTTTCCTTATTGGGAAGGTCACACTGTCATTGTGTGATGGTTGAGAGTTCAATGGTTGAGAGTTCAAATTCTCTCGAGGCATCAATCCATCATAACTTCCATCGGGATTTTCACCTACTTGATTTTCACCTGCTCCTTAAATATGTCATGTAATTTATACTGTAATTTATTATACAAAACTAAACTGATGAAATAAATGTCAACGTACTTGAAAATTTGTTATCATCATGTTTATTACATTTTGCTTTAAAGCATTCGCCACTTGTGTTGCTTTAATTCGTAACTCTCTCTCTCTCGTGCTAAAGAATGTTTTAATTCTTCTATCTCATCAAGAGCTCTTTGTAATGTATCATCCTGTAAAAATGTTGAAATCATAAAAAATGAATAAATATTCACAATATTGAAAATTATTAAACACTATATGCAAGAAATAGAATAATTTACATTAATCGTTATTTCTTTGCGTGATTCAAGCTGTCTATCATCATCGTCATATCTATAATCATTGCCAAGTCTATCATCATCTTCACTGTTTAAGTCTGTTAAATCTGCATCATCTAAATAATGAGTTTTCAAACCATGAACTGGAGTGACACTTCTTGATCCCTTAAAGAAAAAATAATATCTTATTACTTACATTTACATTTTTAAAATTGTAATAAAAATCGTACTTACCTCAGGATCATTATTTTTATGCATTGAATCAGCTAATTGCTTCATGCTACTACTTGTTTGCGAAGTTGGCAACTTTTGAGACGCATGTGCTTTTATGATGCTTGCATTCGTTTCTTGAATTGCCTTCTTCCTTTTAATGACAGTTTCCTATAATAAAGAATTATAAATTATATTTTTTTATTTAAGAAAAACAATGCTAGTCATTTGCTAGGGTTGTTTGTTAAACCCTGCTAGAAATCTTGACCAAAAATCAGTTATTTTTTTACTAACTTTATGGCTAAAACAAACATTGTTTATATTTCATAATTATGTACTGATCAGAAATGAATAAAGTAACAGTAAGACTTTTAGATGAAATATATTTCTTTTATGTATAACCTGTTAATCATAACATACCGTTAATTTTCTAGGAGGGTAGGGACATGTTAATAGTATATTACGATACGTGGGCCGGAAATTGGATTTCCGGGCCGTGCGTGGTATGACGCCCGAGGCGAAGCCGAGGGCGTCATAACGCACGGCCAGGGCATCCAATTTCCGATCCAAGTATTGTATACTATTTTTCTTACTCCCCGGCCGAAAGTACGTTCTGTAATTGTTAAATAATTGATAAAATTGCGTTGTCGTCTACTAGCTGTGTTTGAGTGTTAGTTTTTCTTTCGGCCCGCTCGATAGTAGTGCCTCTGTCGGCCGCTTTGGGTAGCTCGGTCGATATTACCGACTGTTTTTTCTTTCGGCCCGGCGTAGAGAGCTGGTTTTTTGGGCGTCTGCTACTTTCGCTATTGTACAGATGGTCTGATGCCCGCCCGACATTTGCAAGACCGAGGCGAAGCCGAGGTTTTGCTGGTCGGGGCGGGCATCAGAAACACATTCATTAAAAAAGGACAACACCACTTTTTATTTCAATTAACTCTTTTTTCTCGTCACACGTGCACTTTCCTCTGTCTATTTCGTACGTGTCTAACCTTCACACCTGACAATCATATTTTTCTCGGACGCTCCCGTCCATACGTTTAAAAAACAATAACCACGATCAAACAAAACCACTTTTTATTTCAACTAACTTTTTTCTCGTCACCCGTGCACTTTCCTCTGTTTATTTCGTACGTGTCTAACCTTCACACCGCACAAACATCTTTCCTCGGGCATGCGCGCGGGCGCTGAAGCGCCGCGGGTTAGAAAATTTCGGCAGCCAATCAGAGCGCGCGGTTGGTCTAAAATAGGATGCGAAAGTTTCTGTTTCGGCCCGGAGATGCGGGCCGAAAGTACGTACTTTCGGGTGGGCGAGTAAGAAAAAGTTGTTTATTCTTATCATACCTTTTTTTTTCGTTTAACTTGTGACATAATGTTTGTTGTATTCTGCTGTAACAGTGGTACTGTCAATCCAGAACCACGAATCTTTGGTATTGTTATTCTTTTTTTTTAATTGATTTAATTCGTCCATTGATTCTACAAGTAAAACAAATAATGTATTTAATTATATACAGTGTGTATTGGTTATATTGAGGTTAATAAACAAGTTAATAAACAAGTAAATAACTATTATAAACTAACCTCTAATAAATAACATGTATAAACACGCAAAATTAGATAAGATGTATGTATAATGCATACCTGCTACTATCAGAATTTGTCCAACTTCTGATTTTTTTGTGTCTACATCAAAATACTGAAAACCAATTTTGCGAAAATCATAAGACTGCACGCCTAGCGTTCCAAACTCAAAATTGGTTATTTTGCTGTCAAGTACAACTTTGTACTTCTTTTCATTTGCTTTGTAGATGTAAACGAAATACATTTTTGAATTTCAGTTGAATTTCAGTGTTTTGAAGTTTCAAATCGATCACCACGATGAAAGCTCACAGTTGTACCAGGTTGTACCAACAGGCGATAAACACCATGTTCAACTCTAGATTTGTATAGAACTAGTAGTTTAAGGGCGCTCTCTACATAAGGGAGGTAGTGCAATAGGTTCCGTGCTCTGCTCCGAGCTATGCTCCGTGCTCTGTCCCGTGTCTTATCGTCTGCGCGTGCTGCTCTACACGGTTCATGTTGCATTCCGAAAATCTAAAAATCTTTTGAAAGTTTAGGGTGGTGTATCTTATCTATAATACTTTGCAATTTGTGTCAACATTAATAAACATATGCTTCGAAACCTATAATTTCATAGATAATAAAGTGTTAAAGATGAGATATCCTAAATTTTTAATAGGTATTTGGATTTTCGGAATGTAACAGGAACAGTAGCGGAACCGCGTAGAGCGGCACGCGCAGACGACAAAGAGATGGAACAGAGCACGGAGCATAGCACGGAGCAGAACACGGAATCTATTGTACTATCTCCCTAATGCATTGTCGTATGACACACGTGTTATACTACACCAATACACTTATTATACACGTATTATACAGGTATGTATATAATTGAGAAAAATTAACGTATTTACCCATCACTCACATCAGTATCACTGCTGCTTCTTATGCTGTTGTTTATACTGTATAGATACTGTATAGATTAGTGTATAAATGTGTACAAATATCTACATACAAATATTTTTACCGCAGATATAAATCTGTATATTATTTTAATTATTCGCCAATTTATATTTAATAATAATTTATATTTAAAAATGAAAAGAGGGCCGTACAAAGCATTTTTAGACCCAACTTCGTCTTCACCAATTCCACGTTCTACAAAACATAATTTAAAAAAATTAAGAACAAGTTTATCAGATAACGTACTATATCATGTAAGTAAAGAATATCGTTTTATATTTATAAATAAGTTAAAATTAACATATCAAATAATAATACGTTTTATATAAAAAATTATATACAATTTTTTATTATTCGTTAATATTATTTTTATTATGAATGTAATTATTTGTTTGAAAATTAATTGTTGTAAATTTTTTATGTTTAAAAGGAAAGAAAGAAAATAAGCGAGAGCCAATTGCTTTTAGAAAAAGAGTATGTTTCCAATGTTAATAATGATGAACAGCTATCATTTAAGGGGACGCCGGAGACAATGTATTTTAAATGGAGGGTGGCGCTGTAATCAGTAAAACGCGTTTTTATTATGTAAATTAAAAAATTCTTATCTTTTTGGATTTTGGAAACTTGAGCGCGCTTTGGATATTAATGTTTAGTTATTTCTCAAAATCGCAACTCAAACAATCAATTAATTGCCGAGAAAACCTTGAAAAACTTGCGCGGGTAACATAACCTATAAATTATGAAATTGAAAGATCAGAATTTTTTTTAATTTCAAGACTTGAGCGCGCTTTGTATATAAATTTTAAGTATTCTTCCAAAATTTCAGCCCAATCGGTTAATTATTCGCAGAGAAAACTTTGAAAAACTAACTGACGGGACTTCGGCCTCCTCTTAATAATCTTCAAACATCTTCTGTTGCATCTGACGACATAAAGATTTATGAAGAATATTTAAACAATGGGTGTGAAAATGAATCTTGGGACTGGATGGATGTGAGTTATTTTATATTATTACTTCCTTAGATAAATGGATTTAGCCTTACGGCATTTGAATTATTAGCTTTTCCCTATACATTGTACTTACAGATTACATTCACACATTGACATTAATACACAATATTCAATTTTTAGGTTCTATTAGGAAAAGGTAATAGTTACTCTAGTTATGATTCTGACATACATCAAGACATTGAAAACGAAATACAAAGAGACGATGAGAAGGTGAAAAAGTTAATATAGATATACTAAATAAATATTATTATAACTTATGATAATAAATATAATGAATTAAATAAAATTTTTTAGCTACAAGAAATTCTAAATGAGAAAAATCAGCGTAATTCTGATTTATATAAAAAATTACATAATGGTTCTAGTGTAACTCTAGGTGATACTCTTTTGATGTTAGTTTTATTAGGACTACGTCACTCCTTTACTTGGACTGCAATGTTAGATGTAATCAATTTTTTAAACAAAACTTTTGATGAAGATATCATTAACATAAGCAAGTACAAATTATTTAAATATTTTCCAACCAAAGATCATTGGTTTAACTACCATATTTATTGCAAAAAATGTAAAAAATACATTGGTAAGGGAAATGATCTTGAATCAGTCAGACGTTTGCTTGTATTTCTTGTTTTGAGGTAATAGATGATGTAAAAATTCTCCATATTTCATAACATTAAATGTTAGACAGCAATTGAAAGAATTATTTGAGAATCCTTCTGTACAACCACATCTAACCTATAGATTTGACCGTAAAAAGTTACAAGATTCTAACATAGAAGATATATATGATGGCGCTGTTTAGAAACATTTAGCTTCACCAAATAATATTTTAAATAATCCATGAAACTTTTCTTATATTTTCAATACAGATGGCTGCAAGCATGCTAATTCTAGTTCAACAAGTGTCTGGCCTGTTTATATGAAAATAAATGAATTACCACCGCATCTAAGAAAAAAACATTTAATTTTAGTAGGATTATGGGTTAATGAAGGAAAGCCAAATATGAACATATTTTTACAGCCTGTTATAGATGAAATGAACTTTCTATCATCGGAAGGAGTACAATGGAATAAAAATGGAGATATAATCACTAGTCAAGTCATTCCTCTATGCTGTGGTGTAGATGCTCCTGCACGATGTTCAGTTTTAAACATGAAACAGTATAATGGTCACTTCGGTTGTACATTTTGCTTACACTCGACAGAAAATGTTGATGGAAGAAGAAAATATCCTATAGCTACTACGGTATATGCAATGAGAACTCATGAAAATACCATTAAGGATATGATCACTGTTGGACGATCAAATATTCAAATCAATGGTGTAAAAGGTCCATCAGTACTAATGAATTTAAATTATTTTAATTTAATTGATGGTATTACAACGGAAAGTATGCATTCGGTTTTCATGGGCGTAGTTAAACAGCATATGAATATTATAACTTCTGAACCATCTGCTTCTTATTATATTGGATCTCCAGATAAATTAGCAGTCATTGATGAACGGCTTCTTTCTATTAAGATTTCAAGTGTTATTACAAGAGCGCCAAGATCGTTTAGTCAAAGAAATGATTGGAAAGCATCAGAATGGAGATCGTGGTTATTATTTTATTCATTAATATGTATGAAAGGAGTACTTCCAGAAAAATATTTTAAGCACTTTTCAATTTTAGTAGTAGGCATTCAAACACTACTTAAAAAGTCTATTTCAGAAGAGGAATTGCAACGTTCTCATAATTTATTAATTACATATTCAGTGTATTTTCAAGATTACTTTGGGAAAGAGCAAATGATGTACAATGTTCACTTACTACAACATGTAGTTAAATGTGTGACAGATTTGGGTCCCTTATGGGCTCACGATGCATTTTCTTTTGAAAATTAGAATCGGTTTTTATTAAATATGAGAAAAAGTCTTACTGAAATAGCTACGCAGATGGCGAAGAGGTACATATTTTATAAATCAGTACCTCAATTTAGTAAACTATTTACAATAAATAAAAGAGTATTTGATTTTACAGAACATTTTGAAAATAGAGTGAAAAATTTTACAAATCTCAATAATTGTGTATTAATAGGTTTTGGAAAAAACTACAATCTTAGAGAGCAAGAACAACAATATTTGAATTGCACTGGACCGTGCTTGAGTTTCGATAAAATAATAATTAGAGGACATCGGTACACTACCAGTAAGTACGCAGATGGTCTAAAAATTAATGACTCTTTAGTCAGACTAAGATTGGAACAGTATGCCATCATTAAAAATATTTATAGCTTTCCGGATGGTAATGAAAATAAAATATTGATACTTCTTAACATGATAAGTATTATAAGTGAAATGAAAATATCAGAGAACTTGACAGTTTCGCATATCAAAAAATGTTTTATTAATAATGATGACGTACATGTGTGTACTCCAAAAGATATAGAAGATCATGTAATTATTATTACTTTTAACGGAATAAATTACTTATGTGATATTCCAGAGGGTTGTCTTGGAGACTGATAATATTTTTATTTTATATGATAATTGTAATAATGTTTAATTTTAATTGTAATAATTGTAATATCAATAAAGTAGCTTCAATAATGGATAAACAAACTTTTTATAATTATTTCTTAAATATAAGTTCAGTTTTTCTAGAAATTTTGTAAGCACTAAAAAAAAATTATTTATCAAGGTGATCTCTGACAAACTGAAAAGTTATATGAAACGCGTTTTGATTTAGATGTACTATTTTTTATGATTATTTACATACTTTCATCAAAATTTTTCTGTTAAAATAAAAACATTTATAGAACTATGAATTTTTATGAAACACTATGAAGATTTCCGAATATTAACGAAAATTTATGAAAAACTATGAAAAGCTATCATAAATAAAATGTCCCAATTCTGGGAGTTTTTCATAGATTTCCATAAAATTTTATAGATTTTCATAGATTTTCATCGATTTTCATAGATTTTCTTAATTTTTTCATAGTTTTTCATAGAACATTTTTCTGCCAGGGAGGAACCCATATTTTTCTCTTTTTAAGGAAATTAAGAGACTTTATTGACTTCAATGGTGAAACTTATCGATTTTTATCGACTTCTACTAACTTTTTCTAGCAGGGAGGGTAAATGTGTTTATTATTTTTTTCTGAAAAAATTGCGTAAATAATCAAAATTTAGTGAGATTAATTTTTTTTCAAAAAAATAATAAAAATTAAAGTTACGTGTTGCAGAAAAATACAAAATGAAATGATAACTAATGTAAATATGGTTTTTGTTTTAAGAACACAAGTTTTATTATTACTATTACTACAAAAAATTTTAAGTATTCTCAAAAAAGTAATTGTTTGTCGAATAGCTCGAGGCATTATGGATTGTAAGTTGTACAATAATGATATTCTTCAAAAAAGTGTTTTAAGCATAAAGATTTTTTACACCACGAACATCTAACAATTGCAACATTATTACAACCATTGATCGCACAATGCGTTGCACAGGAATCTCTGAAACTGAAACTTACGGGGTCATCGAAATCTCCTGGTCGATTCACAAGATACCCATTTTTATACCACGAATATTTAAATAGATTTTCATATCGTGGAGATGAAAATTGGTTATGAACCAAAGACTGTAATTAAATTATATTATTTCTCAAATGTAAATTTAAGTCTTCATCTATGAGCAAAACATGGTCTGAAAAATGTTTAACATAGTTCTTCCATGTGCGGAATCCATATACATCTAACGGCTGTATGTTTCCAGTCGTTCCTGTAGGTATCATTTTGAGATGTAGTGTTTTATCGTGTGGCGTAACTTCCTGTACAATCGTTGGACAATGACCACTCCACGAATCAATTAGCAGCATGCTTTTAGGTCCAACTTGAGGAAAATATACCTCTTTTAACCACGCCTTAAAGAGTTCTACAAATTTTGATTTTATTTAAATGTGTCTTCCGAAATAATTAACGTTTTATTTTTAGAAATTAATAGAACGTGATTTTACCTGAATTAAGTTTTCCAGATGTCGAGGATGTAACATATACGTTTGTAGGCACAAACAAATTTTGTGAGACAATTGGTCCAAATTCTCCGCTTCGTTCCTTTAATACTAAAAATAATGGTGATAGTAACTTTCCTGTGGCTGAAATTGTCGGCTGTATAGTATAGCTATGAGTTGTTGATGTGACCGACTGTACAAGGCACTGTAATTTCTTTTCTCCTTCAAAAGCAAGAGATCGACCAGAATGCATTTCCAACTGAAAACCAGACTGGTCTGAATTATATGTATTGTCAGCGCCTATTTGATTAATCAATTGTTTGACTTCTGTTACGAATTCTACTTCTTTTTTATGCAAATCACTTCTATTTTCTATACTTTTTTGTGTGATAAATTTATTAATTTTTCGAGAAACAATTCTATGGGTGTTTTTAAATTTTGAAAGCCAATGTTTTGAAGCTGTAAATTTTACGTCCTCATTTCCGATTAATTTTCGTGCTTGTAGAGCCCATCTTCTTAAATCGTTGTCATGAATTATTAATCCAGCTTCAGTAGCAGCTTTAAAATGTTCTAGTGTGAAATCGTAAATTCTTGCAATTTTTTCTCGGTAAGTTTCACCTTGATTGATTTGGTGAGCCCAGCGATGTAACTGTGTTTCAGAACTGACTTTCCTAAATCTATTTTGAACTGTTTTAACCGATAAATTCTTTTTTGTTTTTCCACTTCTCGAATATTCTACAGCCCTTTTTTTGTATTCAAAATGGTTCTTCATGTCCCGTATATTGATCCGTATGTAATTCAGGATAGTAAGGAAGTGTATGTAAATCAACATCTTCCACAATACGTGCATCTGTTTCTTTATATTCTTCTTGAAAATCCAACGATTTTTCCATTATAACATCTATGCTATTAGACGATTCCATTAAATCTAACAGTATCATTTGGAAATGGTCTTTTATTTCTATTTCTTTAATATTATAAGGGCTATCTTCAATATCAAGTGTTTGGAAATAGGCAAGCAGCAAATTAATAACATTCAGAGGATTAATTTTCATTTTGAGTGTTAAAATAATCAAACATTTATAAGAATAATTGCATACAGAAATAGTATCTTTACAACACACATATATAGAATGCTGAAAATAAAAACATTTTTTTAATTTGTATGCGTCACCCCTCTAAACGTTACATTACTATGTTGCGAGAACATAGCTATTTCTCAATGAGGAAGCTTTGTACGTTGTACGTTGTACGCTTTTACTGATGTACGCCATCATGCGACCAATGTCTTTTTACCGGGAAATATTTGTTTAAATATTAAAAAAATACCATATTTTCACAAGATAATAATGTTGCATTTAAAAAGGCGACACATACAAATAAAACAAATATTTATACTTTGGGCCATCCTGTTAAGAATCTATTAAGAATATCGTATTTTCTTTGCTAAAGCGCTTGATTAAAATGAAAAGAAGGTAATCTCGAGTTTTTTTTTAAATTTGTAAACAGTAGTCGATAAGATGTATTGCACAATGCCTGTTAATTTAGATTTATTAAAATTAAGATTTAGTTATTTAAAATTATTATTTGTATGTAAAATTTATTATTTGTAAAACATCTAATAGTAAAGGAACCGTATACAATTTTGGCTAAAAATTGAATCAGGAGTCTATAATTTTGTTAATAACAGAAAGTAAACAATACAGTATACACAATAAAGTATATTTTGATACATTTTTTAATTTTCGTAAAAATATTAAAAATACTTTATGCACTTATAAATCAGGATTTTTTAAATCTTTAAAATTAAAGAAAAATCAATTTAAACTATTTGTGCTCTATAACGCCAAATGTATCTCCAAAAAATGTAACAATGTACGAAATTGCATACTTTCTAATATGTTCATTAAAAATAACGCAAAATATAATTAGAAAAGCTGTTATAATTTTATTAAAGCCTATAGACAGATACGAAATTCTTACAATTAATGCATTAGATCTGATATATAAATAGACATTTACCTGTAGTTTTGTAGTGCTGCTGACATTAAAAAAAATGAATTGATGCAATATTACAGCCACAATATTGTAGAAATAACCACTTTCACAAAACAACACTGCACGACTGGAACTCTACCGATTTATAAATACAATGTTTACCAGCAATATATGAAACTACGAGTTAAATCACCAATCTATAAATATCCGCCTCATAATAACATAAAAATAACATAATATTTTCTCATTCATAATCAGCGA
Source organism: Torymus aiolomorphi (assembly GCA_036365515.1). Taxonomy (NCBI): domain Eukaryota; kingdom Metazoa; phylum Arthropoda; class Insecta; order Hymenoptera; family Torymidae; genus Torymus; species Torymus aiolomorphi. The sequence continues at coordinate 204,437,491 of CM070873.1, read as the reverse complement.
TTACTCTTATTTACTGCATAAAAATCACTTACATCCACGTACACACACGCACACATTAATTTTTTTTAATGCCTTATTTATCACGTATCAAAACGGTACGATTGCCTTTGACCAAATAAAATTATGGGTTCCCACTGAAAAAACCAATTTGACCTTCAAATAACCTTCAAGGTCAAGGCTGAGGTCATGGTCAAGGTCACATTCGGACGTAAAATTTTCCGCTCTTTTCATTTCTGAGGTGAAAATTATGGGTTCCCATTTAAAGAAATTAACTTGACCTTGAAATTACATTCAAGGTTATGGTCAAGGTCATGGTCATTATCACCGTCGAATAGCCAAGAAAAAATCCTATATCTTTTGTTTTAAGCTTTTTCTCTTAAAATACAATCCCGCCGAGTTATTTTGCCGTTCCGGTACTTTTGGCCCACCCTGTATTTATAATAATACATAAAATATAATAAAGGGAAGTAAAAACATAATGAACTTCCGGGGATGATTTGCACCCCTTTAAAATGTATTATTCACAGATAAAAAATATAAATATTTTTCGTTTTTTGGTTCACTACAACATATAAAAGTTTAAATAAACATGTTACTTTTCTTGTGGAATTCAAGTCAAAATTAGTTTTTCGAAAAAGCTTTACAATAATCCGTTTAAACAAGTAGTTTAACCAAACTAATTTTGCAAAATTAATGATAAATTAGTATTTCGTATTACCCGAAAGCGCTAAAATTACATAGCGTTTGTCTGTGTTATTGGTCAAAATTTTATGGTCAATCTTTTCAATGGAATGGTTTTTAAAGAGATATATTTATTATAATTTTTATAGCTGAAAATTGATAAAAAACTTAATTTCCTTTAAAAAAATAGGGGTTGCTACCCTTAAAATTGAAAGTTATGCAGATTTATGGCCTTTTTAATTTTAAGATTTTTAGCGTTAGTTTTATTAAGGTATCTTTATTTATTTCTGAAATAATGAACAAAATAAAAATAAGGGGTAGTTACCCCTAAAAAATAATTTTGGTTAAAACCACGGGACAGGTGAACTATATTTTTTAATTTTCTTTTAAATGGAATCAGTTTTAAGGCGATATATAATTTATTATAATTTTTATAGCTGAAAAATGATGAAAAAAGCTTAGTTGTCTTGAAAACAATAGGGGTTGCTACCCTTAAAATTGAAAGTAATGCTGTTTTGAAGCCTTTCTTATTTTAAAATTTTTAGCGTTGGTTTTATTAAGATGTCTTTATTTATTTCTGAAATAATGAACAAAATATAAATAAGGGGTAGTTACCCCCTAAAAAATAATTTTGGCCAAAACCACGAGACAGGTCAACTTTATTTTTTATTTTTCTTTTAAATGAAATCTGTTTTGAGGCGATATATAATTTATTGTAATTTTTATAGCTGAAAATTGATGAAAAAAGCTTAGTTTTCTTGAAAAAAAAATAGGGGTTGCTACCCTTAAAATTGAAAGTAATGCTATTTTGAAGGCTTTTTTATTCTACAACTTTTGGCGTCGGTTTCATTAAGCTAGCTTTATTCGTTTTTGAAATATTTGAAAAAAACTGTTTTTGAGGGTGAACTTTAGGGGTAGATTTCACCCCCTTAAAGTGTCTATCAGCACGTAAAAAAAAATACGTGTCTCTTATTTTTTAATGTACTACAACATATTGCAATATCGTTCAAATCGGCGACTTACACTTGGGGTACCTTCCTTGTTAGTCACTTCGCATTTATATGTAACTGACTTATAAATAATTTTTCTGTCCTCCGGCCGGAAAGCGCCAACTTCCCAGCCGCTGCGCGAAACGAAGTTGCCGCTTTCCGGCACCGTCGAGCAGAAAAATAGTATACAGATCTTGGCCAGTAAAAAAGAAAGCCGCAGATCACATGTTTGTCAACTTCGGCTTCGCCTCGGCCGACAATTACATGTGATCTGAGACATTTCTTATTTTTACTGCCTAGGTGTATAATATCCTATTTTTTATCTCTGAAAAAAAAACGCGGAGACCGGGAATCGAACCCGAGCCTGTGTATCCGTAAGCCGCAGTCTTGACCGCTACGCCACGCAGCACTTTGTTAAAAGATACTTTGTCTCGTCTACATATGCTACACCTCGTACAGCTGACGATCGCTTAATTTTTACTATAGTGTCTACTAAAAATTGCTATACCTTTTATCAAATTTTAATACACTTATATCAATAATTGCTAAACATATACTAAATAACCTGCATAATACGAGTTTATCGCCCCATTCGTAAAAAGTATAGTAATTTTTACATAAAAATTTGTCTCCGTGTACTGTCTGAGCCATTTGTGTATTAGTTTTTCCCTTTTTTTTCACAAGCAAAATAGGATATATATGCTCGAGCGCGGATGCTCAGATTTATCTATTAGTTATTCCCTTCTTTTTCAAGCAAAATAGGTCGGTAACAATTCTAAGTTTGAGGACGCGAGTAATGTGCAATTCGCACCAGTCAGTCTGCGGGAGTCGCTCCCCGCTGGGATCGTCAGAGAGGAGCCACTCCCGTGGACTAGCTGCGCTCTAACGCAAGCATGCGGCGCTCGCTGACAGTTGCCTGTCAGAGATAACTTTAGGCTTTCCCGTAATAGGGGACCTTATACTGTCAGGGCCATTGGTGTATTAGTTTTTTTTTTTTCAAGTAAAATAGGTGGGTATCAATCCAGGGCTAGCGGGGGCGCGAGTAATGTGCAATTCACATCGGTCAGTCTACGGGATTCGCTCCCCGCTCAGATCGTCAGAGCGGAGCGGCACCCGTAGACTAGCGGCGCTATACCGCAAGCATAGGGCGCTTGCTGACAGTTCCCTGTCAGGGATAAGTTTAGGCTTTACCGTAAAAGAGGACCTTATACACGGGGAGAAATGTTGATACAAAAATTCATATAATTTTCACGAAAAATTATTCGTATGCTGTTGTTTAATCTGACGACAAACTGGCATTCTACTGAATTTTAGTATAACTTTACCAATTTTTACTATACTAGATAGTAAATGGAATTCTCGATGAAAAAAATTTTTGGCAACCTACATTACTGAAACACTTATTTTCTTACACTGACAAAAAAAAACCCGCAGAACAGCTCGAATGTCCGGTTAAATTTGCTAGACTCGCCGGGTAGAACAGCAAAGGTTAGGATTGCTCAAGCGCTGTGGTAAGAACAGCTTGAGCGACAAGCGCGCCATATGTCCCATGACCTCTGTTTATGTTGTTTCTGCCCGATTCTCAAGGAAACTCGTTGAGTTTCCGGCAGAAACTGCTTAGACGGCGCCATGTTATTATATGCTATTCCCGCCTGACTGAATCAAGCAAACTTAGCTGTTTTTTTTTCTCAGTGTAGTCACTTCGCATTTATATGTAACTGACTTATAAATAATTTTTTTTTATATATGAAAAAAAAACACGATGACCGGGAATCGAACCCGAGCCTGTGAATCCGTAAGCCGCAGTCTTGACCGCTGCGCCATGCCGCACTTTATTAAAAGATACTTTGTCTCGTCTACATATGCTACACCTCGTACAGCTGACGATCGCTTAATTTTTACTATACTGTCTACCAAAAATTGCTATACCTTTTATCAAATTTTAATACACTTATATCAATAATTGCTAAACATATACTAAATAACCTGCATAATACGAGTTTATCGCCCCATTCGTTAAAAGTATACACTGAGAGAAATGTCATAGGAAAATTTGTTAAATATATAACAAAAAATGCTATTTTATATAGGAACGGAAGGATATACTCGACTTGTGACGTAGTTTATTATATTTTTCCAATACTTGAGCAAAAATTATTATATTATATTGTAAAAATTTAGATACAGTAAAATTTGTAATCTTTTTTAATAATATTTATTACATATGTATACCAAATTTTACTAACTTATATAGTAAAAAGTGCTATCAGACGCTAGCGCCACCTGATCGCGGTATGCATAGGGAAGATGACTAATGTATAAGTTCCAAAATTTTAGACTCAACGTTGTCCGTGGGTAAGTGGTCAGCGCGCTCGACTGGCGTGCCGAGGGTCGAGGGTTCGAACACAGCCGTCGTAAGATTTTTTTTTAAATTCAGCTTATTACCATAAATTGCTATATATATAGTAAAAATTATTAGATGTCGAGTATATCCTTCCGTTCCTATATAATATAGCAATTTTTGTTACATATTTAACAAATTTTCCTATGACATTTCTCTCAGTGTAGTAATTTTTACATAAAAATTTCTCTCCGTGTACTGTCTGGGCGATTTCTGTATTAGTTTTTCTCTTTTTTTTCACAAGCAAAATAGGATATATATGCTCGAGTGCGGACGCTCAGATTTATCTATTAGTTATTCCCTTATTTTTTAAGCAAAATAGGTCGGTAATAATTCTATGCTTGAGGACGCGAATAATGTGCAATTCGCACCAGTCAGTCTACGGGAGTCGCTCCCCGCTGAGTTCGTCAGAGAGGAGCGACTCCCGTAGGCTACCTGCGCTCTAACGCAAGCATGCGGCGCTCGCTGACAGGCAACTGTCAGCGATAACTTTAGGCTTTGCCGTAAAAAGGGACCTTATACTGTCAGGGCCATTGGTGTATTAGTCTTTCTCGATTTTTTCACAATCAAAATAGGATAAGAAAAAGTTTTGTTCATGATGGTTGAAGGTCACAGAAAAAAGCTATGGACTCTTTAAAAATTGGATTATTTCAGTGAAGAAACAGGGAATATATGAATCTAGCCGCTCGAGCGCCCAATCAGTGAAGGCCTCTAGTGCGCAAGCGCTTGGTCTGTGTATCGAGTTCCACGCTCTGTCCGCATGATAGGAGTTATACTACAGTAGTGCCGCCACGCTGGTGAGACTTGTCACCACATGCAGCGCGCGCCGATGTTTTACATTCTGCTGGTGTAACGATTAGCTCCTCGAAATTGACTACGGCGTGGAAGTTTCGGAATTTTCTAGTGCATCTGTGACCTTTCCACCCCCGAATATTGGCTATCCGGCGGGAAAGTGATGGCGATGATGCGACTGACTTGGGTAAGTACCTCGCTTCGGACTGGAATTTATTCTGTAGTGCAGCCGAACCTAACCTCCAAATTTTGGACTGCCTGCTCCCTTGTTCCTAGCAGGTTGACACTGCTCTCCTCATCTCCTCACCTTCTACTGCTTGACAACTTATTAATATATATTTTGTTCTGCCTAAGGCGAAGAGTTCCTCCAGAAGACCACGTACCTTCATACAACTCTACTTCCTTCAAGAGTAGCCGACGCAGCTACCACTTCCCATGGACATCATCGAGGCGAACACGACGCGGAAGCGATGGCGACAATGTAGTTCAATGTAGTTACCGCTTCTGCGATCGACTCGAGTAAGTATCTTCCTTCGGACTGAGACTTAATTCTATAGTACAGCTGACCCTAACCGCCAAATTTCCGTTTACGTCCTTCCTTATTCCTGGCAGATTGATACTGCTCTCTTCATCCCTACTGCTCGACAATTTAGTAATATATGTTGTTCTACCTAAGGTGAAGAGCTCCTGTAGAAGTCCACTCACCTTCATGTGATTCGACTTCCTTCGCGAGTAGCCGACGCTGCTACCACTTCCCGAGGACATCACCGACGTGAATACGATGGGGAAGCGACGGCGACGGTGCAGTTTAATGTAGTCCGCGCTCCTGTGATCGACTCGAGTAAGTACTTTCTTTCGGACTGAACCTTAATTTTATAGTTTAGCAGAACCTAACCTCCAAATTTCCGTTTATGTGCTCCCTTGTTCCTGGTAGATGGATACTGATCTCCTTATGTCTACTGCTTGACACATTATTAATATAATTTATGGTTTTGCCTAAGGTGAAAAGTTCCTGCAGACAACAGCATACCTTTGTGATTTTATTACCTACGACAACCAATTTTCAGTGAATTGCAAGTAAGCGGAAATAATGGGTAATATAATAAGGAAGCGACGGTCGGCAACGCAGCAACGAGGTGAAAAATTCTCCAGGTTAAATGTAAGTTGCGGCGTGTCTCTAAAGTTGCTGTGTGTACAGATACCCTGTGCTACGAACAACACTAGAGAATGACTCTGCGGCAGAGGCTGTTCTAGTTGACAATATTTACCTTAAGTGTTACCATAGAATGTTTCTATCCAGTTTTGGTAAATATTAATTGATAAGAAAACAATTTTTTTCTGTATGATTCAAAAGAGATTGAGCAGTTTTTTCAGATCGAAGTACAGTAGTTTGTTAAAATCCATTGTTTACAACTATTAACAAAGCATGATATGTAAGATATTAGAGATTATATAGAGCCAATAGAGATTTACAGAAAGGAATTGATAATTTTCTTATCGATCTGTAATTTGAACTATTATTTTATAATATTGCATGTCTTGAATAGTACTGCATGTGTATTTAATAATCAGGAATAATTATTTAATTCACCACAATTGAAATATAATTTATATTATTTTCATGTTATTTATGTATGTATAATTGTTTGTTATAATCTGCTATCAAATCTAGTATTATAACTTTGCATGGTTTGGTTTAACACTGCAGTAATTGATTTCTTTGCCGATCGGCAATCAAATACTGTTTTTATGATTTGGTATATGGTTATACAAAATGATAGCAATTTCTTTGTCAATTTGCAATACTCGTTTTTTTAAGTGATTTTGCATGATATTATTTAATCTGCAGGAATTGGTAATTTCTTTACTGTTCTGCAATATAATACTTCTATAATATAATATCACATGTTATTCATATAAGTATTTTTTGAGTTAACGATCTGCAAAAAATGCAGTAGTTATAATTTTGCATGATCTTTTTTAATACTGCCGGAATCAATTTCCGTATCGATCTACAATCAAAATTATGTTTATGATATGGCATGTTATCGTAGAATAATGTAGTAATTAATAATTCATTTATCAATTTATAATGAAAGATCGTTTTGCATGTGTTAAAATATTGTATAATTTAATTCAGTACAACAGTAATTGATGATTTATGCATCAATTAATAATTAAGATTGGTATGATATTATTACATCTGCAGGAATAGATTATTTCTTTATTGATTTGCAATAAAACATTTTTTATAAATAAACGTGCATGTTCTATGTAAATATTTTTTTAAAACTGCAATCAAATGCTGTAGTTATAATTTTGCATAGCTTTATTTAATACTGTTGAAATCGATTTCCGTATCGATCTGCGATCAAATATTTTTATGACATTGCATGTTATCGTAAAATAATACAGTAATTGATAATTTGTTTCTCAATTTAAAATCAAAAATCATTTTGCATGTGTTAAAATATTGCATGATATAATTCAAAACAACAGTAATTGATGACTCATCAATTAATAATTATGATAATTTTGTATAGGGGAAGGTGGTTCATAAAAATGCATAAGGAACTATACTAGTTTTTATATTTGAGTGTTACATACGAAAAAAAACTCATATGAATTAATTTCATAAGGTTGAAATTTGGAGCAGTGAAATACGGTGGCTTGATTTTTGGTTTTACTGACAAAGAGTGAATATATCTCGGATTAATATGAAACGAAATGCATTTGAAAGCTCAAGTTTTAAACTTACAAGTACATTTCTTGTTTACCTTGACAGATATTTGTAAAATATAAACCAATGATTAGGGGATGCCTTAGTCAATGGTTACCGACCGAGTCGATGCGTTTGGTTTTTACTTAATAACAATAAAAATATATCGAATTATGCAAAATAATGAGAACTCCCTTCTGTATTTTTTCATTCTCTTTCATTCTGGCTGGGGTTTGAGTAAAAATATGCATTAGTTTTTGCAAAAACTTAGAACGAAATATGAGGTTTACGCTTGGCTTCACCTCGAAATTTCGTTCAAAGTTTACTCAAAAACTAATGAATATTTTGATTCGAAATTTTGCACAAATATATAATATGCTGAAACTTAGAAGAGAGTTCTATTATTTTACGTAATTCGCAACAAAGAAAAATAGATTATTGTACCATATGGGTAATGTGTATAGTGCCGCAAGAGTCACGCAATGGCGGCGACTGTTGGGCTTGGCCTTGCCCGTGTGCATGTAGGCGCATGTGCTGCAGCTCGTCTGCTTGTTTGACGGTCGAGAGTCATGAGCAACACGGGCACACGGCGCCGCGGATGATGCGCGAAAAAGGCCGGGCCAAACTTCGGCTGTGTGAATCGCAAGAATAATATAATAACGGGTAGGAAGAACAGGCGTGCTCAGTGTGGACCGGACACGAAGAAAACCTGCCTCTATCCAGTTATAGTTATTCGCCACCGTGCCTCGCTTGCTTTCTCGCTTTCACCAACCTATCTCATCAACGCCGAAATCTGAATCGACCGACGCTCTAACACGCACGCACTTTGAGAATTACAAGGACAAAAGTACGAGTTCTTCAGTATTGTGGTTGCTACTCTGGTGTTGAAGAAAACCTTCTGCTGCTCTTCACAATGTCCACAACACGATCTTTGCCACGGTGTTGATTTGAGTTTATGTTTTTTGTTATCTACATACAGGCTATATACAGGTGAGACCTATGGATTAACACTTTATGTTTCTGTGCTTTTGTCTTATATTCCCTTCTTTTTAGTTGAGCTATGCAGGAGCTGCTTTGAGGAAGCTGTATATTTATTTTCTGACAGCCATTGTGACTTCTTCTAGATCTCTGCTACTGTGCTATTAATGTTGGTCAAGCCATTTAATCATCTAGTTGTGATTTCCTGCATCAGTAAGTAATATTTCAATAATTTACTACTTTTGACGGTTCATGAAGGTTCTTTCTTCTCTTGCAGGAGAAACTAGCAGGCTTCTAAATCTGTATGAGGCTTTGTCGACTTGTGCTCATGTGTGTTCTATAAGGATGATTGTTGGTATGATGAATCGACTTCCAATTGACTAGTATTTCAAAATACAAATTTAACCATCCTGTTTAAATTGTAGTTTTAGGCGAGGAAGAGAGAACTATAAAAATAGGAAAGAGTCTATCGCACATAAACCTCTTGAGCAGCAGAGGTTGCTTCTACTTTGTATAGAAGTAGTCTTCTTCTACCAACCTAAAGAGTTTCCACACCCTCTGATACAATTCCAAAGTTATCATCAGGGTAGAAATATATATAAACCAAGATTTTATTCAATAATACCCCGGAACCTAACCTCCAAATTTCTATCTTTCTGCTTTCCTATTCCTGGCAGTTCAATACTGCTCTCCTCATTCCTAATATTTAACAAGTTATTTATATATTTTGTTCTCTTTAATGTGAAGAGCTCCTGTAGATGACCACACATTCGTAGGATTGTACTCTTCTCGAGGGCAGCCGGCGCAGCTAAGTACAATTTTTCAAGGGGAACACCGAGGGTAATATGACGGGGAAGCGACGGCGATGGTGCAGTTGAAAGAAGTTTATGATCCTACGATCGACTCGAGTAAGTACTTCGCTTTGAACCACTTCAAAAGTATACCGGAACCTAACCTCCAAATTTCCATCTCTCTGCTTCTCTATTCCTGGCAGTTCGATACTGCTCTCCTTATTCCTAATATTTAACAAGTTATTAATATATTTTATTCTGCCTAAGGCGAAGAGCTCCTGCAGATGACCAGACATTCATAGCATTGTATTCTCCTAGATGGCGGCCGGCGCAGCTACAATTTTCCAAGGTAAATATCGAGGGTAATACGATGGGAAAGCGACGGCGATGATGCAGTTATATGAAGCCTACGATCCTATGATCGACTAGAGTAAGTACTTTAAATACTTTGCTTTGAACCGAGATTTTATTCACTAGAATACCGGAACCTAATCTCCAAATATCCATCTCTCTGCTCCCCTATTCCTGGCGGTTCGATACTGCTCTCCTCATTCTTAATATTTAAAAAGTTATTAATATATTTTATTCTGCCTAAGGCGAAGAGCTCCTGCGGATGGCCACACATTCATAGGATTGTTCTCTCGTCGAGGGTGACCGGCGCAGTTACAATTTTCAAGGAGGACACCGAGGGTAATATGAGGGGGAAGGAACGACGATGGTGCAGTTCGATAAAGTCTACGATCTTATGATCGACTCTAGTACTTCGTTTTAGATGAGATTTTATTTAATAGTATGGCCGAACACAATCTCCAAATTTCAACCTCCCTGCTCCCCTATTCCTGGCAGTTCCATACTGCTCTCCTCATTCCTAATGATTGAGAAGTTATTTATATATTTTGTTCTGTCTAAGGCGAAGAGTTCCTACAATTTTCCAAAAACACCGAGGGTAATACGACGGGAATGTGACGGCGATGGTACCGTCAAGTGTAACTCGCTTTCCTGCAACAGATTCGACTTATTACCTCCCTTCATGAAAAAGCTTAGCTGATTATCCCCTGATAATCGATGAAAATTATGTGAAATCATGCTCAAGCGTCAGCTAATTATCAGCTGATTTCAGTTTGATATGTGAGGTTGCTATTTTGTTTTATTATTAATAATTATTTATTATTGTAAACTGTTATTATGAGTATTTAAATAGCGCCTGATGCGTCGACGGCGTCGATGGTTGCACCTGCTTGTGCCTATCGTTGGGGATGGCCGGCCTCCTGCTAGCTACTGCTGCCATTGCCCGTTGCTATTGCGCTGTACGCGCCGACGACGATATCGATCTTCGGCTTCCGGTTTCCCCCTGCCTTGTGCGGCGCCGGAAATCCCTCTTGGTCCTTCTCTCTCTCTCTCTCTCTCTCTCTCTCTCTCTCTCTCTCTCTCTCTCTCTCTCTCTCTCTCTCTCTCTCTCTCTCTCTCTCTCTCTCTCGCTCTGTCTCTCTCTCTCTCTCTCTCTCTCTCTCTCTCTCTCTCTCTCTCTCTGTCTCCCTTTCTCCTCCTCCCTCCCTCCCTCTCTCTCTCTCTCTCTCTCTCTCTCTCTCTCTCTCTCGCTCTCTCTCTCCAGGGAATGAGAGATTTGGCTACGTTATAAGTGTGCGAGAACGACGGCCTTGACGGAGAGAGTCCTCCAAGGAGGATATAGCCGTACTGACTATTTCCTCGACACAAATGCTGGAGTTATAATTTTGCATGGATTCATTTAATACTACAGGAATCGATTTCTATATCGATCTACAATTAAATATATATTTATGATATTGCATGTTATCGTAAACTACTGCAGTAATTGAAAATTTCTTTATTAAATTATTATCAAAGATCGTTTTGCATGTGCTATAATATTGCATGATTTTATTCAATACAACAGTAATTGATGATTTCTTTATTAATTAATAGTTATTATAATTTTCTATGATATAATTTATTCCGCAGCAAATTCAAAAGTAGATCATTCCTTTATTGATTTGCAACACATAATTTTTGTATACCTACATGTGCTTGTTATTTTATATGGACATATTCTTTTAAATCTGCAATCAAATGCTGTAGTTATAATTATGCACGATTTAATTTAATACTGCAGGAATTCATTTCCATATCAATCTTCAATGAAATTTTATGTTTATGATATTGCATGATATCGTAAAATACTGCAGTAATTGATAATTTATGAATTTATTATCAAAGATCGTTTTGCATGTGTTATAATATTGCATGATTTTCTTCAAGACAATTACAGTAATTGATGATTTCTTTATTCCAATTAATAATTATCATAATTTTGTATGATATTTAATCTGCAGCCAATTCAGCATTAGATCATATTTTTATTGATTTTTTGCAATAAAAATCTGAGCGGAGAGCAACTCCCGTCTACGGGAGACTATAGAGTGACCGGTCAGAATTACACGTTATTGGCGCCTCCAAGCTTTGGTCTAATACCCCCTATTTCGCTTAAGAAAAGAGAAAAACTAATACATAAATGGGCATAACAGTACTTATAAGCTCCCCGTTTACGGGAAAGCCCAAAATGATCCATGATACGCAACTCTCATCGGGCGCCGCATGCTTTCGTTAGAGCACAGATAGTCTACGGGAGTCGCTCTGCTCTGTCGACCTGAGCGGGGAGCGACTCTCGCATAGACTGTCCGATAAGAATTATACCTTATTTGTGCCCTCAAACTCTGAGTTGATGGCGTTATTGGGACTCCATAGCCAGCCGTTTTTCCTCCCGGGCAACCTTGGCAGCGTGCTGCTCCTCCCTCTATTGAACGAGGTGGACGCTTTTTCGCGAGCATCCAGGCCCATGGTACCAGGCAGCACTCTGCACTAAAGTGCAGGCAGAGAGCCATTGGGGCGAGCGAATCGCGCACTCTCCCTAATCTGCCAAGGGGGATGACCATCTTCAGGATATGATAAGTGGGCGGAGGATGTTGAGGAATGGCGTGGCGTGGTGGTCGGCGCTGCGGGTCCTGGTGGCGTGACGTAGAACCCCGCGTACCGACTTTGCTACGCCGAGCTCGTGGTGTTCCACCTTCTGAAGGTAATCAGCAAGTAATCGAATTACTGATTACTATGCTGAAAAAATTTCTCATGATATTTTCATGAGTTTTGGCGCCACCTGTGGACTGTGAATATAATTTTTGCACTACGTTTGGTAGTGATGACTCATAACGCAAGAGGCGCCACATGTCAATTCTTTTTCTTTTTTTAGTGACATATTTCGGTCGGTAAAACAGGTAGACCTAACCTCAATCAGTTGTTTCTTTCCACTGAGGTATCCCCTTAAGACCACTTCATTTCTCGTTTAAAATTTTTAACCGACATATCTTCGTTTTTCACTGTGGTTTTTAAAAAATTCATGAGAGCATACAAGTTTGTATGATTAATTGTAAAAAGCAATTCTTTAGCGGAGTAGTTGCTACTCTTGTAGAGTAGCTAAAAACGAAAAGTTTGACGCCACGGGTGATGTGATTGGAATTATTTTAGGTTGGAAACTAGTAGTAAAACAATACTCGATTGCTTGGGGCTATATTGACCAGTTTTCTCGGGGCTATTTTGTACGTTTGTTTTTATTAATTATAATCTTGTATACTTAGGAAAATCTGCTAATACTTCTTTTTATTGTGTTTTACTTCTATAGAAGTAAGTAAATGGTAAGAAATTACACTTTCTAATCGCAACAGTTATGATGCGGAATCGATTTCGAAAGCGATTGAAGAAGTGCGGAATTCAGAATATTCCATCAGAACTGTTACTGCGAAATATAATATGAAGGCCTCTGCACTATTATATTATGTTGGTAAAAAAAAATCAAGAGACAACTGAAGATACTGAAAAAGCTTTATGCCAAACTAGAAATCGAATTTTTCGTATGTTGGATTAGATCCTCAAAATATTCGAATACTAGCTTATGACTTAGCTTTAGCAAACAAGTTGAAAGTACCGTTGAATTGGATCAAGGAAACGAAGGCTGGACTAAACTGGTTTGCCAGTTTTATGAAACGTAACCCAGAATTGTCGCTAACAAGGGGAGGCAGGTTGGTTTGAATCTCCGATTATCATGAAACTTTGCTGGTGAATAGAGTATCAAAAAATATACGACACGTGTTTTTTTATTTTTGCTAACTCGCTGGTTTAGGGGGTTAAAACCACCCCCGAATTGATAAAAATAGGTATTTTCGGCATTAAAAACGCATTAGTTTCAGACAGAAAATAGTAATAAATAATTATTATGATTATATGACTCGAAAGAGAAACAAAAAATATTCGACACGTGTTTCCAATTTTTTTCCTTCGAGTTTATATAGCGAATAAAAACCGCCCATACAAATATAAATATTCAGTGCCCAATTTTAATTTATTAACGCTATTCTCTCGTTAGAATCACATTTAAAAAAATGTTTTTAATAATTAGACAAGGTCATCAAGTGGTGCCTACCACTTTGACCTTGGGGTCCAATTTGAAGGTCATTTCAAGGTCAACTTCGATTTTTTTAATAAAAACTCTTATTTTTTAGCGAAAATGAAGGTTTGAATGTTCTATATTCTTATCAAGCGGACCCCAGGGGTCACACAGTGGGAACAAATCTTTTTTTGTGACAAAATCATATATCTCGAGATCGGCTAAAGATATCTTCAACTACTTTTTCTTTAAAGTAAAGGTGACGATTTGTAGAATATGGGAAAACTATAGCCGATTTGGAAATTTGATATCATAACATCAAAAGACTTGCCTAAACATGCATATTTTCGAAAGAAAAAAAAAACAGAAAAAATGATTCAGAATTAAAAGAAAAAAATTTTTTTTTTAGTGATATATGACATTTTTTTGAGGTATTTTCATCCGCTGAACACGAATATTTCTGTCCCATCAACCACAAATCAACGCATTTTTCATTAAAGAAAGAAAAATGCGACATTTGACTACATATATTGATTTTTTCTGAAATTTTTTTGTTTTGGGTTGATGGGGCCGAAATATTCGTATTCAGCGGATGAAAATACATCGGAAAAGTGTCGCGTCACTAGAAATTTTTTTTTTTAATTTTGGGATCTTTTTTTCTGTCATTTTTTCGAAAATATGCATGTTTAGGCACGTGTATATATATATATATATATATATATATATATATATATATATATATATATATATATATATATATATATATATATATATATATATATATATCTGTGTGTGCGTGCGTGCGTGCGTGCATGCGTGCGTGCATGCGTGCGTGTGTGTGTGCGTGTGTGTGTGCGTGCGTGCGTGCGTGCGTGCGTGCGTGTGTGTGTATGTGTGTACACGCCCATGCACGCGCGCACAGACACACGCATATACGCTTTGTTTTTTGTATACGTCTATTATTCTAGAACATCTAAAGTATCTAATTGCATACGATCCTTTCTCTTAGCATGCAAGGAAAAACATACGTAAAATAATTTCAATTGAATTCAGTAAAACTTTTAATTTATTAAAACCTAATAAATCGTGACAATTTTGTACATATTTACACTCTGAGTGACATAAGAATCTGCATTTCAAACTGTATTGAGCCATTACAGTTTATTTATCGAATAAGTAAATAAATAAAATTTTATCACTAAATTTCTATGAATTCATTATCACCGCAATCACTAGATAAATTACTTTCATCAGAGTCACTTTCTTCACTAATTTCACTATAAAAGATATATATTATTTTATACAGTAAATAAAATAATTGTTATAAGCTATTTAAATATGTTTACCCTTCCTCAATAAATTGTTTTAATGTTTCTGAAACTTTAATTTTCTTGTATTGCTTAAGTCTATGGTCAACTAATATCAGAGAAATTTTCGGATCTGTTAAGTGCACAGCTCTATTAAACGTCTAGAATAAGTAAATAAATATATATTTATATATATAAGTGCACATTTTTTTTACACACTGAGAAAAAATATAGTATATTATCACGTAAAGGTACTATACAATATAGTATTACTTGACTACAACCTTATTTTATAGTATTGTTTACATTTAAGATAATGGTGAAGATAGCTAGAATTATGTTATTGAGTACTATATTATATAGTAAAATTTGAAATATCAAAGGAATTCGAATGAAAATATTATATTATACTAAATAAATATAGTAAGCTTCACTGACAATTTAGTTACATGTACAATAATTGAGTTACTATAACTGTTTAGTCGTTTGAATAATATGAACATATTTATTATTAACATACTGTAATCCACTTTATAAAAAAAACAGTTATAATATTGAGTTTTACTATGCAATACAGTTAACAGTACCAACGTCTTTCTCTCAGTGTATAATAATAACATAATATTTATATCAATTCTATTTACATCTAAAATTCTATTCTCTCTCAAGTTTTGTCTCGCGTGACTGATGAAATTTTAACGATACAATTTATGCCAGGATTCATTCGCATCTTCGGAAAAATATCCCATAGGTAGTGGAAATTCTTTGGCTATATCACAACCATGTATGAGAAGTTTATGAAGCGTTGGGTTTATTCTCACCCACGGAAAAAGTTCATAATGAAGTCTATGTATTTAAAGAAAATTCTTTCAACACTTGTAGGTTCAATTTTTTTTTGGACTTGAATACGGATAAAATCATTGCTATACTTCTGACTAATTGGGCATCAATTTCTAAGGCATCTGCAAACAAATCGAATTTTTCGAAACATCGTCTAGCAACATTTCCAGTGTTAGTCGTTCCGTGACCTTGTAGAATTTGATCTGCCCCGACACCTATACTTTCATATATTTTCTTGTGAACTTCAAGTTGTCTTTTCTTAAATTGTTCTAAAAATTGATAAATGAATAATTATATATTACAGTTAAACGTAAATACGAATTATTGGTATTCAATTTGTTTATAGTACTGTTTCAGGGGATAAAAACAATAACAATGATTTTTCCGTTGTATTATGTGTCTCTCACTCCTCGCAAAATAGCAAGCCTCTTATTAGCCATTTCCTAACTAAAAAAGTAGTCACCTTAATATCTTTTAAATACTCATAAATAAGGTAATGTAAATTTGTGAAAGAACTTATTCTAATATTCTGTCTATTAAATGGCGAATATGATCGGAAAAATCGTTTCATCGATGGATAGAAATAACCAATGAAAGTGTCTAGTTTTTGGCGATTATTGTGGAAACTGCTATTTATTATGTAAATAATGTAATCTATTTCCATCACGGTATACGTCCTAGTGGATACTAAAAGGTTAAATGAAAAAATGGGGTTATGATTAATGATTTTTAAAGATTTACCTTTAAAAGGTTGTTTTATATCCCACTTTTTTATGTTCATTCTATAAGATATATGTAATAAATTTTCTAAAGATTTAATTTCACGATGAAGTAATCCTAAGCCATATTTCAAAGAGGTTTCCTGCAGCACAAAATCGACTTTGAGATTTCCGAATTGATGCGTTGTTCGTCGACACATAGGAGATCTAGTACTCGCAGTATTGCCGACTATGGTGTTAATACATTTGCCATCAAAAAGCGTTGGAAAAATCCTATATGTTACTTTCACGTTTTTGGAATTAGACATAACAAATTGATGTGATTTGAGATTACTAATTTCGCTATTCAAACGATTAAATTCATTCTTAGAAGCTCCTTCAGTTTCTTTTTCTAATGCTATCCGCGAAGGTCGACAAAACCATACACTTTGCGGAGTCAGATTTATCCAAGAACTATTGTTTGAGATCGAAATTCGAAGAGAAATGATAATTATACTGGATACAAAGAGAGACTGTTGAGCACTTGTCCTTTCGTTCTCAGGATTTTTGCATTTTTGGTTTGGATTTGTGTGCCCTGAAGAACTGTCGAATCCTAGAGTTGCCACCAGTTCCAGTTTTTGTAAATATCGGATACTCCAATCTAATGCAACAGCATTGCATAAGCGCTCAGTAGTTTTATTTAACATATTTTGTAATTAGACAATTACTTCAACTTCAGTGGCAAGATAATTTAAAGGCTGGCACTCTATCATAGCGGCAGATATTTTTCTGTAAGAGGGATAAATAGCACAATTCCTACCCCTAGTGTCTTTTACTAAAGCTGAATAACTATTTTTATTATAATCATGTTCTAAAAGCTAAAGCTGAATCATTTGTATGCTTTAATTTTTTTGTGTTAACATCAGACGATTCAGGTTGCCCACATAACTTAGCAGCTAATTGGAAAAAGTATATAATTATTTTTGCATGCCATCCATTTGTAAGAAATAACATCGCGACAAATCTCGCATTAAGGGGTAACGTCACTCTGGCTCGCTCTAAAATGAGCCTTTTTTCGTAATTTTTTGTGGAGAAATGAGTAGGTTGGTAGAAAAACTGTTAATAAGGGGATTATAAATACACATTTCTAGAATGTATAAAGATTTTTATTGACCCTTTCATAGAAAATAGCGGCTGTACTCATAATAATACAAAAAAAACTTTTTTTCGAGGAGGCTCCATCTCGGGAAACGTAACTGGAACCATTTTTGACCTGGAAACGAAAACCGAAGTTTTTTTTAAGCTTAAGATCAAAATACATAAGATGACGTAGGATTTTTCCAAAATATTGATTTTTAACAAAATGGCGGTGTTTAAAAACCGCTGCCAATTCATTGGCAAGATGCTTCCTCAAGCTAATTTATCGATTCCATTTTTTAAATTTAAAAAACAAAAGTAAATTTTTCACAACAAAAGTTTATTAATAAATAAAACTGTTTTCTTTGTGGATCTTTGTTGTTTGTTAAACAATTTGACTGAATATAAAAAATATCTTTTTTGTTTTTTCATTTATGTATCCTATACAAACAATTAATTATTGTTATACAAAATTTTAAAGAAATACATTAGTTTGAGAAAGAAAAGTATGTATTGGCAAAAATCTAATAAATATTTGTTTTGAAACAGGTATTTAACTACTATTCTACTAAGTTATACTTTTTAACAAAAGACAACAAATAGTTTTGAAATTTAACAGAGAGGTAGTTTTTTTCATATTTAAGAATCGATATTTTTTGAAATATTTTTATGAAATTTTTACGAAATTCATATTTTGAAAGTCAATTATTATCGTTGCCCTAGTACACGTTGCCGCGGGACTCAATCTGAAATTACTTTCTCGGGAATATGCCCTAGTACACAATAATTATTTTATTTATATATGATATACAAATTAAATAGAACTATTGCATATTTTGCTCTAAAACTTTATATTTGTGTTTTGGGGCTAATTTGAAATGAGTAAAAAAATTTTGACCAACATAACCTCTTGAAATTTTAACACAATGTTGTACTCGATAAGTGTAATAAGTGGTAAAAATTTTGAGTTAATTAATCGAATATTCTTTTTAAAAATGCAAATATAAGAAATTTATAAAAAAATTTTAACCTCAAATATCTTTGGTCACAACGGTCAGATTTTTTTCGGCAAAGAACTGAATCCTTAGATATAAAAAAGCCAATTCTTTGCCAAAGGCTATAGTGGGATAAGAGGGTCAAAATGGCACTCACCTGGATTTTTATTTGGGATTAACCATTCGAAAGTACATTATTAAAAACCTCTTTAACCCAATTTTCAACTCATTAGATGATGATTTAAGTCTCCTAACCTAAAAAACGTGTTTCTTAGAAATTTTTTTTTCCTTTTTGGTTGGTAAAGGCGCTTATGGTAGGGTGTTAATCATATGTGTATCTTGCATCTGATGGCCAATTGTCTACCAGGAAAGGTTCCAAATCGCCTATTGTTCCCCCGTTTAACAAGTCACATATGCCTCTCATTGTTAGTTTATTTATCGGAGATGGCACTCGCCTTATCCGATAGTAATCATGAGAGAATTACGCATAAGTTGGTAGTAAGTTACAGTTTGATATCTATTTTATTCTTAATTCAATACAATATTATTTTTAAATTTTGAATTTTCTTAACGTTTTCCTCAAAGTTTGGTGTAGTTCTCGTGGATGTATGTGCGGCAGGACCGAATGTTTTAATAATGACTGAATAATTGTTTATGGTAAAAAATTTTATGGAATTCTCCGACTTGTTTTTCTTATTTAAAAAAATATCATGACGTTGTACATTTACCATTTTTACATATCTTGTAGCCCTGAAGAGGGGAGTATATCTAACGCTCCCGAAACGTCGGCTAATAAAAAATAATATTCGCTTATTCATTGGTTCGTTTGATGTCCGCCTTTTCCAAATAAAAGAAAAATTTTTTAATTTTTCAATGCTTTTTTAGGTTATGTAGGTAATTTTTGGCTAACTTGTAAATAACGATTTTTGGTGTATTTTTTCCCGTTCTTTCAAATGGTGGTGTTCAAATTTGCGTTCTCGAGCCGGGACATACTCAAAATTCGAAAAAAACAATTTTTTAAGCATTTTTTTCATGTTTTTGGCACATAACTTCAAAACCAATAGCTAAATAAGTGTTTATAAACAATTTTTCTTAATTTCTTTCTATATCTTTATATCCCACTGTCAGAACTACCATTTTTGCATCAGATAATGCTCTAAAATTAAATTATAAACATTTTTTTCGCGTTTTTACCATGTTTTTGGAACGTAACCTCAAAGAATATTGTTCAATACGTGTTAGGACATACAAAAATATTCTAAAAATTTTTTTTAATGAAAAATTTTTAGAATCGAGTATTATTTCGTCGGTAGCTACAAAGGGCCTGATATAGCTTTTTTCAGACGCAAGGAACCTTATATCATTGAAAACTCTTAAATTAACTATTTTTATTCAAATTCATTTGTAGATAAATAAAAATGAGTAAATATTTCTAATATAAATTAATTATTATAAAAATGTTATGAATATTTTTGTACTTTTATTAAAACAATAAAATAATTATGTACCATTTCATATTGGACCTTTGTTCTTGCGAGAATTGTTTTTAGAAGTACTATTTGACAAAATTACATGAGTAATAATTTTTAATATTGAATTATAATAATATTTTTAGTCCTCGTCACTATCTTCGGCTATTACAGGATCAATATTTGAAGTAGTAAATAATTCCGAAAGAACTTTCACTGGTCTAATAATTTTTTACTTATATCTTGCATTACTGAGATAATATATGACTGCAGCAATGTGAGAACAGGATCCTACAGTTCATAATCTATTGGCACAGTCACATGCATGGTGTAGGATACCGCTGTATCCAATTGAGTTAGGTTTGTATTCGATATAGCATTTGTAAGTCTTACTGTTAATATGCCTGGACCTTATTAATACTTTAATAATATTAGGTTAGATCTTAATATATTCCAAATTT
This sequence comes from Torymus aiolomorphi, assembly GCA_036365515.1. Taxonomy (NCBI): domain Eukaryota; kingdom Metazoa; phylum Arthropoda; class Insecta; order Hymenoptera; family Torymidae; genus Torymus; species Torymus aiolomorphi. Next base: position 204,416,780 of record CM070873.1, on the reverse strand, counting down.
ATATTGTTACTATCATCCATTAACTCAGCCAAATAACATACGGCTTGACCTAATTGATAGGTACCTGAAAAAAATATTTTGAGATCTCTTTCAGTCATCTCCGGAAAGTCAATGATTTCTTGGGATGTTAGCTTGATCGTAGTAGTGGGCCGTTTAGACCATCTGGCCGTCTCAGCTTGTAATGCTAAAGTATTTTCACTTTGATTAGAATTTAACATTCTTTCGATTATTATGCCTTGTAAGCCACCGATATCTTTGTCGCTATTTAAACGCTTACCAAAAAGGTTATTGAGAAAAACGCAATTCTATTACTGGTGAAGAAGCTTATACTTTTTACCAAGAATACCATGAACAGCCTCTACAACCCATGTCAATTTCGTAACGTATCGAGATTCATTCGATTCAGTCGTACTCAAGTTGGGTCTATTTCCCTAAGGGGGTTCATACGACAAGGAACGTATCAAGAATCAATGCCACCCCGCACCGCGCGCACAGGTTTACTCGCATGCCCCCACTCCCGTAGTCAGAGCGCGTGTTTATACGGGACTGGCACACACACAGCGGTGCTCGTCTGTGTGTACCCCCGCCGCGTCTACACCTAAAATTCCATACTTTCAACTACGATATCTTAAAAACGGTGAAGCTAGGATCTCTGAACTTTTAATATGTTATTCTAATTATTGATGTTAATAACATATTAGTTTTTCAGACAAATGCCAGATGTATCTTCGAAGTTATAGACTGCAACGATCTTCAGCGCGTACGCGTCCCATAAGATGCCATGTTAAAATGTTCAACTTTGCTGTTTAATATCTCGATAACGGTGAAGCTAGGCTGTTTTTTCTAAGGATATGATATAGATAATGATATTACGTACATGTGACGAAAGTTTTAAAGACTTCTCAAATAAACTCAAAATCAGATGAACCCCCTTAAGGCAGGCATGAGAGTTTTAAATAAGACTTTTAAAATAAGGTATCACATCCCTAAAACCTCTATCTACAACGCAAACATCACCTTCTCTCATGATAGTTCTTATACCATCTGGATCATCCATTACTTTCTTCATGATGCTTACATCATTTTCTGTGGCTAAAAGTGGACCAGGGACATCAACAACGAATCTGTCTGTGGTGCAAATAGTGAATGGCTTGACCAAAGGACATTTCTTCTGACCGGAATATGACTTTCGTTGGTATTCATTATTTTTACTTTTTTGGTGACGTAAGTAAGTTCCATCAAAAACCAAAACAAGCTCATTCGCTAATTTAAACAGTTTTTTTGCATAAATGGAAGTGTGATCATGTATGAGATCCTCCCTTTTAATACTTTTTACTCCAAAATATTTCGGTAGGACATCTTTTTCAAATGAATTAATTACTGATTGACAAAAATGTGAAACTCTTATTTCGTTTTCTATTTCGAAAATAGACGAAATAAAATTATTCGACGATCCAGTTCGTAATTTAAATAAACATATAACCAAAGCTTGTGTAACGTCTCTAGAATCCGATGATCTCATGGAAACTAATAATTTTCTCAGCTCTTGCAATTGATCAGTCGAAAGATCAGTAAAAGAGAATAATTGTTTTTCGTTAAGCTCTGATGATTTTATTTTATCTAAAAATGTTTCCGAGGCTAAATCTGAATTTTTTTTTACAAATTAACATATTTCATCTGCAGTTAAAAAACTCATGTTACTGTACATCTGTATTAGTTCTAGGTCATCATCAAAAAATCGTTTTTTTATTAAATGTTCCGTACAAACTCTATTGCCATTTGGAATAAGGATTTGCATTTCTTTGAAACATTGCAGTTTTGCAGTCTATGATACACGTGATAAGTTATTTTTGTTTCTACAAACGCAACATGCTGTATGAGAAATCATAGTTCTTTTGAGGGGCAACTCGGTGGAAGGTTTTTTTTCTACAGGTGGTTTTAATACTAACTCAAAAACGCTTCCTGAACTCTGAGAGCTGGGTATTTCCGAGCTTGACTGAGAACTCATTGGCTGACTTTGATCACTGGTTGAAGGTTCTACTTTTCGTGTGCCAAAAAAAACAAGTCGTCTACATTTATCGCAAAGTTTAAACCCAATGTCAACATTATCTACATTTAACTGCTCACAAACGGCTTTGACTTCACTAGCTGAATTAATGATCTTAAGCTGAGCTGATATTTTACTGAGATTTCGCTTGAAGCAGTTGCAACATTGGTCAGTTGTACCAAATTCATCCATGTTTGATGTAAAAACTAAAATGGAAAATATTTAAGATATATTATGGGATCATGGATGTAATTACAAAAAATATCGGTGATTTTTAAACAGTTACTTGCGTAATAATCAATCTTTTTTAAAGTCATTAAGCCATTATGTAATTATCACAAAATTAATGAATTTGATTATTATTTCATATTAAAATAATTTTTTTCACCAAGAAATATAATGCACTTAAAACTATTTTGATAATAATTAATGAATAGTAAAAAATTAAATATTTCTTGAAATGTGGATTGTATTCTTTTTTCTGTTAGGTATTGTTCGAAATTGAGGTGACGATCTATTCTAATTGACTCGAAAGTACAAGTATAGACATAGATAATTTAAGCAAAATGAAACCTTTACAAAGAGAGAGCTTTTAATAAACTCCTTTTAACGCACAGCTTTGTAAGAATGAGATTATCTATGGCCGAATCCATCTCAAATCAGGTGGTCCGCCGTATGCCTATGTCATGGATCATTTTGAAATGAAACTATTCATGTTCTTCTCCAAAAATTATTTGACACGTATGTTTTTATTTTTTTGTTTTATCAAAATTTCATGCGTTCAGCGATACCGAAAAATTCCGAGAAAATTCTTAGAAAAAAAATTTTTCAATGTAATTTTCAAACGGCTACTGTTTCACCAGTTTTTTATGCTTTTAAGCGTGTAACAGATAATTTTACTCAGTTCTGAGCCCTCTTTCACGTTCTCTATGTTACTTTAAAAAAAAAAAAAAAAATGCACGAGTTATGCACTTTTTACTAAAAATGCACTTTTTAGAAAAATGCATTTTTCTTGAAAACCCCAATTTTTTTTTGCTCAATTTTCGTATATTGTGATAGAGGACCTAAATACCTATCTAGATGTATTTGTGAGATTCAGAACATTTGCACTGGGATAGCGATCACTAATGAAATAACACAGAAACAAATTTTTCACGCTTAACGCTTATATATATTCAATGATATTAGAGTCAATATAAAGGTATTTATCTTTGTGCGTATGTAATATACAGGTACACATAAGTATGTATTTATTTTTTATTTGCATCTTTTAGATTTTTTATTTTTATACCTCTTTTTTATTTTTATACCTATTTTACTACCTTTGTTTTTCTGCTTCATTGTTCTTAATTCAGTAAGCGGGCGATCAGCGGTCTTTGCTGTCAAACAATGTACTTTATCATCACATGTTTTTTTAACCCACATATGAGTTTTTTGAATTCCAGGATACTTTGGAGTTGTAAGCCAATCAATATTTTTTTCTTTTCTGAATTTTTCTATTTCAACATCTCGTAAATGTATTATTTTAATAGCATCAGTATATTTTTGAACATGTATTGCAAAATCATTTGCGTTTTGAACAGTTTCTTCAAGGGGGTCTCGAAGATTATGCGAAGTAGCACAATGCTTTATAAGTCCACCCACACCATCTACAGCTCCTTTGCCGTGCCCAGTAGCAGAAAACAACCATTTTATATCACACAGTGCTCGTTTTAATTCATCTAATTGAAAGCGATTTTTAAAGTGACTAGCGGCGCCGTCGGATACGATGGTAATTTAATTGAATCACAACAATTTTCTTTCAAGAATTTTATAATTTTTTGTACTGCTAGCAAAGCATACGCTGAATCATGTTTTCGATCATCACTTATGACTGCGAAACTTTGTGTCGAATCCCCTTGATAAGACACCGCTGTGAAAATAGCAATTTGTTCATTAACCCAATGATTCCCTTGAACAGCTTTATTATGAATCACAGCCCAGTTTTCAGCGAAGTCTATTTGAAGAACTAAATGATGTGGGCCCTTTTTAGCATTTTCTCTTTCTGCTTTGCATTGTATATTTTTTACATACATGTGAGTACTAACCTTGATGGTCCAAACCGAAAGTTCATCTTTAAAAGCAGAAATTGACAGTGTTTTTTTAAGGGGGTCGGACACCTTTAGAATGACGAAAAATCAATTTTTTTTTATTACATATTTTACTAAAAAAACACTTGTAGAATATGTCCCAATTAGTTTTAAAGCATTATCTATTTTTGTTTTAAGAATATACACAAAACACTGATAAAGCTTTTCATTTGTTTTTTGTTCAAATTACATTTTTCCCCTTGTATACATAATTATATAATCATATATTATTTCTACTAATTTTTTTTCATTTCACTGGTCTTAATATATTTAAAATTCTCACTCTAAATATCTGTCTGTATATACTTTAGATGATCCAAAAATAATATTTTAAACATTAATACAAAGATAAAAAATAAATAATATAATTTATGGACGGTATTTTTGACAAAAATAAAAATTTGATTTTAAAACTTATATAGCAGTTAAGTTGGCACCGTAACAACCTGACTTATCAATGACAGCCTCTTACAGGCTCACAGCTCACTCCTTTATTGTAACAGCGAATCCACATTGCATGTCGTATGCCGTATGCCGTATGCCGTCAGAAAAATAGTTGTTGTCCGAAATCTATAATATTTATAACTCTATGGTTACAATTCCTATAGGATTTATAACTCTATGGTTACAATTCCTATAGGATTTATAACCATAGAGTTATAAATCCTATAGATTTCAGACAACAGTTTTTTTTCTGACGGCATACGACATAAGCATACGACATGCAATGTGGATTCACTGTAACAGAGCTGATTTTAACCTATGTAAAAGTCCGCAAGCAATGTAAACATGCACAGCTGTCATTTCATATAAACACTGTGATATCAGCATCAGCACCTTTTTTATACAAAGTGTTGTTCTTAATTTTCATTGTTTCCAACGGATTTTGGAGTAAACATTTAGTGTATTATAAGAAGTAAAGGTATTTTAAATCAGTTTTTAAAAGTGTTTGAATAATACGTGTGACAGTTGAATTAATGTTTTAGAAATAGCTTTTTGTACTTGAACTTTTATTGGAAACTTTATACTTAAAATAACAGGGATTGATATAAAGAAAAATTAAGTCTATATTGACTATTACAAAAAACATTTAGTGACAGATTTAAATCAACTTTTAAAGGAACCGAAATATATTCTATTGTGCAGAAAAATGTTATGGAACCTTCGCTTCTGCCAGAAAGCTACCATTATCAGCCATTCCCTGAATCTCACTATGATATAATTGGCATTTTATTTTCTGATGTAAAAACAGTTATGCACTGCAATAAATATGTATCAGTCGTATTCTCTTTATTAAGTAATAATATTATATGTGAAAAACAATAATGAAGGACAAGTAAAGAAGTTCACCTTATCAGACATTAAAAGAAGATCAATATAGGAATGTTGCTGCTATAAACATTTTTTTCAAGCATTTGGCTATGGCGATACTTCATAACATGCATGAAAATTATTGTCGATCTCAAAGCGGCCGAATTAGAATTTTTTGTGTTTTTCACGGGAAAAGGGGGTCGGAGGTTCCGCAGTGCATGCAGTGTTGCCAACTCTTTTGTAGCTACACTGCAGGCTTAAAACTGTATTCCGCGAATAAAATTATTGGCAATCTCAAAAATAGCAGAATTGGAATTTTTTACGATTTTCTAGGACGAAAGGGGTTGGTTGGAGGACTTCCGCGCTTCCTGTATCGTTGCGAATTCTATTGTAACTCACCTGCAGGCTCTAGAATATATTCCGGGAATAAAATTATTGGCGATCTCAAAAACTGAGGAATTACAATTTTTTGTTTGCTTTTCGTGCGAAAAGGGTAGTTTGGTGGGTGTCCGCGGTGCTTGCAGAGTTGCCAATGTTTTTATAGCTACTCTCTGTGCTCACAATTGTATGCCGGGAATAAAATTATTGGCGATCTTAAAAGCGACCGAATTAGAATTTTTGTATGTTATTTCGGGCAAAAGGAGGGATGCACGTGGCGGAGATATTGATCGCTAAACCTAATTTCCATAACCGCTCAATATTTGATGAAAACTTCATAACATGCATGAAGGATTTTGGATTTCTCAACCCATTCTTTATTTACCTCAGTACAGTATAAGAATCTAATATATGTGATAAAGGTTATTAAGAACATATGGATTTAAAAGCACCAAAGGATCTACATATTAAACCACTTAACAAACTTGACTGACTGATGTGGATATGACTGTTACGCGTGCTCATAGCTTACAAGTCTGATAGATCGTATACTGAGGTACCAGAATATTTGTTCTAAATCTAAAATATTTTGAGTGAAAAACAATATTTTTTTGTATTGAAATGGCAGAGATGGAGTTAAGAAATAAAGAAGAAGAAATAAAGAAGTATTTTAGTAAGTTTATCTTTAAAGCTGTTTTCTACATAATGTAAAATTTTGAGCTCTGCCGTCGACTCCAGATTCAGGAACTGCATATATTTTAATGGGAGAGGTCCTAAAATTTTGGTATTTTATATGTCTATTGACTGAAGAGTTGTATGTATCCAATTTTTATTTGATTAAATAATTTTTGCAGCCAAAGATTGCTAAAAAATCTGAATTTCACTTACATTTAAGATTTTTTAGCAATTTCCCTTACCATTCGAGGTGGTATATCAATTTACAAATTTATAAAGCGGCCATTGCGTGGACTCCGCGTGTCAAACAGTTTCTCTTTTTTTTAAAATAGGTTTTTAATAAATGATGAATATTTAGAAAATAATGAATATTTAGAAAATAATGAATATTTAGAAAAATTAAGTTGTACTAAAGAAAAAACCCAAAATAAGAAAAAAAGCATGAAAATTCAAAAAACTTACATTACAAATCAGTCGTTTAGTCATAACATCAAAAGCTATTTTACCCAGGATGATGTAATCTCACTGTCCAAATGAGACAATAAGAGTTACAGGCATCTCCGGGGCTATTTGTACGGAATAAAGTAGTGGGGGTAGAAATTTAGTAAGGAAATTGACTTAGTAACGCAGTGCCCACCAATGAAAAACTACTCTCTGCTACGTAAACGACGAGAATTTATGAATTTGTTAGGTTTGTTACTAATGTTGGTTGATCTATTAACAATATCGACTGTGGATTTATAACAATTTTTTAGTTTGATAGTATCAAACTGTCTATTCATATTATTATTGGTACTATAAATGTGTAACATCTCAGAAAACAATCTTTTATTCTTATAACTTTCGTGATCAGCGATATTGATCTTATTAAAATCTATTTTATGATTGTAAAAGTTTGCATGTTCGGCTAAAGCCGACGTGGTCTCACCGTTCTTAACACTACGCTTGTGTTCATTAATGCGTAATCGTAATTGTCTACCTGTCTGTCCAATATATGACATTTTACAATCAGCACAATTCACGTTGTAAACTACACCACTTTTTTCAAACTTATCAACATTATCCTTACCTAATTTAATGTATTTAGAAAGTTTATTGCATGGTTTTTGTGTAACCTTGTAACTATTACGAGACAGAATTGATTTTAATTTGTAACTGAGATGTTTAACGTATGGGATAACGATGAGCGATTTTTTAGAATCATCTGCAGTATTCGCATCGTTTATGTCAGTTTGTAATTTTTTTGTAAAAGATAACCTACGTTGTATACCCTCGTTAATAAATTTTAACGGATAACCATTCTCAACAAGTAATTGTTTTACAATATTTAAATTTTGTACATGAAATCTACTGTGTGATAATGTTAGAAATACGGGCCTGGCTCAACTGTTTCGTACGTTGCTTAGCGCTCTCCTCTTTATCCCTCGTCTAGTCCTCTTTTGTTCTAGGAGAGCGGCGCCTGCCGCCGGCCAGCGACAGTCACTGCTCCTTTCGAGCTGTTACTGATAGCACCTGTGTTATTCTAAATCCTTTTATACTTTTAGTATCTTTTGTAAGAGCTATAGTTCAACGACCGTGTTAATAAATATTCTTTATTAAATAAAGCGTGTGTGTTTTATATCTTCATTACTCCTTCTTCCAAGCATAACTCTAACAGGTTATGGGCCCAGGAGGAGAGGAAGAGATGGACGCACGCGAGCTGGAGACGAGAGTAATGGCGACGGACGAGAGGTTGCAACAGACAAGGAGGCGACAGACATAGAGGTGACTGGTCAGACTCACAATTGTAAGTAAAAGCTTTGCTGGCTTAGAAACAGTGCGCGACGGTTATAAGAAAATTTTAAATCAACGGGAATTAGAAGCGAGCAGTACCGGTAGTCTAAATTCGTCTGCGTCACATATATCGTGCGGCTGCGCAAATTGCGAGTGTTGTGGTTAAGGCGAGTGATCGTTAGATTTCCGCGTAAAGCGAGGGGTGGACGGATCCCGTGTCGTAGCGTGCGGACCCTGCAACGGGTCTTGATCCGCACATGTACTGCCGGTGAACCGGCATGGAGGCCGCGATGTGCTGATAGCTTCTTTGTGCGAGAGAGAGAGAGAGAGAGAGAGAGAGAGAGAGAGAGACAGAAGGAGTGCGCGTGCCTCGGGCGAGCGCAATGGCGGCGCATCGTATGCGTATGTGCTAGCGAGAGAGAGAGAGAGAGAGAGAGAGAGAGAGAGAGAGAGAGAGAGAGAGAGAGAGAGAGAGAGAGAGAGAGAGAGAGAGAGAGAGAGAGAGAGAGAGAGAGAGAGAGAGGCTGAAGGAGCGCGTGTGCCTCGAGCGGTCATAATGGCAGCGCGTGGGGTGTGCGAGTGTGCCTGTGAAACGGAGACAGAGCGCGAGCCTATCGGCGGCACTTCGTGTACCATGTGCGCGCGCTGGGAGGGAGAGCGGCATCGGCCCGTCTTCCGCATCAAGGCGCGCGAAGCAGACATCGACTGAGCTCCCGTATGCCACCGTGAGAGGGGAGGAGAAGTCAAAGGCGCCCTGCACAGCCATGTATAGAGGAGCGCGCGACAGAATAAGCGAGTGGAAGAGGTAGCGCAAGTTGACGGATTTCGGGTAATGCACGCAACGATTTTACGTGAGCGGGGAAATTAAGTATGGCCATACGACGGAAAATTAAGTGAACAGTGAAATAATAAAAAATGCGCAGCGGCCGATTGTGTTTCGTAGATAGAATTTTATGATTAATTAATTATGTTTCGTAGATAGAATTTTATGATTATGTTTCGTAGATAGAATTTTATGATTAATTAAATATGCATATAAATATTAATTCGAATTAAGTATTCTGTATACAGATAAAATAAATCTCGAGTAATCCTTGCGAAGGCAAGAGGAATAAAAATTTAGTACGTCTATAAAATTAAAAACTTGGTATGGCAGAAGGAAAATACCTGCAATAAAATTGATAATTTTAAGGAAAAATGTACACTTAGTTATCTTAAAATTCTTGTTGTCAAATCTTGTGTGAACTCGTAGTGCTTGCATTCGGCACAGTTTGTTCACTAAAAGATTTTATTACTGAAACGTCAAGGTTTCTTTATTCAAAGTTTTTATCATATACATGGTATTCGCAGTCGATTGACCTCAGAAATCTGCTGTTATTTTAAAATCTTGTATAAACTTGTAGTGCTTGGCACGGTTTGTTTATTGAAAGATTTTTGTAACAACAATGACGTTGGCCGAACAGCGCATCTTGAAAGATGCAATCGAAAAGGCAGAGTTAGAGGACCGATCGCTGCTAATGCCGTGTTACCACAAAGGCAGGAATGCCTCTCAAAATAGCGAGTGAAATGAGACGGAGAAAAGCGAGTGAAATGAGACGGAGAAAAGCGAGTGAAATGAGACGGAGAAAAGCGAGTGAGAATGTTGCGAACAGGTCGAGTCCGGTACGGGAGACGAGTGAGTCGAGAAATAACGACAGAGAGAAGAGACAGATAACGACAGTGATGAGCGACAGAGCGAAGGCGACGGTGCTTCTACGACGAGTGTAAACGATGAAATTTTGAGAGGTAAACCAAATATATCAAACGTACGAAAATTAAATCTAATTGGTACATATAGAAAAATTATATGTGAATAAAAACATGATATCAAATTTTAATTCTACAAAAGAAAATCTAGCTAGTGAAAACATTAATGATAATTGTATTTTAATAATACAAGAACAACTCCGAATCATTATGACGCAAATGATAGAGTTTAATCGGAAAAATGAGCGAACTGGCGAGTGACGATAAAGCAAGGGATGAGCGACTGCATCGGAGGGGAAAGCGTGTAACGGCAACTGAAATACAGGCCGGAAAGTCTAATAATAATCCGACAAACGGTGATGAAATTTTGAAGGATAAGATCGTTCTTATTTGAATAAAATCGATAACAAGTTAAATGAAATGGCGACTGATTTACCTTGTAATCCCGTTCTTTTTAAAATCCTATATAAACTCGTAGTGTTTGTGTTCGACACGGTTTGTTGTATCTTAATAGATGCTTTTCATCAGGCAAAAGTAGACGGGCGATCGATGATAATACTTTATTACTGGAAAGGTATGGGAAGTATCTCTTAAAATAATGACGGAATAGAGACGGGGGAAGGCGACAGAGACTATACAGCAATAGGCGCGACAAAGGGTGAGTGGTAGCAGTGGCTGGTGCGAGAGTGAGTAAAAGCGACAGAGTCAAAGAGAGACAGAAACATGTTATATGGTAAGGATTATTTAAACGTATGTTAATACGGTACAAAATAAATTGAGAAAGTCCACATATATTTGATAATTCGAGTTTTGTAATTTCACGCAGGTGAAAATTAATATAAATAAAATCAAATATAAATAAAACATTGTATATAAGAGACGGAAAATCAAAATTGAATTTTGAATAAGACTGAATGTTATTGTGTGATAGAAATATATATGAATGATATTTTCAGAATTCTCTTAGATCTGATTTACAAATGAACGACCTGTTGTATATGACTAAATCGATTGTAAAAGCGAGTGTTAATCTAAATAAAACTATTTCGATGTGTTCGATGAACGTAAGTTTAGAATTCGAGACCACTGTAACATTAAAGCTACAGAGCATAGACAGTTTTATAACATGCAGTATAAGAACCGTTGAAAGAAATGGCGACAGTTTTCGTTGACGGTGTTGAGGACTTCGTAATAATTTATAATAATTTGGCTGAAGTTGTCTTTCAGATCGAGAAAAGAAATGTTTTTTATTTATACTGTTATAAACGTGGCGTTGCAGGTTTTAAGTATTCACTGTAAATCTGAAAGCATGATATTAAAACAATTGTCATATATCATGATATTCTAGAATTCGTATCGTGATGAATTTGGCGACTGTATATACGAGTTTAGGATATTCGAAAAGAGTTCTATGCTTCATGAAATAATAAGAGATCTGGCGACTATGTTGTGAATCACAACGGAAGTAAAAGATTTTATAAAACCTGATTAACATGCTGATGGAAAATTTGCGCGACTGGAGAGGTTGAGAAAAAGGCGGTGTGAAAACTGGAAAAGTCAGCACGTAAAATAAAGCGAGTGATCGATAATCAGCAAACTTAGAAGACGACAGTATATTACTGAATATGAATGAACGAAACGTACAAGCATACAATGCTGGACTTGTTTTCACTTTAACCGCATAGAACAATATTATCTAATCCAGATTTGTGACAGATTCTGAAGCGACAGAACATTTCGAATAATTCGAGTGTAATTTTTAAATGGACTGAGTATGTAACAAGATGAAAATAAATGTACATATAAAAGCGACAGAATAAACTTAAGATCGGAGGGAGTCGGCTCAGTTGAAGTATTAGCGAACGATAATAAAATACTAAAAATTGATATTTATGATCCGATATCAAAAGCAAGTTTTATATCAGGCATTTACCAGAAACCCTACTGGATAATAGAATTTGAAATAAATAAAGTGACTGTTATTTCCAACATAGACAGAAATAGGGCTGTAGCTTATATAACTACGAGAAACATGACTAAACGTGAAGCGACAGAAACAGTAGAAGCGTGTGTAAACGAAAGTGAGACTGAAGATAGAGACTGTGAAACTGATACTGTGATCTGTTCAGACTTCGATAATACCATACGCGATCGAAAAATAAGCGACGTGAATGAAGCAAGAGAGAATGAAAATCCAACATGCGACATAGAGTTTGAAGAGAAGTTGAACAAGTCACAGGTATTATAATCAGGCCATGCCGTTTCGATAACTTTATACAAAAGTGTAAAATATGTATGATTTCCAAAATTAAAACATTGCCGTTCAAAACAACGAGGCAGCGAGCGACAGAGCCTATGCAGATTATACATGCAGATGTCATGGGCATGATAAGTCTTGCTTCGTATCCGAAGGGATACAAATACATTTCTGTATTTATAGATGATTTCTCGCATTTGGCTATGGCTTACGCGATGAAAATTAAATATGAGACTGGTTATTGTTTAGAATCTTTTGTAAAGAGTGCTCGAAATCTGTTAGGCAAAGATGCGAAGGTTTGTAACTTGCGAAGCGATCAGGGGACTGAGTTTACGCGTGGTTATACGACTGAGGTTTTGAAGCGAATGAATGCTGAACTACAGTTGGCATGTCCTGATACGCCTCAACACAATGGTGTATCTGAAAGGTTCAACCAGACGATCCAGAGGTAAGTGCGAGCGCTGATGTACGATTCTGGACTTCCCGAAAACATGTGGGATCTGGCTTTGAACGCAGCGGTGTATGCGTATAATAGAACACCAAATAAATCGCATAATATGATTTCACCTATTCAAGTATTCAATCCAAATCATAGAATGGACATTACACAGTTAAAACATTTCGGGTGTTTGGCTTACATGAAGGTACAACGTAAAACAGGGCCGAAATTCAGATTCATAGGAAGGAGAGTTATACTGGTGGGATATAAAGAGACTGGATATTTATTTCTTAAATCAGAGGAAGACAAGTTTTACGAAAGCTATGATGTTAACTTCAACGAAAAACTAGTATTTGGTAATAAATATAAAAAGACGAACATAAGCGACTGGGAGACTGATGGTTTCTTGAGTTTAACTCTGAAGCGACGGAGAAAACTGAATCGGAGGGAGCGACAGTGAAAAGAGGACGTGGTCGTCCCCTGAAAGCGAAAGCTAATTCAACTCAAAAGACAGTCAACTAGAACGACGGTACATGCTATGTTGGCTGCTGTGAATAGAGATCTATTTAGTTACCAAGAGGCAATGAAAGCGACTGATAAATGGGAATGGATTGAAGCCATTAATAATGAGCTTGAGTCTATGAATATAAATTGTGTGTGGAAACTGGTGGACAGAAAAACAGCACCTAGCGACGGAAAGCGACAGAACGTAATTGACTCAAGGTGGGTACAGAAGATAAAGATCGAACCAGATGGTAATATCTGATATAAAGCTCCTCTGGCTTTAAGGATAAAAATGAATACGATTTACAGGAGACGTATGCCCCTGTTTCTCGACTTAATTCAAATGACACCTGCGATAGCAAATAAGTTCGATCTTGAACTCTGTCAAATGGACGTAATGTCAGCATTTTTTAATGGCCGTCTGAATCTTCCAGTATTCATGGAAATTCCGGAAGGAATAGCATGTTCGACCGAGATTAAGCGACAGAAAGTTTGTAAGCTTGAAAAGGCTGTATACGGATTGAAAGTGAGTCCGAAGTGCTGAAACCAGAGGTTCACTGAAACTGTGAAAAGATTTGGCTTGAAACCGGACTTTTACGAACCATGTTTGTTTACTTGGCATGACGGAAACAAATTTCTGATTTTAGTCTTGTATGTCGACAATATACTTTTGGCGTCTAACGACAGTGAAAAATTAAAGGAAATAAAAACCAGTCTTAAAAGAAATTTCGAAATGACAGATATAGGTGAGCCAAAGTCTTTTCATAGTTTAGAGATTCAGAGAGACAGAAAATCTCGAACGTTAAAAATCCATCAGGAAAATTACATCATCAAAATGTTGATTAACTTTGGCTATCAGGATGTGCACCCACAGCGAACGCCTATGATTACAAATCAAGTTGCGAACAGACAGCCAAAAGAGCGAGAGGAAAAAGACAATATAAGGAAACTTATAACGACTGAAAATAACGATAACAGACCCTATCGTGAAGTGATAGGTACTCTCCTGTATCTGGCAAATGCATGTAGATCTGACATAGCTTACGCGGCGAACGTGTTAGCAGACATCAAATTAAACTGACAGATAGCGACTGGCAGGGAGTAGAGTAAGTGGTTCGGTACTTAAAGGGAACTGCAACAATGGGTTTAAATTATCTTGGCAAAAGCGACTGTTTTGAAGGATTTTCTGATGCGAGTTTCGGCGACCGTAAAAACTCGTTGACGACAAGCGGCTATATAATTAAACTCTTTGGAGATACCATAGCTTGGAGAACACGCAAATAACGCTATGTGAAACTATCTACTTGTCAGGCGGAGTATGTATCGATGAGCGACTGTAGCCAAGAGCTGGTATCAATATACAATTCTCTAGTGAACGTGTTGCCCGAAAAATTCACACCTATGACGTTATGGTGAGATAATCGATCGGCTGAAACGAACGTAAAAACAGGCGACGGTATTAAATTGCGACATATGACTGATATTAAAGAGAATTACGTGAGCGAGTGTGTTGAGCGACTGTTGATATGCGTGATGTGGATAGCATCTAAGGAACAGGAGGCAGATGTGATGACTGAGTCTCTGTCCTTTGAATTGCATAAGAAATTAGTTAAACTAATTTCGAACTTGTAATTATGATCTGTTATTAATATTTGTTTTATTTGTATTGCAGAAGGCAAATGAAAAGAAATGGAGCCGAGGACGGTGAGGGAGAGAAAACCCCGACCAAAAGGCAATTGGTCTGACTACACAGCTTGAGAGGCCCGGGAGGGAGTGTTAGAAATACGGGCCTGGCTTAACTGTTTCGTACGTTGCTTAGCGCTCTCCTCTTTACCCCTCGTCTAGTCCCCTTTTGTTCTAGGAGAGCGGCGCCTGCCGCCGGCCAGCGACAGTCAGTACTCCTTTAGAGCTGTTACTGATAGCACCTGTGTTATTCTAAATCCTTTTATACTTTTAGTATCTTTTGTAAGAGCGATAGTTCAACGACCGTGTTAATAAATATTCTTTATTAAATAAAGCGTCTGTGTTTTATATCTTCATTACTCCTTCTTCCAAGCATAACTCTAACAGATAAATTAATAGCTTTATCAACCAAACCATAAACAATCGCTCTTTTTTGTGATAAAGGATGATGAGAAACAAAGTGAACGAATCTACCAGAATAAGTACTTTTTCTGTACCAATTTGAAATAATTTTATTACCTGCTCTTATTAAAGACATTTCTAAAAAATTGATAGATTTAGTCTGTTCATTTTCCATCGTGAATTTCAAATGTTCATTAAACTCATTAAATTCACATAAACATCGATCTATATCATTTTCCTTAATAATCAATAGACAGTCATCAACATAACGTTTATAGAAAACAACACTATTTTTAAGGACAAAGAGAGACAATGAAGTTCTAAACATTCGAGAGCTAACTCGCCAAACCACGGACTAGAACAACCACCCATAGGAGCCCCATGAATTTGTTTGAAGTACTTGCCATCAAATTTAAAATATGTAGAAGACATAAGAAAAATAACACCATCAAGAAACTCTTGTAAACTTAAATTAATTCTGCACTTTAAATATTTCCATTTACGTCTGATCCCCGTAAGCACTAAATCAATATTTATGTTAGTAAATAATGAAACAACGTCAAAAGAAACTAATCTACAATTATCGGGTACGTTAATTTTTGACACAGAATCTAATAATTCGTAACTATTTTTAAGTAAGGATTTAGGTTTCGGCAAATATTTTGTAAAAAACGTAGAAATAGCTTTATCAAGTTTATTCGTTGGCGAGTTAACCGTCGAAACAATAATTTTGATTGGCAAATCTTTTTTATGGACCTTTATTAACCATATGCACGCGCTAGATCTGTATCGTTATTGTTTGTATTCAAAATGTCAAAGCTGGAATCAAGGTCACAAACGCCACGATTAATCCACTTTTTTATTAATAAATCTACTGACTTTTTGAGAATGTTAAGTGGACTTTTGGAAAGTTGCTTATAATATTTATCATCCGAGAGAACTTCAAGGACTTTTTTATTGGACAGACAGGTAGACAATTACGATTACGCATTAATGAACACAAGCGTAGTATTAAGAATGGTGACACCACGTCGGCTTTAGCCGAACATGTAAACTTTTACAATCATAAAATAGATTTTAATAAGGTCAATATCGCTGATCACGAAAGTTATAAGAATAAAAGATTGTTTTCTGAGATGTTACACATTTATAGTACCAATAATAATATGAATAGACAGTTTGATACTATCAAACTAAAAAATTGTTATAAATCCACAGTCGACATTGTTAATAGATCAACCAACATTCGTAACAAACCTAACAAATTCATAAATTCTCGTCGGTTACGTAGCAGAGAGTAGTTTTTCATTGGTGGGCACTGCGTTACTAAGTCAATTTCCTTACTAAATTTCTATCCCCACTACTTTATTCCGTATAAATAGCCCCGGAGATGCCTGTAACTCTTATTGTCTCTTTTGACTAAACGATTGATTTGTAACATGTAAGTTTTTTGAATTTTCATGCCTTTTTTCTTATTTTGGGTTTTTTCTTTAGTTACATTTAAATTTTCTAAATATTCTCATTATACAGGTATTGCTTTACAAATGTTGGTGATTTATTAAAAACCTATTTTAAAAAAAAGAAAAACTGTTTGACACGCGGAGTCCACGCAATGGCCGCTTTATAAATTTGTAAATTGATATACCACCTCGAATGGTAAGGGAAAAGAAAGTTTTTTCTTTAATGTGACATGAAATTTTATAATTGCCGTTATGTTTAATATTTTTTGTATGTTCATTGTGTTTAGCCTTGATAAGGGGAGTTAATTATACTCCCGAAACGTCGGTGTATCAATAAATTTATGATGCTCGAAAGGATCTATGGTGTACGAATTTATTACAACCGCAATAAAAATTATCATTGAATGCGAGCAGCTTGGGAGAGCAATATCCTTTTGAAAGTATTGTAATAGTATGTGAGCTATTGGGACTTTTGGGCTCTAAGTAGTATTTTATGCCCGCTGGCTGAATAATTTTGAAGTTACAACGTGGGCGTAAAATGTAATTTTACACGCGGGATACGAAAAGTTCTATTATGTCAGTCAAGTTAACTTATGGCCGGTACTTGACAACAATAAATTGATTTCAGTACTTTCTTGTGTTTAATTTGTATAGCTCAGAAAGATGAACAAATTTGAATACATATCTGAGAACAGTCATACAGTAGTTTCCGAGAGTTGTTTGCATTACTTGACTATCGATAATTGATTTCACAACTTTCATTTGTTTGATTTGCAGTGAAAAATTTGAATGTACTTACTTACATATAACTTGTTCAGCATACAATGCCTCAAACAATTAAAAGACTTTTTCATTCGTATTTATTTAATTTCTTTTACAAAATTATAAATATTATTATTTTATAGATTATTTGTACATTCATGAAAAAAGCTATTACCATTTGTAGAGAGTGCTTATTAAATAGATGAGATTCGAATAAATAAAAGGACTAGACAAATTGTGTTGTTTTTTATAGATTATCCCGAAAAAACGTCTATACTTGCCTTATTTTATACTTTTGTAGAAAGTTTTATATTAGCAATATTATTATTTATACATTTATTATTTACATCTTAGTTCACAAAAACGAAAAATTATATACCCCGCACAAAATTTAATACGTTCTTTAATACGATCATACGAATGTAGAAAACAATGGACGACTAAATCCGATCATTATCCAATCATTTCATTTTTTTCATTATATAGTGCAAAATGACTAACAAAATAAATTAGAATATTTATTTCTAATATTTCTTTATTTTTTAATATTAACTTTGTTTAATTGGCATATACTTATTTAATAAGTTTTGTTTATTAAATATTTTATTAATTAGGACGTATTTGATTGAAAAAAATTTGAATTAAAAACAAAATAAATAGATTATACGATGCCTCTTATATACGGATGCTGCCCTTTTCGTGTTGAATACTTGCAATAATTTCTGAACTATTTTATGTTTTCTTTCAAAAAATCTTTTCAAGGTTTTTTCAGGAAGAATACGTGTAATTATTTTTTTCGTTATTTTGTTTTAAAAAATTTTATTCTAAAAATCTTTTTCAAACGACTTCTAAATTATTTCTTGTATTAATTCACATGAGTTTCCCAGAAGATTTCATTAAATAATTCATGAAAAGTTTTTTCATAGATATTGAATTATTTTTGTGAATGATTAATTTGTATCTTTCTGAAATTATTTCTGAATTATTTCATGACATAATTCTTGAAAAGATTTCTGAATTGTTTTATGTTTTCTTTCGAAAAATCTTTTCAAGGTTCATTCAGGAAGAATACATGAAATTATTTTTTCCCTGTTTTGTTTTAAAAAATTTTTTCCAAAAATCTTTTTCAAAAGAATTCTAAATTATTTCTTGTGTTAATTCGCATGAGTTACCCGGAAGATTTCATGAAATAATTCGTGAATGGTTTTTAAATAGATATTTATTAATTTTTGTGAACGATTAATTTGTACCTTTCTGAAATTATTTCTGAATTATTTCCTGAAAAAATACTTGCAATAATATCTGAACTATTTGATGTTTTCTTAAAAAAAACTATTCAATGTTATTTCAGAAAGAATTCGTGTAGATATTTGTTTCGATATTTTATTAAAAAAATCTGATTTCAAAAATCTTTTTCAAAGGTATTCTAAATCATTTCTTGTATTAATTCACATGAGTATTCCGGAAGATTTCATAAAATAATTCATGACAAGTTTTTGAATAGATATTAAATTATTTTTGTGAATGATTAATTTGTATCTTTCTGAAATTATTTATGAATTAATTCATGATATAATTCTTGAAATGATTTCTGAATTGTTCTATGTTTTCTTTCAAAAAATGTTTTCAAGGTTCTTTCAGAAAGAATTAGTGTAATTATTTACTTCGCTATTTTACTAAAAACAATTTTATTCCAAAAATCTTTTTCAAAAGAATTCCAAATTATTTCTCGTATTAATTTACATGAGTTTCCAAGAAGATTTCATGAAATAATTCATGAAAGGTTCTTGAATCTATATTGTATTATTTTTGTGAACGATTTTTGTACCTTTCTGAAATTATTTCTGAATTATTTCATGATATAATTCTTGAAATGATTTCTGAATTGTTTTATGTTTCTTTTTCGAAAAACTTTTCCAAGGTTCTTTATGGAAGAGTTCGTGTAATTATTTTTTTCCCTATTTTGTTTTAAAAAATTTTAGTCTAAAAATCATTTTCAAACGAATTCTAAATTGTTTCTTGTATTAATTCACAGGAGTTTCCCGGAAGATTTCATGAAATAATTCATGAAACGTTTTTGAATAGATATTGATTCATTTTTATGAACGATTAATTTGTACCTTTCTGAAATTATTTCTGATTATTTCATGAAAGAATACTTACAATAATTTCGGAACTATTTTATGTTTTCTTTCAAAAAATCTGTTCTAAGTTATTTCAGAAAGTATTCGTGTAGATTATTTTTTTCGATACTTTATTAAAAAAAATCTGATTCCAAAAATCTTTTTCAAAAGAATTCTAAATTATTTCTGGTACTAATTCACATGAGTTTCCCGGAAGATTGCATGAAATAATTCATGAAACAATTTTGAATATATATTGAATTATTTTTGTGAATGATTAATTTGTATCTTTCGGAAATTATTTCTGAATTATTTCATGATATAATTCTTGAAATGATTTCTGAATTGTTCTATGTTTTCTTAAAAAAATCTGTTCAATGTTATTTCAGAAAGAATTGGTGTAGATATTTGTTTCGATATTTTATTAAACAATCTGATTTCAAAAATCATTTTCAAAGGTATTCTAAATTATTTCTTGTATTAATTAATTCACATGAGTATTCCGGAAGATTTCATAAAATAATTCATGAAAAGTTTTTGAATAGATATTAAATTATTTTTGTGAATGATTAATTTGTATCATTCTGAAATTATTTCTGAATTATTTCATGATATAATTCTTGAAATGATTTCTGAAATGTTCTATGTTTTCTTTCAAAAAATGTTTTCAAGGTCCTTTCAGAAAGAATTCGTGTAATTATTTACTTCGCTATTTTATTAAAAAAAATTTTATTGCAAAAATCTTTTTCAAAAGAATTCTAAATTATTTCTCGTATTAATTCACATGAGTTTCCGAGAAGATTTCATGAAATAATTCATGAAAGGATCTTGAATCTATATTGTATTATTTTTGTGAACGATTAATTTGTACCTTTCTGAAATTATTTCTGAATTATTTCATGATATAATTCTTGAAAGGATTTCTGAATTGTTTTATGTTTCCTTTCAAAACATCAGTTCAAGGTTCTTTCAGAAAGAATTCGTGTAGATATTGTTTTCGCTATTTTATTAAAAAAAATCTTCCGAAAATCTTTTTGAAATGAATTGTATTTATTTCTCGCATTAATTCACATGAGTTTCCCACAAGATTTCATGCAATAATTCATCAAAGGTTTTTGAATAGATATTGAATTACTTTTGTGAATGATTATTTTGTATATTTCGGAAATTATTTCTGAATTATTTCATGATATAATTCTTGAAATGGTTTCTGAATTATTGTGTTTTATTTCAAAAAATCGTTTCAAGGTTCTTTCAGAAAGAACTCGTGTAGATATTTTTTTCGCTATTATATTAAAAAAAATTTTATTCCAACAATCATTTTCAAAAGAATTTTAATTATTTCTTGTATTAATTCACATGAGTATCCCGGAATATTTCATAGAATAATTCATAAATGGTTTATGAATAGATATTGAATAATTTGTATAAAATAATAATTTGTATCTTTCTGAAATTATTTCTGAATTATTTAATGATATAATTCTTGAAATGATTTCTGATTATTTTGTTTTCTTTCAAAAAATCGGTTCCAGGTTATTTCAGAAATAATTCGTGTAGATATTTTTTTCGACGTTTATTAAAAAAAATCTTATACTAAAAATCATTTTCAAAAGAATTCTAAATTATTTCTTGTATTAATTCACATGAGTTTCCTAGAATATTTCATGAAATAATTCATGAAAGGTTTTTGAATCTATATTGTATTATTTTTGTGAACGATTAATTTGTACCTTTCTGAAATTATTTCTGAATTATTTCATGAAAGTATACTTGCAATAATTCCTGAACTATTTTATGTTTTCTTTCAAAATCTTTTCAATTTTCTTTCAGGAAGAATTCGTGAACTTATTTTTTTCGCTATTTGGTTTAAAAAATTTTATTCTAAAAATCTTTTTCAAACGAATTCTAAATTATTTCTTGTATTAATTCACATGAGTTTCTCTTAAGATTTCATGAAATCATTAATGAAGGGTTTTTGAATATACATTGAATTACTTTTGTGAATGATTAATTTGTATCTGTATAAAATTATTTCTGAATTATTACATGATATAATTCTTGAAACGATTTCTGAATTGTTTTATGGTTTATTTCAAACAATCGTTTCAAGTTTCTTGCAGAAAGAATTCGTGTAGATATTTTTTACGCTATTATATTAAAAAAAATTTTATTCCAAAAATCTTTTTCAAAAGAATTCTAAATTATATCTTGTATTAATTCACATGAATGATTAATTTGTATAATTCGGAAATTATTTATTAATTATTTCATGATATAATTCTTTAAATGATTTCTGAATTGTTTTATGTTTTATTTCAAAAAATCGTTTCAAGGTTCTTTCAGAAAGAATTCGTCTAGATATTTTTTTCGCTATTATATTAAAAAAAATTTTATTCCAAAAATCTTTTTCAAAAGAATTCTAAATTATTTCATGTATTAATTCACATGAGTATCCCGGAAGATTTCATGAAATAATTCATGAAAGGTTTTTGAAAAGATATTGAATTATTTTTGTGAATGATTAATTTGTATCTTTCTGAACATATTTCTGAATTATTTCATGATATAATTCTTGAAATGATTTCTGAATTGTATGTTTTCTTTCAAAAAATCTGTTCAAGGTTCTTTCTGGAAGATTTCGTCTAATTATTCTTTTCCCTATTTTGTTTTAAAAAATTTTATTCTAAAAATCTTTTTCTAATGAATTCTAAATTATTTCTTGATCTAATTCACATGAGTTTCCCAGAAGATTTCATGAAATAATTCATGAAAGAATACTTGCAATAATTTCGTTTCAATTTTCTTTCAGGAAGAATTCGTGTAGTTATTTTTTTCGCTATTTGATTTTAAAAAATTTTATTCTAAAAATCTTTTTCCAACAAATTCTAAATTATTTTTTGTATTAATTCACACGAGTTTTCTGGAATATTTCGTAAAATAATTCATGGAAGGTTTTTGAATAGATATTGAATTAGTTTTGTAGAATAATAATTTGTATCTTTTTGATATTATTTCTGAACTATTTAATGATATAATTCTTGAACTGATTTCTGAATTGTTTTATGTTTACTTAAAAAAAATCAGTTCAAGGTTCTTTCCGAAAGAATTCATGTAGATACTGTTTTTGCTATTTTATTAAAAAAATCTTCCAGAAATCTTTTTCTAAAGAATTCCAAATTATTTCTTCTATTAATTCACATGAGTTTCCCGGAAGATTTCATAAAATAATTCATGAAACGATTTTGAATAGATATTGAATTACTTTTGTGAATAATGAAATTGTATATTTCGGAAATTATTTCTGAATTATTTCATAATATAATTCTTGAAATGATTTCTGAATTGTTTTGTTTTATTTCAAAAAATCTTTTCAAGGTGTTTTCAGGAAGAATACATGTAATTATTTTTTTCGTTATTTTGTTTTAAAAAATTTTATTCTAAAAATCTTTTTCAAAAGAATTCTAAATTATTTCTTGTATTAATTCACATGAGTTTCCCAGAACATTTCATGCAATAATTCATGAAATGTTTTTGAATAAAGATAGAATTATTTTTGTGAATGATTAATTTGTATATTTCGGAAATTATTTCTGAATTATTTCATGATATAGTTCTTGAAATGACTTCTGAATTGTTTTAAGTTTTATTTCAAAAAATCGTTTCAAGGTTCTTTCAGAAAGAATTCGTCTAGATATTTTTTTGGCTATTATATTAAAAAAAAATTTTATTCCAAAAATCTTTTTGAAAAGAATTCTAAATTATTCCATGTATTAATTCACATGAGTATCCCGGAAGATTTCATAAAATAATTCATGAAAGGTTTTTGAAAAGATATTGAATTATTTTTGTGAATGATTAATTTGTATCTTTCTGAACTTATTTCTGAATTATTTCATGATATAATTCTTGAAATCATTTCTGCATTGTTTTATGTTTTTTTTGAAAAATCTTTCCAAGGTTCTTTCTGGAAGATTTCGTGTAATTATTTTTTTCCCTATTTTGTTTTAAAAAATTTTATTCTAAAAATCTTTTTCTAATGAATTCTAAATTATTTCTTGTATTAATTGACATGAGTTTCCCAGAAGATTTCATGAAATAATTCATGAAACGATTTTGAATAGATATTGAATTACTTTTGTGAATAATGAAATTGTATATTTCGGAAATTATTTCTGAATTATTTCATAATATAATTCTTGAAATGATTTCTGAATTGTTTTGTTTTATTTCAAAAAATCTTTTCAAGATGTTTTCAGGAAGAATACGTGTAATTATTTTTTTCGTTATTTTGTTTTAAAAAATTTTATTCTAAAAATCTTTTTCTAATGAATTCTAAATTATTTCTTGTATTAATTGACATGAGTTTCCCAGAAGATTTCATGAAATAATTCATGAAAGAATACTTGCAATAATTTCGTTTCAATTTTCTTTCAAGAAGAATTCGTGTAACTATTTATTTCGCTATTTGGTTCAAAAAATTTTAATTTAAAAATCTTTTTCAAACGAATTCTAAATTATTTCTTGTATTAATTCACACGAGTTTTCTGGAATACTTCGTAAAATAATTCATGAAAGGTTTTTGAATAGATATTGAATTATTTTTGTGAATGATTAATTTGTATCTTTCTGAAATTATTTCCGAATTACTTCATGATATAATTCTTGAAATGATTTCTGAATTGTTTTATGTTTTCTTTCAAAAAATCTTTTCAAAGTTCTTTCAGGAAGAATTTGTGTAATTATTTCTCTCGCTATTTTGTTTTAAAAAATTTTATTCTAAATATGTTTTTCAACGAATTCTAAATTATTTCTTGTATTAATTCACAAGAGTTTCCCGGAATATTTCATAAAATAATTCATGAATGGTTTTTGAATAGATATTGAATTATTTTTGTAAAATAATATTTTGTATCTTTTTGAAACTATTTCTGAATTATTTAATGATATAATTCTTGAAATGATTTCTGAATTGTTTTGTTTTATTTCAAAAAATCTTTTCAAGGTGTTTTCAGGAAGAATACGTGTAATTATTTTTTTCGCTATTTGGTTCAAAAAATTTTAATTTAAAAATCTTTTTCAAACGAATTCTAAATTATTTCTTGTATTAATTCACACGAGTTTTCTGGAATACTTCGTAAAATAATTCATGAAAGGTTTTTGAATAGATATTGAATTATTTTTGTGAATGATTAATTTGTATCTTTCTGAAATTATTTCCGAATTACTTCATGATATAATTCTTGAAATGATTTCTGAATTGTTTTATGTTTTCTTTCAAAAAATCTTTTCAAGGTTCTTTCAGAAAGAATTCGTGCAGATATTTTCTTCGCCATTATATTAAAAAAAATTTTATTCCAACAATCTTTTTCAAAACAATTCTAAATTATTTCTTGTATTAATTCACATGAGTTTATCGGAAGATTTCATGAAATAATTCATGAAAGGTTTTTGAATAGATATTGAATTATTTTTGTGAACGATTAATATGTAACTTTCTGACATTATTTCTGAATTATTTCATGAAAGGATGCATTGAATAATTTCTTAACTATTTTGTGTTTTCTTTCAAAAAATCTTTTCAAAGTTCTTTCAGGAAGAATTTGTGTAATTATTTCTCTCGCTATTTTGTTTTAAAAAATTTTATTCTAAATATGTTTTTCAACGAATTCTAAATTATTTCTTGTATTAATTCACAAGAGTTTCCCGGAATATTTCATAAAATAATTCATGAATGGTTTTTGAATAGATATTGAATTATTTTTGTAAAATAATATTTTGTATCTTTTTGAAACTATTTCTGAATTATTTAATGATATAATTCTTGAAATTATTTCTGAATTATTAGTTTTCTTTCAAAAAATCGGTTCAAGGTTATTTCAGAAAGACTTCGTGTAGATATTTTTTTCGATTTTTATTAAAAAAAATCTTATACTAAAAATCTTTTTCAAAAGAATTCTAAATTATTTCTTGTATTAATTCACATGAGTTTCCCGGAAGATTTCATGAAATAATTCATGAAAGGGTTTTGAAAAGATAATGAATTATTTTAGTGAATGATTAATTTGTATCTTTCTGAAATTATTTCTCAATTATTGCGTGATATAATTCTTGAAATGATTTCTGAATTGTTTTATATTTTTTGGTCCGCATAACTTTGCCAAGTTTCCTTCTGGAAGAGTTCGTGTAATTATTTTTTTTCCCTATTTTGATATAAAAAATTTTATTCTAACAATCTTTTTCAAATGGATTCTAAATTATTTTTTGTATTAATTCACACGAGTTTCCCGGAAGATTTCATGAAATAATTCATGAAATGTTTTTGAATAGATATTGATTTATTTTTCTGAACGATTAATTTCTATCTTTCTGAAATTATTTCTGAATTATTTCATAAAAGAATACTTGCAATAATTTCTGAACTATTTTATGTTATCTTTCAAAAAATCTTTTCAAGGTTCTTTCTCGAAGAATTCGTGTAATTATTTTTTGCGCTATTTTGTTTTAAAAAATTTTATTCTAAAAATCTTTTTCAAACGAATTCTAAATTATTTGTTGCATTAATTCACACGAGTTTCCCGGATGATTTCATAACATAATTCATGAAACGATTTTGAATAGATATTGAATTATTTTTGTGATTGATTAATTTGTATCTTTCTGAAATTATTTCTGAATTATTTCATGATATAATTCTTGAAATGATATCTGAATTGTTTTGTTTTCTTTCAAAAAATCAGTTCGAGGTTCTTTCAGAAAGAATTCGTGTAGATATTCTTTTCGCTATTTTATTAAAAACTATCTTCTTCCAACTGATAAGAATTTTTCCATCGGTCTTACAGTCTTACAAATTAAATTAAAATAATTAATATTTGTGACAGTGAGATTGCCCTTGTTTATAATCACCCCCGCAGAATCTGAAATAAAAATTTAATTAAAACCTGGAAAAAACTTTGTTAGCAAAGGTCGATCTGACTGCCCCCCACCAACAAATTGCCCAACGTTTCGAGCATGCTCCGGCTCCTCCTCAGGGACTGAAATGAAACGCGCGATACACCTTCTTATATACCCCCATCCCTCTTCTTTTCTCTTCCTCGCACCACCATCCACTTTACCCTCTCCAACTTTCCATTCTCACTTAAATTAATAAAGAATGATAAATGTTATCTAATTTACTTGACTCTATCATTAAATTTACATTATTCCGATTTCTTAAAATATGAATACTTTCAAGGCTTTCCCTCTTATATTTATTCTTAATCCCCTGTTCCAAAATATCCACACTCCCAAAATCGAAAGAATACAAACTATTTAAATAATGTTCTTTCAAATCCGATGTACAACTTGAGCTGCGTAAACTATATTGATGTTCATATATTCTCTTTTTCAAATATCTACTCGTTTGACCAATATAACAACCATTACAATCCCTACAAGTAATTTTATAAACTACTCCCGATTTTAAACATTTAT
Organism: Torymus aiolomorphi; assembly: GCA_036365515.1. NCBI lineage: Eukaryota > Metazoa > Arthropoda > Insecta > Hymenoptera > Torymidae > Torymus > Torymus aiolomorphi. The sequence continues at coordinate 204,389,618 of CM070873.1, read as the reverse complement.
CGTCCTTGTCTTTACAATTACTAAATAACCTTTCTAAATTCTTATCGTTTCTAAAGAAAACTTGAATATTATGTTTATTAAAAACCCTTCTAATCCTTTCCGACAAACCTCTAACATATGGTAAACTAAAATATACGTTCTTTCCATTTCTATTCCTTCTTTGATTATCTACCCGCTGCTTCAATCCACCATTATAAATTTCCCACACACTCTCATCAATCATTTTATCAATAAATTTTACCGGATAACTATTCTTAATAAATGTTTCTCTAACTAAATTTAAATTCTTTTTTCTAAAATCTTTATGTGACAATTTAATCGCTCTGTCAACGACACCCTTGATCGCCCCTGTCTTGTTTCCGAATTTGTGGTGAGAATCAAAATTTAGGAATCTACCTGACCATGTAGGTTTTCTATACCAATCTAATTTCACTCTATTATTATTAACTCTAATGACTCTAATATCTAAGAAACTCAATTGATTATCTTTCTCAACTTCTTTTGTGTATTTAATTCTATCATGGATTGAATTAAACACAGCCACCATTTCATCCACAAATCATTCAGGTACAACTGAAAAAATGTCATCAACATATCTTTTAAAAATATTTGGCTGAAAAACCAACTTATACAAAGCAACACTTTCCAATTTTTCCATTACTAAATTCGCTATAACAGGTGACAAAGGTGATCCCATTGGACAGCCATATCTTTGCTCATAGAAACTATTATCAAAAGAAAAAATTGTGTTTTTAAAAACCAAATTAAGTGCCTTTATAAATTCATCTTTTGTTAAACTAGTATGTACTTTAATTTCAGACCATTTATCTTGTATAATATCATTCAACAAATCTAAAGGTATATTTGTAAACAAAGACACCACATCCAATGAAACCATCCTATCATCATTCGGAATGACAATATCTTTCTTTTTATCATAAAAACTCGAACTATCTTTAATATATGAATTTGTTGTATCCACTATATTGAACAATATATCAGACAAGAATTTAGCAAGTCTATACATCGGAAAATTTATCGATGATATTATTATTCTATATGTCAAATGTTCTTTGTGAATCTTAGGAAGCCCATAACATTTAGCTACAGTGCCATTTTCTCATTTTAAATATTTAAACATACTATTCTTAATATAAGCTTTTGTTTTCCAATGCATCAATAATTCTTTCAATTTATCTTGTAGTCTATTGATATGTAGATTCCTAATTTTCACGTAAGTGGTATCATCATCCAACATAAGTTGAATTTTATTTATATAATCCCTTTTATTTGAAACTACAGTTACATTTCCTTTATCTGCTTTTTGGAAGGTCATATTCGGATTCTCTATCAAAAATTTCTTCGTTATTTTTAATTCATGCAACAAATTACTGTTCAAATAATTATCAAATCTATGTTCTCTTTTAAAATTATCAATAACTTTAACTAAAGAACTCCTACATTCTTTTTTAAACTCTAGATTAAAACTACTCATACTACTTTCTACCTCAGCGATGATGTTCTTGATCGGAAGAGCTTTACTTGAATATGATATTCCAAATTTAGCACCCTTTGACATGATATTTACCACTTCTTCTGGTATTACTTCGTCAGTTAAATTTCTAAACCAATCCTTATTAACATTTTTAGTTTGATTGACCTGAGAGTGTTTTCTATTCTTTAAACCTTCAAATTTTCTTTTTAATTTACCCCTATGGTTATATTTTACTTTTTCAAAGTGCCTCTTTTGACCACGAGAAAATTCTTGCAAATCATTCTGTTCTACTTTATTATATAAATATCTTTCAAGCTCTCATAAGTATTTATTCCGTAGATCATAAGAAACTCTTTTGTTGTAATCCCGATAAAAATCCTTATCATCAAATTTTTTCCCAATATGGTTAGGAAAAATATTTGATTTTTACACCTAAGAAGAAAAGTGAGTTGCTCCTTTAGAATTACAACCATTAAAACCATTTTTACCCATTTTGAACAAAATAACCTTTCACCACCTTCCCATAAATCCCATATATATCTCTAAAAAACATTTTACCCCACCTTTAATAGACCTTAGTTTTCTCATTAAAAATATTACTTATGTCGACTGCACTTTACTATCAACTGATAAGAATTTTTCCATCGACCTTACACTCTTACAAATTAAATTAAAATAATTAATATTTATGGCAGTCAGACTGCTTTTGTTTATAATCACCCACGCAGAATCTGAAATAAAAACTTAATTAAAACCTGGAAAAAACTTTGTTAGCAAAGGTTGTATCTTCTTCCAAAAATCTTTTTCAAAAGAATTCTAAACTATTTCTTGTATTAATTCACATGAGTTTACCGGAAGATTTCATGAAATAATTCATGAAACGATTTTGAATAGATATTGAATTATTTTTGTGATTGATTAATTTGTATCTTTCTGAAATTATTTCTGAATTATTTCATGATATAATTCTTGAAATGATATCTGAATTGTTTTATGTTTTCTTTCAAAAAATCAGTTCAAAGTTCTTTCAGAAACAATTCGTGTAGATATTTTTTTCGCTATTATATTAAAAAAAAATTTTATTCCAAAAATCTTTTTGAAAAGAATTCTAAATTATTCCATGTATTAATTCACATGAGTATCCCGGAAGATTTCATAAAATAATTCATGAAAGGTTTTTGAAAAGATATTGAATTATTTTTGTGAATGATTAATTTGTATCTTTCTGAACTTATTTCTGAATTATTTCATGATATAATTCTTGAAATCATTTCTGCATTGTTTTATGTTTTTTTTGAAAAATCTTTCCAAGGTTCTTTCTGGAAGATTTCGTGTAATTATTTTTTTCCCTATTTTGTTTTAAAAAATTTTATTCTAAAAATCTTTTTCTAATGAATTCTAAATTATTTCTTGTATTAATTGACATGAGTTTCCCAGAAGATTTCATGAAATAATTCATGAAACGATTTTGAATAGATATTGAATTACTTTTGTGAATAATGAAATTGTATATTTCGGAAATTATTTCTGAATTATTTCATAATATAATTCTTGAAATGATTTCTGAATTGTTTTGTTTTATTTCAAAAAATCTTTTCAAGGTGTTTTCAGGAAGAATACGTGTAATTATTTTTTTCGTTATTTTGTTTTAAAAAATTTTATTCTAAAAATCTTTTTCTAATGAATTCTAAATTATTTCTTGTATTAATTGACATGAGTTTCCCAGAAGATTTCATGAAATAATTCATGAAAGAATACTTGCAATAATTTCGTTTCAATTTTCTTTCAAGAAGAATTCGTGTAACTATTTATTTCGCTATTTGGTTCAAAAAATTTTAATTTAAAAATCTTTTTCAAACGAATTCTAAATTATTTCTTGTATTAATTCACACGAGTTTTCTGGAATACTTCGTAAAATAATTCATGAAAGGTTTTTGAATAGATATTGAATTATTTTTGTGAATGATTAATTTGTATCTTTCTGAAATTATTTCCGAATTACTTCATGATATAATTCTTGAAATGATTTCTGAATTGTTTTATGTTTTCTTTCAAAAAATCTTTTCAAAGTTCTTTCAGGAAGTATTTGTGTAATTATTTCTCTCGCTATTTTGTTTTAAAAAATTTTATTCTAAATATGTTTTTCAACGAATTCTAAATTATTTCTTGTATTAATTCACAAGAGTTTCCCGGAATATTTCATAAAATAATTCATGAATGGTTTTTGAATAGATATTGAATTATTTTTGTAAAATAATATTTTGTATCTTTTTGAAACTATTTCTGAATTATTTAATGATATAATTCTTGAAATGATATCTGAATTGTTTTATGTTTTCTTTCAAAAAATCAGTTCAAAGTTCTTTCAGAAACAATTCGTGTAGATATTTTTTTCGCTATTATATTAAAAAAAAATTTTATTCCAAAAATCTTTTTGAAAAGAATTCTAAATTATTCCATGTATTAATTCACATGAGTATCCCGGAAGATTTCATAAAATAATTCATGAAAGGTTTTTGAAAAGATATTGAATTATTTTTGTGAATGATTAATTTGTATCTTTCTGAACTTATTTCTGAATTATTTCATGATATAATTCTTGAAATCATTTCTGCATTGTTTTATGTTTTTTTTGAAAAATCTTTCCAAGGTTCTTTCTGGAAGATTTCGTGTAATTATTTTTTTCCCTATTTTGTTTTAAAAAATTTTATTCTAAAAATCTTTTTCTAATGAATTCTAAATTATTTCTTGTATTAATTGACATGAGTTTCCCAGAAGATTTCATGAAATAATTCATGAAACGATTTTGAATAGATATTGAATTACTTTTGTGAATAATGAAATTGTATATTTCGGAAATTATTTCTGAATTATTTCATAATATAATTCTTGAAATGATTTCTGAATTGTTTTGTTTTATTTCAAAAAATCTTTTCAAGGTGTTTTCAGGAAGAATACGTGTAATTATTTTTTTCGTTATTTTGTTTTAAAAAATTTTATTCTAAAAATCTTTTTCTAATGAATTCTAAATTATTTCTTGTATTAATTGACATGAGTTTCCCAGAAGATTTCATGAAATAATTCATGAAAGAATACTTGCAATAATTTCGTTTCAATTTTCTTTCAAGAAGAATTCGTGTAACTATTTATTTCGCTATTTGGTTCAAAAAATTTTAATTTAAAAATCTTTTTCAAACGAATTCTAAATTATTTCTTGTATTAATTCACACGAGTTTTCTGGAATACTTCGTAAAATAATTCATGAAAGGTTTTTGAATAGATATTGAATTATTTTTGTGAATGATTAATTTGTATCTTTCTGAAATTATTTCCGAATTACTTCATGATATAATTCTTGAAATGATTTCTGAATTGTTTTATGTTTTCTTTCAAAAAATCTTTTCAAAGTTCTTTCAGGAAGTATTTGTGTAATTATTTCTCTCGCTATTTTGTTTTAAAAAATTTTATTCTAAATATGTTTTTCAACGAATTCTAAATTATTTCTTGTATTAATTCACAAGAGTTTCCCGGAATATTTCATAAAATAATTCATGAATGGTTTTTGAATAGATATTGAATTATTTTTGTAAAATAATATTTTGTATCTTTTTGAAACTATTTCTGAATTATTTAATGATATAATTCTTGAAATGATTTCTGAATTGTTTTGTTTTATTTCAAAAAATCTTTTCAAGGTGTTTTCAGGAAGAATACGTGTAATTATTTTTTTCGCTATTTGGTTCAAAAAATTTTAATTTAAAAATCTTTTTCAAACGAATTCTAAATTATTTCTTGTATTAATTCACACGAGTTTTCTGGAATACTTCGTAAAATAATTCATGAAAGGTTTTTGAATAGATATTGAATTATTTTTGTGAATGATTAATTTGTATCTTTCTGAACTTATTTCTGAATTATTTCATGATATAATTCTTGAAATCATTTCTGCATTGTTTTATGTTTTTTTTGAAAAATCTTTCCAAGGTTCTTTCTGGAAGATTTCGTGTAATTATTTTTTTCCCTATTTTGTTTTAAAAAATTTTATTCTAAAAATCTTTTTCTAATGAATTCTAAATTATTTCTTGTATTAATTGACATGAGTTTCCCAGAAGATTTCATGAAATAATTCATGAAACGATTTTGAATAGATATTGAATTACTTTTGTGAATAATGAAATTGTATATTTCGGAAATTATTTCTGAATTATTTCATAATATAATTCTTGAAATGATTTCTGAATTGTTTTGTTTTATTTCAAAAAATCTTTTCAAGGTGTTTTCAGGAAGAATACGTGTAATTATTTTTTTCGTTATTTTGTTTTAAAAAATTTTATTCTAAAAATCTTTTTCTAATGAATTCTAAATTATTTCTTGTATTAATTCACATGAGTTTCCCAGAACATTTCATGCAATAATTCATGAAAGGTTTTTGAATAAAGATAGAATTATTTTTGTGAATGATTAATTTGTATATTTCGGAAATTATTTCTGAATTATTTCATGATATAGTTCTTGAAATGACTTCTGAATTGTTTTAAGTTTTATTTCAAAAAATCGTTTCAAGGTTCTTTCAGAAAGAATTCGTCTAGATATTTTTTTGGCTATTATATTAAAAAAAAATTTTATTCCAAAAATCTTTTTGAAAAGAATTCTAAATTATTCCATGTATTAATTCACATGAGTATCCCGGAAGATTTCATGAAATAATTCATGAAAGGTTTTTGAATAGATATTGAATTATTTTTGTGAACGATTAATTTGTACCTTTCTGAAATTATTTCTGAATTATTTCATGAAAGAATACTTGCAATAATTTCTGAACTATTTTATGTTTTCTTTCAAAAAATCTTTTCAAGGTTCTTTCAGGAAGAATTTGTGTAATTATTTTTTTCGCTATTTTGTTTTAAAAAATTTTATTCTAAATATCTTTTTCAAACGAATTCTAAATTATTTCTTGTATTAATTCACAAGAGTTTCCAGGAATATTTCATAAAATAATTCATGAATGGTTTTTGAGTAGATATTGAATTATTTTTGTGAATTATTAATTTGTATCTTTCTGAAATTATTTCTGAATTATTTCATGATATAATTCTTAAAATGATTTCTCAATTGTTTTATATTTTCTTTAAAAAAATCTTTTCAAGGTTTTTCCAGAAAGAATTCGTGTAGATATTTTTTTCGCTATTTTATTAAAAACAATTTTATTCCAAAAATCTTTTCCAAAAGATTCCTAAATTATTCCTTGTATTAATTCACATGAGTTTCCCGGAAGATTTCATGAAATTGTTACGTGAGAGTCGCAATTACGACGACACTCACGTATCTTCGATTATTTCTATTCAATTATTTCCTGGTATATAAATGTATGTATATGTGTGTGTATATCTATACACACATATATATTTACTTATATGTGTATAATTAATTATTTGTTCATTTACCTTTCTGCCTTCAACGTAATAGTATAATGTAACACGGAACGCGTGGACTCACGGGCCGTGTGATATACGCGCGTGGTTGGCTCTTAAGGCAGCAGGCGCGCGCGAGCAATATAAGCAGAACTTTATGTGTGGGTAGTATACCCCCCGCTATGGGCCGTCACAACAAACCTGACTTTAGCACCAGGCGCCAGCTGGGATCAAAGTCAAGAAGTCCGAGGACGCATAGCGAGGGGCGGGGATAAAAGCGGTGCACGTATGTGTGTGTGTGCACGCGCGCGCAAGCATATTCTCGAGAGAACATCCACAAACGCATGCGCACGCGCACGCGAACGCACACCCGCATGCACACGCATACACACACACACGGACATACAAACGCACACCCACACCGACACCAGCACGCACGCACGCACACGCACGCACACACAGACACACACACACACACACCAGCAAGCATATTGTGCAGAGAGAGAGACTGACGACGCACGGTGGAGAGAGAGAGAGAGAGATGCGTTGCATCAGCGAAATCCATACTATGTGCATGTTTGTGTGTGTGTGTGTGTGTGCAGGCGCGTACGCAAGCAAGAATATTCGAGAGAGAGAGACAAAGAGAGAGAGAGAGAGGAAGAGAGTGTGCAGCGCTACGGTGTACCAAGATAAACTATGTCTTCAAGGCGTTTTTACGAGGCAGCATTATGGCTACACTTTGGCGCATCAATGTTTTGTGTGTGTGTGTGTGTGTGTGTGTGTGTGTGTGTGTACGTAAACAATTTTCAGATTGCGTTGAATCACTATCTACATAACGTACTCGCGCACAACATTTGCATGGGGCAAAATCCTCACAATACACTCATGGACTTTGCGACGGATATGTTCACGCGACAAGACAACATACGCGACTGACAGCCGGTCGACCGTTCGTCTTTGACACGGATGATCTCATCGCACGTGGATTATTTTGACTATTGAATTACATAGGGAAACAATTTTTCTCGAAGAAAGAAAGTTGAAATTGTTTTTTCTCCTTTATTTAATCGTACGACGCTGTGGAATTTTACTGATGAATGAGAAAGTGTCACATACACCGAGTTGCAGCTGCACATTATTCAAAACCGAGTTTAAAAAAGATACAGTCTAAATTATTTTCACATGCCATTAAGTAGTTTACCAAAAGCCTACGGATTACATGAAATCGAAAAGGTGTTTTTCCACATTTGTTTAACACACCTGAAAATCAATCGTACGAAGGACCACTCCCTACTTTGGACGTGTACTCACCAGGCAGTATGAGCATCAAGGAAAGAGAACGTTTTTTGGAGTGGTAAAATGAGCCATCAACAAACGGTTGTGTGTTCAACTTTCAAAACGAAATTGTGCGGTATTGTAAACAGGATGTGATAATTTTAAGATTAACTTGTTTAGCCTTTCGAAAAACTTTTACGAAATTTGGTGTGGATCCATTTGCCGAACGCACCACTATAGCTTCGATTTGTATGCGCGTGTTTCGCAAAAAATTCCTAAAAAAGAATCAAACAGGTATCGTCCCACCTCGCGGTTATAGATGGTGCGACAATCAGTCTCAAAAAGCGGTGTATTGGCTGTGTTGGATGGAAAAGCGTATACTTTGTCGCTTCATCGAACATGCAGGACATACGAGAGAGAGAAGGCTACCCGAAGGTCTGATTGTAGATGGCTACAGTCAACCGTGGTCCGACGAAAATCACTGAGGCATAGTACTTCAATTTCACGGTTGTTTTTGGCACGGATGCCCTCGCTGTTTCAGGATTAATAGACATACAATTTTGATGAGTGGTGATTCAATGGACGTTAGATACGAAAGAACAGTAGCTATTAACGATAAGATAAGGTCAAACAATTATAAATTAATTGAGAAGTGGGAATGCGAGTTTAACACTGAACTCTCCCAAGATGATCAGCTTCAGCGCTTTGTTCAAGAAAACGTCGATAACGCGAAACGAAAACCTTTGGATGCGCGAGATGCTTTTTTCGGTGGACGAACAGGTAACACCGTTAAAATGTTCGATTGCAAAGGTGAAGAAAAAATAAAGTACGTCGATGTATGCTCGTTGTACCCGTATATCTGTAAACGAGGTAAATTTCCCGTTGGTCATCCCAACATATACGTCGGTGAAGAAGATTGTCGTCAGTTCTTAGGAACATACAAAGACATCTCTCGAGTGAACGGTTTACTAATGTGTGACGTGCTTCCACCGCAAAACCTGTACCACCCCTTATTACCGGTAAGAATGCATGGTAAACTAATATTTCCCTTATGTCGCACGTGTAGTGAACAAATGATCCAAGAAGATTGCCCGCATCAAGACTCAAATGATCGAATTTTACGGGGAACGTGGGTGTCTGAGGAAGTTAAAGAGGCTGTCAAACTGGGGTATACAATTCAACACGTTTACGAGATCTGGCAATACGAGATGACGCAATATAATCAAAACGAAGGCAAAGGTGGAATATTTGCCGAATATATCAATGAGTTTTTCGCGCAAAAAACTATAGCGTCTGATTTTCCACCTGGCTGTCTGAACAACCAAGATAAAGACGAATACGTAAAAGAATTGGAGGCCAATGAAGGTATTAGTTTAAATAAAGACGCGATACAGTACAACGCCGGGCTAAGATCAATCGCAAAACTATGTCTAAACTCTTTATGGGGTAAATTTGGTCAACGTGAAAACATAACACATACAGAAGTCATTACTAAACCAGAAAGATTGACAGAGTTACTTACCAGCCCAGAAATAGACGTTAACGGAATTATACCAGTCAATGATGAAACACTCTACGCCAACTGGTGTTACAAAAACGAAACTCTGCTGTCATCTCCAACTACAAGTGTTGTGATTGCCGCCTTTACAACAGCACAGGCCCGGCTGGAGCTATTCAAGTAATTGCACGCTTTGGGGCCCCGAACTCTCTACTACGATACGGATTCTGTTTTTTATGTTAGCAGAGAGGCTAGTGGCGAGCGCGATTTACCAACAGGTGTAGCTCTAAGTGAATTCACGGACGAATTGGTTAGTAACGGAAACGGTACGTACATAACCTCGTTTTTATCCGGAGGTCCAAAATTTTACGCGTACAAATTTTAAAAACCGGACGGAAATGAAGAGTACTTGTGTAAAGTAAAAGGAATAAAGCTAAATTACTCCAATAGTCTACAAATAAATTTTGACACTCTTCGCGAGATGATCACTTCACCGGGTAGTGAGATATTGCTATCTAATTTTGCCATTCGACGAACAGCATTCCACGAGGTAATAACGCAAAATGAAACAAAGACGTGTAAAACCGTGTACGGAAAGAGAAGATTCGTCGCGTTAAGTAAAAGTTATCCATACGGCTACATTCATGGTCCGTCTACTACTGACGCATCAGAGAACCACACCCTGGAAACCTAGTGGCATTGGTGCAGCAACGCAAGGAGCGCATTCGTGATCGGTGGGGCTACAGTGTAAAAACAGCTCATTGGCTACCGCTGTGTCTCCATCGTTCTGATTAGCGGCTGAAGAGAGCTCATTGGCTGCTGGTGTGCCCCCTAAGCGGCGGCGGCGCATCAGAAGAGAGCTCATTGGCTTTTGGTGCGCCCCAACAAGCTGATTTAGCGGCCGCGGGAGGCGCAGCGGCTAAGAGCTCATTGGCCACCGCTGCACCGGCGAAAGAGCTGCTTTGCCGCGGAGCTAGCCCCACCACGAGGCTCGCGGACTCACGAGCGGCCGCGCGCGGGAGCACCGGGCGCGATTACGAGTTCTTCGGGAGAAGTATTTCAGAGTGTCCAGTCAGTGTATATTATGGACACGCACTGGAAACATCCGTAGACTTGTACGTTGAGTGGGCCCACCGGTTGCGGTAAAACAGTATTTGTTAAAAAATTTCTGAAATACATTGACCGCTTGAACGACACTCGCTTCGAGAAATAGTATTTGAAGCGGGTGCTTCCAGCAGATGACAGCTGACTTCTATCAGCCAACAGCCGATTTCCAGCAACCAACGGCTGACTTCCAGCACCCGTCAGCCAACTTCCCGCCGGTCATCCGCTCCTCGGGAATAGTTCGAAAAGACTTTGCGATCCTTACTCTATCAGCGAGTCAAAAATAAAAAATTGAAAGAATTCTAAGGTAAACATCTTATTATTAAAAGTTATTTTCTTTTCTGTTCTTTTTTTTTGCTTATTTTGATATTAATCATTTGCAATCTTTTTGTTACAGATGGATCTTTCGAAGTTAAATGCGATCGCCCGTGAAGGATTCCTCCCAACGAAAAGGTTGGTCGATCTGACCAAGAGCCAGCGTTATATGATAACAGGTTTGAAGACTGTGACTACCAAATACGGACGGAAAGTTGTGGCCGAATTGGAGAGTGAATATGATGTATTCATGGCAAAAAGAGTTTCGGAAGCTCTTGTTCAAGATGAAAATTTCTTCAGCAACCTCCAGTACGCCGCGAATAAGTATGAACTATTTATGATTTACAATGGAGGTTCAAGTGTTGAGTTTAGTGGCAAATGACTTTCTTTTAAATATCCGAGTACTATAAATTATAATAGATCTGAAAAAATTATACATCTTTTTTTTTTTACTGGAGCAGGCGGACATTTTGTTAACGAAGGTAACCAATTCTCGCGTGAATCATATCCCAATGGCTGTTGTCTTTTCGCGTTTGATTTAACTCCCGACCTATCAGTTAATGAATGCACTCATTGGAATTTGATTAAGCACGGTAACGTCAGATTAGATGTACGATTTGCTGAAGCATTAGCCAATACTATAAATGGTATTGTCTATGCTGAGTACGATAATATTTTGGAAGTGGATGCATCGCGTCAAGTTATTGTAGACTTTAGTGGTTAGAATAACGAAGTGCAGATGGCATAGTTGTACTACATATACGTGGAAGATTTTTTTCTTGGTGTCCAGTACGTTTCGAGTCGTGATTGTCGTTGCAAGCTACATAAAAACGATGGATTTAGTTATAGATATCCAGTGTCTCAAAGATACTGACAATAACAATGCACCAAAGGAAATCACTGTTGTTGCTCTTAATGGTGATTTTCACGCATGCCTTGGTTATCTAAATAAAAATTTAATCGATCTTCACAATGGGCAGCCTTCAAATATTGAAGATCCTTTCACCAATCGAATCACATACTGTAGGTGTATTCTCAGTCGATCAAATCCCGCGGGTGTGGACCAAGCCGACGGCGTTCATCGTTAACACTGACGACCATACCAAGCCTGGTATGCATTGGGTTGCGTTCTACGTCGATAGATCTTCTAACGGTCTATACTTTGATAGTTTTGGATTACCACCTATAATACCCGATCACATAAGTCGTTTGCGAAAAAATTTGTAAATCATTTCGTTGGAACGCAATACAACTTCAAAATGACGCATCCGATGTATATGGTCAATATTGTATTATGTTTTTAAGCTATATGAGTAATGGTTTAGGTTTCAAGAAGTTTCTGGATAATTTTTCTGTCAACTTGGAGAAAAATGATAACGTAGTTAGACGCTATGTGCGCTATAAAAAAGCTGACGGAAATTTTATTGGCAACGGTGGATGCTTCGTCAGATGTTTACAAAACTCCCGCTCTAAAATGTCTTTGTTAGAATTGTCAGCATTTCTATTATCACGCGAAAGAAGTTTTGATGTAAGACGATACAACGTGTGTCATGGAAATTTAACCGTTTCAACTACATGTGCGTCATTGTTTAATCTTGCTCGTCTCATTCTTTACTTCTTAAACGTCTGCACTTTTTTAACCGTGTGCATAGTTTGAAGAGCTGCATTTAAAGGATCGCTTCAGAGTCTTTAGCATCAGTCGCTTTCTACTCGTAAAGATACGCGGATCGCCATGGCGATCCTACCACGAGCTGCACAATACCCACATCAAGTCTTTTGTACATTGTCCGCCTTAAATAAATCGTTCACCAAGAAGGTAATTGTTGGTTTGGAATATGACGAGGTCATCGACAAGTTCGACGACGAGTGCTACAAACCTGTGGTTAGACTATTATCGAATGACTTTGAAGGTGTTGCTTTTTTATATAATGACTGGGAAGAATTCAAAACAAGTTTCGACGACATTGATAAATATTTTCGTGGACTTGATAATAGTTTAAAGGACCAGAAAATTTACGGAAACGGTTGGACTTTAAAATTCACACAAGTCACCAGGAAAAAGCAATCGAAATTGCAGAAGACAGGAGGCCTGGTGTTGGTCGGATCAAACGGTTTCGCCATAGTTTAGTGATGAAAAAAGCTACTTTTGATTGTCTCCAAGAATTTATTGTAAAGTGTATCGATACTCATCTTAAATATTTAAATTCTATTGCGAGTAGTGTACAATATCTTACCTGCGACGTTATGGAGTTTATTAAAACTAAAAGTAGTCTCATGCATGAAGCACAAGTACAACTGTATACACCTAGTATTGTAAAAAACGTTGTAAATTTACTTGTTGATAGAATTTTTTTCTCGATCAGGCGGGGGTTATTTAGAAATAAAACAAGTTTTTATTTCTGGCTAATATTTAGCGACGTTTCGTTGGCTGGTCTGCCAACCTCTTCAGGTTAATTTTTATTAAAAAAACCGATGTTAGTTTTCTTTTTTTTTACACTTAATTATACAACACATAATATAATTTAACGCAACAATACCTTCAAAAGTTATAATGTTAACACATGTTAACAAGTCAGTGATCGAATTTTATTTCGTCAATAATGAATTTTAAATATACGAAAAAATACACATAGGAACCGGCGTTTATATATCCCATTGAGCTGAGTATACACACAGAAATCAAAACAATAACGAGACAGCTAGCATTTAAATTTCCTCAATACCGGAAAGTACGTTTTATTTTAAATATTGACGAGCGTGCGTCTATGTATGTGTGAGTATGTATATGGATATATTTGCTTCTATGTGCAATTCCTTTCCTTGAGCCTTTCCTCGAGAAAAAATGTTTCCCTATGTAATTAAATAGTCAAAATAATATGCAACTACAACTCGATGTACGTGACATTTTCTCATTAATAATCAAAATTCCACAGCGTCGTACGATCAAATAAAGGAGAAAAAATAATATCAACTTCCTTTTCTTGAGACTTTCCTCGAGAAATAATTCTTTCCCTGTGTAATTCAATAGTCAAAATAATGTGCAGCTGCAACTCGATGTACGTGACATTTTCTCATTAATCAGCAAAATTCCACACTACCGTACTATTAAATAAATAAAGAAGAAAAAAGTCGACGCGTTTCTCGTTCGGAAAACATGGTGGTACACGTGGTAAGATACAATTTTGACGACTGTAAGTTATCACTAATTCGAGGTAAGGCGATATAATTCAACAGCAGAGGGTCCACGTGCGATGAGATCATCCGTGGCAAAGACGAACGGTCTACCGGATGTCAGTCGCGAATACTGTCTTGTCGCGTGAACATCTCCGCCGCAAAGCATGAGGGTATTGTGCGGATTCTGAAGTGTGTCACGTATCTCTCTTGTGTTCCCCATACAAATGTTGCGCGCCAGTACGTTATGTAGATAGTGGTTCAATGCAGAAATTCGGATGTACAGTTCCACGAGAGTGTCGCGGATCTATCATGAAGTGGCATGAGATGTCCATGAGGTTACGGTTATTCCATTATTTTTTTTTTTCAAACCGTGCGCGTGTCATTAGATACTGCGCGTGGGTATTGGACACTCGTTGCACAGTACAGAGAGTCTATACATAAAAGTTGTAAAAAACCATAAGAAGTCCGTGAATCTGAAAATTTTTTATGTAGGGCCACTTGTCATGGTGTAGAGAGGCTATACACAAAAGTTATAAAATACAACATAGAAATCCCATAGACACCCCCATAAGACCGTATATTCATAAAACATGAACCATTAGCTTCCAAAATCCGATAAAATATCGAAAACCCCATAAAAACCCCATGAATCTGGAAATTTTTATGTAGGTGCATTTGCCATGATACAGAGAGGCTACGCGAACTGGACCTTGAAGGCATAGCTTAGTGTGTGTGTGTGTGTGTGTGTGTGTGTGCGCGAATGTACGTGCAGGTGTGCGTGCGCGTGTGTGCGGCCACTTGCAAATCTGCGGACCGTATGGGGAGCTAACAGCTCTTTTGACGGTACAGCGGTGACCAATCAGCTCTTCCCATGCTGCGCCTCCCGCGGTCATTAAAGCATCTTGTTGGGAGGCACAACCAATGAGCTGATTTTACACTGTGCCGTCACAGATTACGAGTGCTTTCTTTGAGCTGCTACACCAGTGCCACTATCTTTCCAGGGTCCTTCGATGTGTCGGTAGCAGACGGATCGCGGATGTAACCGTATGGATAACCGACACAGTATTTGAAGCAGCTACTTCCAGCAGCCGACAACCGACTTCCAGCAGTTGACATCCGACTTCCACCAGCCAACGGGCGACTTCCAACAGCCGACTTCCAGCTGGTCATCCGTTCCCCGAAAAGCGTGCCGTGTGTTCATTAGTAGACATTTTTAGCTCACCGGGTCGCCGCATCTTTTTTAATCTCGGTTTTAAATAATGTGCAGCTGCAACTCGATGTACGTTACATTTTCTCATTCATCAGCAAAATTTCACAGCGTCGTATGATTAAATAAAGGAGAAAAAACAATTTCAACTTCCTTTCCTCGAGAAAAATTATTTCCCTATGTAATTCAATAGTCAAAATAATGTGCAGCTCCCACTCGATGTACGTAACGTTTTCTCATTAATCAGCAAAATTCCACAGTGTCGTACGATTAAAATAAAGGAGAAAAAAAGTCGACGCGTTTCTCGTTCGGAAAACATGATGGGATACATGACAAGATGCAATTTCGACGACTGTAAGTTATGACTAATTCGAGGTAAGACGATATAATTCGCCAGCAGAGAGGCCACGTGCGATGAGATCATCCGTGGCAAAGACGAACGGTCGACCGGCTGTCAGTCGCGTATATTGTCTTGTCGCGTGAACATAGCCGTCGCAAAGTGTCATGAATGTATTGTAAGGATTTTGAAGTGTGTCGTGTGCCTCTCTTGTACCCCATGCAAATGTTGTGCGCGAGTACGTTATGTAGATAGTGATTCAACGCAAAAATTCGAGTGTACCGTTCCACGAGAGTGTCGCGAAAGTGTAATCTATGATGAAGTGGTCTTATGGGATGTGAAGTTACGGTTTTTCGATTTTTCCAAGCCGTGCGCGTGGGTGCTGGTCACTCGCTGTGCAATACAGAGAGGCTATACACAACAGTTGTAAAAAACCATAAAAAAGCCCATGGATTTGAAATTTTTTTATGTGGGTAGACTTGCCATGATACAGAGAGGCTATACACAAAAGTTATAAAATACACCATAAAAACCCCATAGACTCCCCATAAGACTACATATTCATGAATCATGTACCATTAACTTCCAAAATCCGATAAAATATCGAAAACCCCATAAAATCCCCCATGAGTCTGAAAATTTTTTACGTAGGTACACTTGCCATGGTACAGAGAGACTGTACACAAAAGTTATAAAATATACCATAAAAACCCCATAGACACTCCATAAGACTATATATTCATGAATCATCTACCATTAGCTTCCAAAATCCGATAAAATATCGAAAACCCCATAAAAAACTCATGAATCTGAATATTTTTTATGTAGGTACACTTGTCATGGTATAAAGAGGCTATATGCAAAAGTTAAAAATACACCTATATGAGTGTGTCTGTGTGTGTGGGTGTCTGCATGTGTGTGCGCGCGTGCGTGCGCGTGTGTGCGTATGCTGGCGTCGGTGTGTGCGCGTGTGTGTCTGTGTGGGCGTGCGTGTGCGTGCTGGCGTCGGTGTGGGTGCGCGTGTGTATGTCCGTGTGTCTGTGTGTGCGTGTGCATGTGGATGTGCGTGCGCGTGTGCGTGCGCGTGCGTGTGTAGGTGTTCCCTCGATAATATGCTTGCGCACGCGTGGACACACACACATACGTGCACCGCTTTTATTCCCACCCCTCGCTATGCGTCGTCGGACTTCTTGACCTTGACCCCAGCTGGCGCCAGGGGTCAAGGTCAGGTTTGTTGTGACGGCCCATAACGAGGGGTATACTACTTGTGTGTGATCCGCCGCGTGGAGTTTTGCGCCGATCTACCATGTATACTAGTCGCGCGGATAGAAACTAACCTTCTCGTGAGGCGAGTGTCAACAGCCCTGGAGACGAGGAGCAGAAGGATAGTATCGTGGGTTCGTAGCGAAATGGATAATTGGGGACATAAAGGAGATTTAATCTTTATCAGATAAGTATAACCTTTTAGTTTTTTTTTCGTTTATTGAGAGGATTCGTTGATACTTTGTGGCCGTGTTTTCTTCCTTTTATTTTAGATTTATGTGCAGATGGAGCGTGAGCTAAGTAGGCCCACGCACTCAGCTTCCTTTGGTTTGGGCTGCATCTGATTTCAGTGGGTGGTCTGTTATTGTCAGTGTTCGGCTGGATGACTGCTCTGACTCTAAATAAGTGGCCTTCCTTCCAATAGTTTGTCACAAAGAGGTGAATATGGGCCAATGTCCTACAATAGCTATAGTATGTTCGTGTTGAGGAAAAATCTCTGCTTTCCTTCTTCCTTCAAGGCATGCATAAATATATAAGGAAAGGATAACAAAGGAGAGGGGTCTGTTAACGTATTAGATAAACCCGGCCAGTTCAGCACTGCTAGTATGTATGTAATTTAGTGTTTAAAAGGAACCTCGATTATCCTTAAGTAAAGTCACCATGAGTATGGGCGAATATAGATGAACATGTATTTATACGCACACACAGAACACAATTATGCATACAATTAAGTAATTAAACTGAATAACTATATAAATTGTAAGGTTGAATTATAGATTGACTTAAATTAATGGCAATATTGACTTAATATGAAATATTATATAAATTCTCCTACCAACCAGTGCGTTGCCATGCGTTTTCCCATATAATATTACAATATTATTGTTAATATACTTATTACTGGCTATAACGCTTTATATTCACACTTAGAAGTTGTTGGGAACCGTAATTTTATAAACACTTCTATATGTTATTCTTAACTTACACCTTGAATTGTTATTCCAGATTTGCTTAATATTAAATTGGCCTTTATAAACTTTTTGTCCTTATACACATATTTATGCTCGCCTATCCTCCAGATCTATTTTTATTGCTCCTAATCCTATTCAATGTTGGTTAAGTGTAAGGGGAGCAGCGAATAACCGTGGTTTGGGATATCTAGTTATAAAACTGAAAAGTCATATTGAAATTTTCTAAGTGGACGTATTTAACTTGTATATCGGGTTTTTTTTTATTTCATAGTAAAATGTAACTATTCTATTTCCATTAATATAATATGATAAAAAAATTTGGTCTAGCTTGGAAATTTCTGTTAACTATCCAACACTGGATACTAAGTTTCTTTTCCCTGTCCAAAAAATAGGAATCCACAAGGTTAATGCGACTCAATGGTTTGCACCACAGTGTCCTGTGTTAAGAAAACTCGCACCAAGAACGACAATTCGACTATCACACTTCCCTGGGGTCACACGTGTAAGCTCTACCGTCCAAAAAGGGTAAATATGCTTGTAGAGAAACTAATTTCAACGAGTCGTTAAAGAAATCTACTGTGTCACTTCAATAATTAATGTTGTTATCCTTTGATTAGTAAAACCTATTATTAATTCTCAATATGGTTATAAATATATATATATATATATATATATATATATATATATATATATATATATATATATATATATATATATATATATATATATGTGTTTGTAAATTGGTACTTTTGAGGAGATGTGAACCTTTCGCTCAGAGTTCGGACAATGTGACTAAAGAAATAATGACCCTCAGGTTACCGACTCTGGGAAAAGGGGGTATAGATTTCTCCTCAAAAGTCGCGATTCTTGCTTTGAGAAATTTGAGGAGTCTCTTCAAAATGCCGACATCTCTTCAAAAGTACCGATCTATATGTTGATATCTCTTCAAATATACCAATTCCCATAGTTATGAGATATATATATATATATATATATATATATATATATATACACACTAGGGGGGGTACCCCCCTACTCGCTCCGCTCGTCAACCCCCATATAAAATAAATTTAAAAATTTTATATTTTGGAATAAGAGAACAAATCACCCTGATGTTCATTATTTTAAATTATTACACTTATTTTATTACTTATAAATTATTACTTATTTTATTACTTACTTTATAAATATTGAACAATGTTTTATATTTAACCATTAACTGTGTTGCGTTAACTCGTTTTATATAAACTTTATTAACTATAAATATTGGTTGAAGAGACGAACAGTTTTCCACGTCACCCTGGGGTTACTTACTGTTCATGGGCCGTTGGATTGTTATTTTAAGTGGCATCCTTCGCCAATAGCCCTACATTACCACTATACCTAAAATTTTATGAAATTTTATTAAATATATTTTTATATCATTTTTATTACATTTTGAAATTTAGGAAAATAATAAATTGAAAATAAATTATATGATTTATATTATCTTTAATATACCCTTTGTATGTTTTTATAAGCTTTTTATTATTTAGAACCATATATATTTATTTGTTCCTTTTATATATATTTTTGCTTTTAAACATTATATATAAACATTATATATTATATTGGATACATGAAAGAATTTAATATAATTTATTGTAAATGATTTTAAAATTAATATAATTTTATTTTCCTTAAATTTCAAATATTCCATTTTCATACTTAATAATAATTTACTTAATAATAATTTTCTTTTATTAAATTGAATTTTTATATTTATTACTTCTATTTAAAATTTACAAAAATATTTATAAAAAAATAATTTTCAAATTTTTAATTAAATTTTCTTTAACATATCCTGTGACGTTTTTGTAAGCTATTTATAATATGGAAATTTATATTTTTATTTTTTCTGTTATATATATTTTTGCTTATAAACATTATATTGGATACGTGAAAGAAGTTAATGTAAAATAATAGAATTAAAAATTAATATAACTTAATACTATTTTTGTGAAGTTTCAAATATTTTATACTAAATATTGAGTTTAAATTGTATATTGAAAATATTATGTTTGCTTTTGATTTATTTTATTTTTCATATTTTTTAATTAAATTTTGTAAATAATTGAAATCATATTCTATAAGTAAATTATTACAATAGTTATTACATTGACGTGCGATAATCTGTTGACAAAGTTGGTCAAAGCTATGTTTGCTCCATCAGCTGATGTAAAAAACTTTGCCTGAAGAGGCCAGAAAATCGTCTGGCGAAACGTCGCAAAAGAAAAAATGGACTAAAATTCATTTTCACCTTGGACATTGGCCCTCAAAGGATCCATTATTCCTACCTATATTTAATCAATAGTTATTATACTTGTTTTCTTCTTTTTCATGGGTTTCTATTATTTCATTCAATTTGTCTAACTTTGTAGCATCTTTTAAATGATATACTTCTATGTATTTATTTTGTGTTGGATCCCAAATTAACGGTGTTTGTATCATAGTAATATTGTTATTATATTCATTGATATAATTATTTAAATGTATTTCACATTCGTTTTGTTCATTTATATGATTCTGTAACTGTTCGTTTAATTCATCTAATTCTCTTGCGTGTTGTATACTACTCACAATTCAATGTTGGTTTATTTAATTAATGGACTAGGTTTGGATCACGTTGTTCAGCCATCTTATATTTTACTAAATAATAGTTAATTACATTAAGAAAAGTAATTTACATTAAATGTATAATTAAAGTAAATTTTATTCTATTATGTAATTAATTATTGTTTTATATTTTTTCTTAAATTATTTTGATCAATTATATTATGTTATTATTCTAATATCGTTAAGAAGATCATAATATTAAAATATCATATGAATATTTTATTGTATATTTATTAAATTTTAAAATGTTATTATTTTATTTATACCATTATCAGTTTATTATATTATAATCTTATTATTTAAATTAATTATCTAATATTTCTTTCCAAACAATATTTGTTACTTCTATTTTATTTTCAGATTCATTTTGTGTATATATATAAATTGTTTAGATTTTTACATCATGAAAGTGCTACGTACAATTATCCATGGGAAAATAATTGTTTTTTTTTTAAATATTTCTACACTATTAAAACTTTGTCCTTGTGATTTATTAATAGTTATAGCAAATGCTAATACAATTGAAAATTGTTTTCTATATAAAATGAATGGTAACGATGATGATTCGCAAGTATTTAGTGTAATGCGTGGTATAAATACTTTATTTCCTTTATTTTCTCCAATAATGATTTCAGCTTCAATATTATATTTATATAAATTTGTTATTTTTAATCGTGTTCCATTACATAGTCCATCAACGATGCTAAGATTACGAATTAACATAACAATTGCATTTTTTTTAATATTATTTCATATGGACGTAAACCTTCTCGTATATTATTTAACATTTCTATCGGAAAATTTAAATGTATATTTTCATCCGTTTGATCTACTCCTTTATGTGTTGCATAATCTATACTATAATATGTTACAGTTTTATGTTCAATTAAGTTCAATATTTTATTATTTAATATATTTACTTGTTCATTATGTGAACTTAACATTTTTTGAAAAATGATAATTTTTATTAATATTTTTATATATTTCATGACAAACAACATTTGTTTTCCATTTATCTGGAATTTTAAAGTGATCAATTTTTCCTTCTCCAATATCTAATAAAAATGATGCAAAAGCATTATCTTGTGTACGAATGTTTGTTTTTAAATGGAAAATTTTAAACAAAGGCCAAAGATAAGAATTTTTTAAATTCTCGAAAATGTTTACGACTCAGCGCCCCCTCACCCCCTCGCGTCCCCTCGCCTCCCTCGCGACCATTCGCCCCCTCCTCAGCGCCCCCCTCAGCGCCCCCCCCCCTCAAAATACCGTAAAAATGTGACTGGTTATACGTTTTTTTGAAAGACATTGTTAGAGGCTTTAGATATTCCTTATTACATGTCCGATATATCTTCCATTTCTTCTAAAATGTCCCCGATAACAAAAACTTTTTGTCCTTTGATAATGTCTATTTCTTTAGAACAATGATAAAATTTTTAATAATATAAATATTCAGTGCTACTGACTATACATTTATATCCTTCTTAAAGTTTATCCAAAGGAGTTATAGAAGTATCCACAACTTTGATATTATTATAATTTTGCACGTGTAAATATAATACATTATTTTGTTATTCTAAAATGTCCCCGATAACAAAAACTTTTTGTCCTTTGATAATGTCCATTTCTTCAGAACAATGAGATACTATTATGAGAGTGGTTATATATGGCTATTGGCGAAAGATACCACTTAAAATAACAATCCAACGCGTCAATGAACAGTATCTCCAGGGTGACGTGGAAAACTGTTCGTCTCTTCAACCAATCTTTATAGTTAAATCAATTTAAAAAGAAAAATAAATATACAAATAAATAAATATCAATATTATTACATAGAACTTGCGATACTCGACAATTCTTCTAATTAATTATATCATGATTTATAACTGAAACAATTGGGGGGGGGGGGCTGAGGGAGGCGCTGAGGAGGGGCTGAGGGAGGGGCGAGCCTCTAACAATTTCTTTCAAAAAAACATATAAACAGTCACATTTTTACGTTATTTTGAGGGGGGGTGAGGGGGCGCTGAGGAGGAGGCGAGGAGGCGCGAGTGGGGAGTGAAGGGGCGCGAGGGGGGCTGAGGGGTCGCTGAGTCGTAAACATTTTCTTACAACTATATAATATAGGAAGATATATTTATAAATATATGAAACGCTAGTTATGCAGACACTTTCCGGAACGTAAATAGACTTATGCAGACAGAGACCGACTTACGCAGACGTCAACATAAATAGAGGGATTATTTCTTTAGTCACGCACAACTTATGCTGACACGTGTATAAACGCTATTACATTTATGCAGACAGGTCACGTGGTCTTATACATTGCTGTCAGTATAAGTCTATGTTCATATGATAATATATATGTATATATATTAATTTATATATATTGTCACGGCCTGCCGTACCGACGTCGCTTATAAGCCGTAGTTAAAGTACCTCATGCGCGCGAACGCGAGATGGTGCGTCGATGCAGAATCTGAGCTGCATTGACGTGATGACTAGCAGGCCTCGGCGAGCCGGCGACGGCCATCTTATAGTTCGCTTGAAGAGGAGGAACACGCGCCCGAATACGCTCCGCTATTTTTCCGGAATAAATAAGAGAAAGTATTAGTTTTTCCGCCTGAAAAACTCGCTGAGTGTTAGTGTCGTGTACGCTGAAGCTTTCACGTAAGCTTTCGTCTTTCGCCGAGGGGTACTTGCGCCGCTAGACGAGGAGACTTCAATTAATCGTACGACAGGCGAGATCAACCTGCCGCACAATCTTCATCGTCGCGAAATCCCGGCTGAACAAGACAGCTGAACCGGCCAAACTGCTGCTACAGAAGGGAGAGCCTGCTGCGAGCCCGAATAGACTGCGCTATAGTTTTTGATAGAAAAGGTAAGCGTGCACGCTTCTACCGCGCCACCAATTAGTTCCGCGTAACCGCTTGTTCAGACTCGTCGTACCTGGACATCGGCTTCGAGTAGGCGTTCTCGTGCGGTGAGAGCTAGTGTGAGGAGAGAGTGTGGACATCGGGTTCGCACTTCATCAAGGTTAAACGCGATGTCAAACCACCGGCTATTTCAAAGCCGGTGAGTGCGCACAACAGGTGCGCACACATGTAAACCCGCCATCTACCCTCTCTCTCACACTTATACGTGTGTGCGTCGCGCGGCGATCGCGACTGCTCTCACACATCGTCGCTTTACTCGGTGAGCGCGCGCGTGGAGTACCGCACACGTGAGGCGTATTATACCTCACGTGCGCGGCGTAAATTACCGTGAGCGTGACGTCAGTCTCCGAGGCAGCTGACGTCAGAAGTAACGTGCTGGCGCACCGTTTAGATAGGGAATACGCGAATCTAAATTCAATTCTTTTATATTACTGATCTATTATCAAACCACAACTTCTTTTATTTAATAAACCATAGCTTTTTATTATTAACTTTAACTGCTCGAGTTGTTATTTCGCGACCTAGTCATTCCCCGTTCCCCGCCACCGCCGCGGTCGTTACGTAAGAAAAAACGTATCGTTTCATCTGAGAAGCCGGCACACGAACCAGTGAACGAGAGGAGAGTTCGAGTCACTGGTGAGAAACAAAGCGCAAGTCTTCGACTTGCGTGTTACACAGTAAGTTACCAGGTTAGGTTAACATTGCACGACGTTGTAGCGTCTGTTACCTAATCTGGCTACTTAATCTCCGGAAGTTGAACCGAGAGATACGGAATTGAACTGCTAAGGTACGCAGGTGAAATGTGCCTTAGCCCAAATTAACCACCCCGTGACAATATATATTTTTTTTTTTTATTGATTTATATTAATAAAAACTCTATACTGATAATCTATATATGTTGTTCAAATTAATTAATAGGTATGTATGTTAATCTACATTTAATTTTTTCTTCTTTTAGTAATGAATGATAAATGAAGTGCAACCAATTACATGCACCTACAGTAAATTTCTTTAACTGTTCATACCAAATTATGGACGTTTGGGATCGGTACTTCTAAATTATTTTAGAATTCCCTTTTTTTTATTTATAATTTTAAATAATGGCACTCACTCTTTTTGTGTTTCATATTGTGGTAGAAAGTCAGAATCAAGGAAAGGCTTAGATTGGAGATACAAGGCCACTTCGCTCCGTGTTTTCCTTTATTTAATAGTCTCGGTCTATTGGTCTTAATTATATAATCTTGAAAAACGGCCTTTCTTTATATAAATTTCTTTGTTTTTATCTCCTTGTATTCTAATTTAATAAGTTGAATCTTATTTTGTATATTTATCTTTATATATACATTTGTTTTTTTTATTTATATAGTCATTAGCACTTTTATAACGCAAGCAAAAATGATAAAATTAAAATTAAACGAGGACACATGGCCTTTATACTTTTCTTTGTTTAAATCTGATTTTTCGTACGTCCTATTCTTTCAGGAGTTTAAACTGTTCTGTCACTGGGGACACTCTTCACTCGGCAGGCGCGCGCATTTTCCTCCTCCGCTACGCATTCACTCTGTCTCTCTCGCACTCATACATTCAGATGGGGCCGGTAAGCAAGCTTGCGGGTAACGGGCCGAGGCAGTGCTGCCCTTGATACATCGTGGCCGCGTCGAGCAGTTCTTCGCTCGCGTGCGTAGACTAGCTGTTGCTGCGTGGTCAGCTTCGGAAACTTCGTCGCATTTACCTCCCCCTGCGCGTGGTCGGAAGAGGGCGTTATATTTCACTGATTGCGCGTGGAAAAGAATGGGCGCTTTGTGGCCTTGACTAAGGGCCTGTCTCCAATCCCCGCGCCAGCGCGCCGAGCGCGCGCGCCAAGAGCATGCGCATCGCTGTTGTCAACACAATAAGTAACATCTCAAAAGCAGAGATGTTCTGTGACCGTCAATGACGTAAAAAACTTAGCCATATTATTTAAATTAGCCATAAAAGCACAATCTAAATTTGAATAAGTAATATTTCACTTATTACATGTTCATATTCACTTATTCGTCTAGTTAAAACACGTTTACGGCGAATAAGTGAATATTGAATTATTTAAAAAAGGAATTTAATCTTTTAATATACTCACACTGTATCACGTAGAAAATTAATTTAATTAATTAACATTTTATTTCTCCTATCGACTTTGTTTCTAATATTTGTTAAAAACGACGGAAAAGAAGTGTTTACTTTGCTAGTAATCTGTAGATGATTCCCTTTATCTGCATTTGGTGTACATATGGGTCTTCATCGTTTGTCAAATCAAATAATAACTCTTGTATATCTTCTTGGTTTTGTGGTGTTTTTAATCAATGATATTATTTATTTTACTTTATTTTATTTACATTTACAAATTAAATTACTAAAAACAACTTACTTTTCGATTACATAGCATAGTAATGTTAAAAAGTAAAAAGTTAAAAATAGTAATGTTAAAGTAAAAAGTTAAAAATAGTAATGTTAAAGTAAAAAGTTAAAAATAGTAATGTTAAAGTAAAAAGTTAAAAATAACCAGATTTTCATTCATTTAGAAATATTAAACATTATAGAAAGACACAAAATATTAAAATATTGAACAAAATGTATAAAGTACCCGTTGAATTAACTTCAAAATTCTCAATGATATAATGTATTTTTTAATATCATGAGTATCTCTACAGGACACTGATCACAATTATTATATATCTTGATTTGATTATTAAAACCAAACCTTCTTAAGATGGTTTTAGAAATATGTGCAATTCCAGTGATCAAAAATACATTACGATATTGAGATTCTTCAAAATACTCATTCAACGAATACTTAATATCAAATCTTGAATGATGTTTCTTAAGGGGGTCTTACACCTAGTGGCTTTTGAGGCCAAAATCAGCTGAAGAAAAAGAAAAATGTAGTTTAAGCTCTATACCATATTATATATCATGAATATACACTATTTCTAATAAAATGGCACAAGATATAATATCTGTAGCCCTTTTTACTCAGAGATATAGCATTTTCAATTTTTTGGCATTAGGGTAACTTTTTGAAAAAAGTATTCAAAGGATTTTCATGAGACAGAGCCTAAATTTCTTAAAATTTATTTAGTTATGGTCCGAAGAGTTGCAAATATGAAATATATTTTATTAAATAATTTGAAAATGCTAAAAACCACTTTTAATTGCTTAATTTTAACAGTTTTTATGATTTTTTGTGGTTTTTAAGATTTTCAAATTATTTAATAAAATATATTTCATATTTCCAACTCTTCGGGCCATAACTAAATAAATTTTAAGAAATATAGGCTCCGTCTCATGAAAATCCTTCGAAAACTTTTTTCAAAAAGTTACGCTAATGCCAAAAAATTGAAAATGCTATATTTCTGAGTAAAAAGGGCTAGAGATATTATATCTTGGGCCATTTTATTAGAAATAGTGTATATTCATAGTATATAATATGGTATAGAGCTTAAACTACATTTTTCTTTTTTTTCAGCTGATTTTAGCCTCAAAAGCCACTAGGTGTAAGACCCCCTTAAGAAACATCATTCAAGATTTGATATTAAGTACCCGTTGAAGTAACTTCAAAATTCTCAATGATATAATGTATTTTTTAATATCATGAGTATCTCTACAGGACACTGATCACAGTTATTATATATCTTGATTTGATTATTAATACCAAATCTTCTTAAGATGGTTTTAGAAATATGTGCAATTCCAGTGATCAAAAATACATTATGATATTGAGATTCTTCAAAATACTCATTCAACGAATACTTAATATCAAATCTTGAATGATGTTCCTTAAGGGGGTCTTACACCTAGTGGCTTTTGAGGCTAAAATCAGCTGAAAAAAAAGAAAAATGTAGTTTAAGCTCTATACCATATTATATATCATGAATATACACTATTTCTAATAAAATGGCACAAGATATAATATCTGTAGCCCTTTTTACTCAGAGATATAGCATTTTCAATTTTTTGGCATTAGCGTAACTTTTTGAAAAAAGTATTCAAAGGATTTTCATGAGACAGAGCCTAAATTTCTTAAAATTTATTTAGTTATGGCCCAAAGAGTTGCAAATATGAAATATATTTTATTAAATAATTTGAAAATCTTAAAAACCACAAAAACCATAAGAACTGTTAAAATTAAGCAATTAAAAGTGGTTTTTAGCATTTTCAAATTATTTAATAAAATATATTTCATATTTGCAACTCTTTGGGCCATAACTAAATAAATTTTAAGAAATTTAGGCTCTGTCTCATGAAAATCCTTTGAATACTTTTTTCAAAAAGTTACGCTAATGCCAAAAAATTGAAAATGCTATATCTCTGAGTAAAAAGGGCTACAGATATTATATCTTGTGCCATTTTATTAGAAATAGTGTATATTCATGATATATAATATGGTATAGAGCTCAAACTACATTTTCCTTTTTCTTCAGCTGATTTTGGCCTCAAAAGCCACTAGGTGTAAGACCCCCTTAAGAAACATCATTCAAGATTTGATATTAAGTATTCGTTGAATGAGTATTTTGAAGAATCTCAATATCATAATGTATTTTTGATCACTTGAATTGCACATATTTCTAAAACCATCTTAAGAAGGTTTGGTATTAATAATCAAATCAAGATATATAATAATTGTGATCAGTGTCCTGTAGAGATACTCATGATATTAAAAAATACATTATATCATTGAAAATTTTGAAGTTACTTCAACGGGTACTTTATACATTTTGTTCAATGTTTTAATATTTTGTGTTTTTCTATAATGTTTAATATTTCTAAATGAATGAAAATCTGGTTATTTTTAACTTTTTACTTTAACATTACTATTTTTAACTTTTTACTTTTTAACATTACTAGGCTATGTAATCGAAAAGTAAGTTGTTTTTAGTCATTTAATTTGTAAATCTAAATAAAATTAAGTAAAATAAATAATATCAGTAGATATACTAGGGCTGTTCTACGCCCCCGCCCCCCACCACTCGTCCACCAGCCGACCTGTGCAGCGTTCTGATTGGTTGAGACGGTCGGGTGAGGCCCCGCCCACTTTCGAGAAGCTTCTACGCCCACCATTTGCAATGACGTCATCGAATAAAAATTATCAGTATTTTATTGTCACAATTTTGCATACAGATCAAATGCTTATTTACTAGCGACCCCCGACGGCGGGATGAGGGATGCGGGCGGGATGCGGGATGCGGGATGCGGGATGCTGGATGCGGGATTCGGGCGGAGATCAGCATATTACCTTTTTTTCAAACCTTTTCCTTTACCAACGGTTTTTTTCCCACCGAGACTTGATACGATACTCTAATCTAAAATAACGGGTTTTCAATTCTTTTCCTTTTCCAGCGGTTTAGAATTCATTCATTGTGCAACGAAGTTTCAAGTGATCACTATGTCCGCGTTTGACTGTAAAAGACTTGTGAATATTATGCTAGAAGCATATGGTCTTTTAGCCTATAAAAAGGTAAATCCTGAAGAAATTACGAAGTGGATTAAACTAGGCAACCAGAATCTAAGAAACTTGAGGCAGCTTTCGCTTAAAAATGGAAACACTGTTGCAGAAAAACAAAGTTTTATATCCACAATTGGATTGCTTAAAGGCATTCAAGGTAGATTCAAGCGTTTATTAAAGAGTGGCGCAGGTTTGCGTGAAACAAGAAGTGACAGAGTAAAATGGTAAAATGTGGAGTCTGCTTTCAATGATTGTATTAAATCTGGAGCGATTACCAACTTAAAAGATTTAGATATAACTAGATTTATGAAAGACGCTCAAGCATTATTCCAATCTCAAATGAAAAATGTTTTGAAAAAAGAAGAAGCTCTCAAAGTGTATACTATCTTGTCAGCTGAATACACCATAATAAAAGCTGATAAAGAGATAGTAGAAATCAAGTATTTTAATACAAAGGCGGAGGCGATTTTACGAACAACTGATTTAAAGCAATGGTTTACTGAGAATGTTCAACAGCGAATTGAAAAAGATATAGAAGAATTTCAGGAGAAAGATTCCGGCTGGACACTTCGACAAATTCTTAATTTATCTGTACACATCAATAAATATAATCCAATGCGAGGATGCTCATACATCAGTTTACCCCCGCAAATACAAAGGAAGCATGCATGTATCAATGTACAGAATTTCGATGATGCATGTTTCAAGTGGGCAATACTGTCAGCTTTGCATCCAGTACACTATCAAGCACATCCTGATAGAGTATCATCATATAAAGTCTATGAGAATGAATTGAATTTTAATGGAATACAATTTCCTATGAGTCCTAAACAAATTCCGAAATTTGAAAAACAAAATAACATCTCGATTAACGTTTACATTTTAAAAACGTCTGGTGGGACATTTAAAGTTGCGCCACTTCACATAACAGCATGTAAGAAGGAAACTCATATCAACCTTCTTATTCTACAAAACTATTACGTAGATGACGAGGAAAGCAAACAGGAGGAAAACTTTGAAAATGATTTATCGATATTCCACTATGTTTGGATCAAAGATTTATCGCGTTTAGTGTGTACACAACTTTCAAAACGTGATGGTCGAAAATATTTTTGTGATCGGTGTCTACATTATTTCAGAAATAATTCTAAATTGAACTTGCATGAACAAGATTGTATGCAACTCAACAAGTACAAAGTAACTTTGCCTACACCAAGAGACAAAATTTTACAGTTTAAAAATTTTAATCATAAAGAAAAAGTGCCATTTGTCATATACGCAGATTTTGAGTGCCTTCTAAAAGCTGTGCAAATCGGAAATGCTTATCAAGAACATTAAGCATTTAGTATTGGCTATTATTTAAAGTGCAGTTATGATGACTCTCTATCTCACTACAGTAGGTACAGAGGAAAAGATCCTGCTAAATGGTTTGCAGAGCAGCTGCAGAGTCTGGTAGAAAAATTTGAGACTATCTTTAAGTTCATAGTACCAATGGAAACATTAAATTTAGAACAAGAACAAGCATTTCGAAATACATCATTATGCCACATTTGCGATAAACCTTTAGCAGAGAAGCGTGTTCGAGATCATTATCATCTGACTGGAAGGTAAGGTTAAAAGAAAATCACATATGCTTCAAGCAGAAATTTTGCATTTTTCTTATGTTTTTTTTTTTTCTTATGTTTTAGGTATCGAGGTGCTGCTCACGAAAATTGCAATTTAAATTATAAAGATTCATACGGTATTCCAGTGGTATTTCATAATTTAACTAGCTATGACTCACATTTTCTTATAAAGGATATTGCCAATAGCTTTCCTGGACGAGTAGATCTTTTACCAGTGAATAAGGAACGCTTCATCTCATTCACCAAGCGCATTGAGGGAAATGATATTAACTTTAAATTCATAGTTTCTTACCGATTCATGGCAGCATCCTTAGACAAATTGTCATCATATCTCGAAGAACTTAATCTTTTGTAGCAAGAGTTCTCTCAAAATGCAGAATATTCACCATTTACTAAAGAGAAATTTGAATTACTTAAACGGAAAGGAGTATTCCCTTATGATTATGTGGACTCAAAAGAAAAACTCGATGTTTCCGAGCTGCCATCAAAAGATGAATTCTACAGTAAATTAAACGACAATCCAATATCAGATAAAGATTATGAGCGTGCGAAAAATATTTGGACAGCATTCAACATATCGAATTTGGGTCAATATTCAGATTTATACTTAAAAAGAGATGTTCTACTTTTGGTAGAAGTATTTGAAAATTTCCGCGACAGCTGTCTAAAAGCATACAGTTTAGATCCGGCACATTATTACACAACTCCAGGCTTAACTTGGGATGCTATGCTCAAGTATACGAAAATACAGCTAGAATTACTTACAGATATTGATCAGGTTATGTTCATTGAACGTGGAATACGAGGTGGAGTGAGTCAATGTTCCAACCGTTATGCTCGAGCCAATAACAAATACATGGGCAATGATTATGAAGTAGATAAGGAGTCCAGATATCTCATGTACTTTGATGTGAACAATCTCTATGGATGGGCTATGCAACAATATCTACCCTATGGGGGCTTTGAATGGATTTATGATGTAGAACGAATAAATTTCAATCTTCCGGATGATGCGTCGGTTGGCTACATACTTGAAGTGGACTTGGAATACCCAGAAAATTTACATGATTCACATAAAGATCTTCCATTTTGTCCAAAGCACAAGAAACCACCAGATTCCTTACAAGCTAAACTTCTCACACCTCTTGAAGGCAAATCACGATACGTTCTACACTATCGCAATTTGAAGCAAGCTTTAGCAAATGGATTAACACTTAATAAAATTCATAGGATATTAAAATTTGATCAAAGGCCCTGGCTCAAAGAGTATATTGATCTAAATAGCAGAATGAGGCAAGCAGCTAAAAATGATTTTGAAAAAAATCTCTACAAATTAATGAATAATGCTGTTTTTGGAAAGACGATGGAAAATGTACGAAAAAGAGTTAATGTTACATTACTAACTAAATGGGAAGGTCGATATGGAGCAGAAGCTCGTATTGCACAGCCAGAGTTTCAAAGCAGTACTGTCATTGATGAAAATCTTGCTATTGTAGAGTTAGCAAAAACTGATGTGTATATTAACAAGCCAATTTACGTAGGACTGTGTGTACTTGATTTATCAAAGACATTAGTATACGATTTTCACTACAAATATATGAAAACGAAATTTGAGGATCGCTGTAAACTGCTATATACTGACACTGGCAGCTTAATATATGAAATAAGAAATGATGATATTTATGAAGTGATTAAGAGCGATATTGCAAATTTTGATACTTCGGACTATCCATCTAACAATGTATTTGGAATTCCACAAGCTAATAAGAAGGTTGTAGGATTAATGAAGGATGAGTGCAATGGCTGCATTATGACAGAATTCATTGGACTACGTAGTAAAATGTATAGCATACGCGTCAATGGCCAAGACCACGTGAAAAAAGCTAAAGGTATGAAAAGTGGAGTTGTCAGTAAAACCATAAATTTTGACGACTATCTTCAGTGTTTACTAAATTCAACTACACAATACAGACAGCAGTGTATCATACAGTCTAAAGCTCATGTAGTGTGTACTGTGAAACAAACAAAATTAGCTCTATAATGAATAATTGGCTTTGACGGTCCTGCTGTCCAAAGGAAGGATAAGTCAAGGATGACGAAATGACAACCCACGATGATATATTAATCGTCGACGTTTCGAGTTTTTATTTAAACTCCTTCTCAAGACACTAGTACAAATTTAAATAATAAAATACACATTAATGAAAGTTATAAACTAAACAATAGTAATCGCATCTAAGATTAACGAACAAGATTTACTTACAAAGTCTAGGCAGTCTCTTAAAGTTACGTAGGTGATCGCTTCAGTATCACCAGTCAATTGTTACAATAATGAACATTCGGGCTTTATATATTACATTAGAATGCATGTGTGCGTTACACATATATGTAAATACCATTTGATCAAACGCGCGGGGTGGTTCCAAGTGTTACGCGGTCTCGCAAGTATTAGGCGAATATATGTAAAAGAGCCCAGGTGGGGGGTGGGCTAATACTACTCGTTATTCAAAAGTGGCAAATGGGCGTGGTTATATCTTTACTTTCATACTTTCCTAATACTGTACAATGATATTGATCGTGCTTTCATGAGAATTTCTATTGTAAGAAGTGATTTTTATTTATAAATGTCTTATATTCAAATCTAAGTGTCTTTGTATCTTGCTGATTATTAATATATTGTGGTTGTGCATGTATAAACAACATTTCGGCTAATTTGCGTTTCCCTAATAACTGTTCCGTATGTAATACTTTTACATTGTTGAAATTAAAATTATGCTCAGTTTCTTCCATATGAGTGTAAATTGCCGAACCTCGATCTTTGTTTTCGCATTTTTTCTTATGTTCCTTAACTCTAATACATAATCGTCTTTCTGTTTGACCTACGTATGTAGCCGCACACTCATTACATTCTATCCGATAAACGACATTGGTTTTCTCATCTTTAGAACTCACGTCTTTACCCAATTTTATAAAACAGTTCCATTTATTTACAGTATTATTTAACACTTCAGTATTATATTTTTTAAAAAATTTTGAGATAATCGGAACTTTAAGAGACTGCCTAGACTTTGTAAGTAAATCTTGTTCGTTAATCTTAGATGCGATTACTATTGTTTAGTTTATAACTTTCATTAATGTGTATTTTATTATTTAAATTTGTACTAGTGTCTTGAGAAGGAGTTTAAATAAAAACTCGAAACGTCGACGATTAATATATCATCGTGGGTTGTCATTTCGTCATCCTTGACTTACCCTTCCTTTGGACAGCAGGACCGTCAAAGCCAATTATTCATTATGAAGTAATATGCAGCTGTCGTTAGAATCTTAACTACTATCAAAATTAGCTCTAAGTCCACATGACAATAAGAGATATCTCATACCAAATGAAACAGATACTCTGCCGTGGGGGCATTATAAAATATATAAAATAGATGAAGATTGATTGTATGTATGCATACAATCAACTTTTATCTAATATATATATATATATTTTTTTTTCAACATATACATGTATGTCATAAATAAAATATTGGGCAATAAATAAAGAAAAAAACTATCATTTTTTTTATTCGGCATTTAATTATTTATTTAACTTTTACACATCTGATTTACTTATTCAACCATTGTGTGAATTGTCAAATCATCCAACACCTGGAGGACCTCGACTGCCTCCAACTCGCTGGTATTGGTATTACTCTATAGCGTCAAAGTTCAAAAAGGTGTTACTCTATAGCATAAAGAAGGTGTTACTCTATACTATAAAAAAGGTGTTACTCTATAACATAGAAAAGATGGTTCCCTATAGCATAAAAATGGGCAATATGTGGCAGATATATTATAGCCACGGCACCGGAGCCAAATATCGGCCATACTCTTTCCCACATCCCATATATGTCCCATAAGACGCCCGGGACTTGCGGCGCGGGGGGGGGGGGGGGATCTACATCACCGAGCTCTTCAACGTAGACGAGTGGCGGGGACGCACTATACTGACCCAACTTACGCTATCCCTGTATGGAGAGACAGCGATATAGATCCCCCCCCCCCCTCTATACTGACCCAACTTACGCTATCCCTGTATGGAGAGGGGGAAAATCGATATCGTTGTCTCTCCATACAGGGATAGCGTAAGTTGGGTCAGTATAGAGGGGGGGGGGGGATCTATATCGCTGTCTCTCCATACAGGGATAGCGTAAGTTGGATCAGTATAGTGCGTCTCCGCCACTCGTCTACTTTGAAGAGCTCGGTGATGTAGATTCCCCCCCCCCTCCACGCCTCAAGTCCCGGGCGTCTTATGGGACATATATGGGATGTTATATGGGAAACAGTATGGCCGATATTTGGCTCCGGCGCCGTGGCTATAATATATCTGCCAGATATTGCCCACTTTTATGCTATAGAGTAACACCTTTTCTATGTTATAGAGTAACGCCTTTTTTTATGCTATAGTGTAACACCTTTTTTATGATATAGAGTAACACCTTTTTTATACTATAGAGTAACACCTTCTTTATGCTATAGAGTAACACCTTCTTGAACTTTGACGCTATAGAGTAATACATTTTTATGTTTAATAAACTTTACCTTGA
This sequence comes from Torymus aiolomorphi, assembly GCA_036365515.1. Taxonomy (NCBI): domain Eukaryota; kingdom Metazoa; phylum Arthropoda; class Insecta; order Hymenoptera; family Torymidae; genus Torymus; species Torymus aiolomorphi. The sequence goes on along the minus strand of CM070873.1, from coordinate 204,354,290 downwards.
GCGAGTTGGATGCAGTCGAGGTCCTCCAGGTGTTGGATGATTTGACAATTCACACAATGGTTGAATAAGCAAATCGATGTGTAAAGGTTAAATAAATAAATAAATGCCGAATAAAAAAATGATAGTTTTTTCTTTATTTATTGCCCAATATTTTATTTATAATATACATGTATATGTTGAGTGTATATATATATATATAAATATATATATATATATATATATATATATATATATATATATAAACTTGTATAACGTTAGTTCCCAGGACCCCATGTTACTGTATACCTATACGTGACTAAAGAAATAATGTCTCTTATGGGGGCCGATGTCCTCAAAACTGCCGTTAAACATATGTAGATTCAGGGACTGTCCCCAAAACTAACAAATGTCCCCGAAACCAACGTTAAACATCTGGAATGTCCTGGAAACTAACATAAAACATAAATATATATATATATATATATATATATATATATATATATATATATATATTAGATGAAAATTGATTGTATGCATACATACAATCAATCTTCATCTATTTTATATATTTTATAATGCCCCCACGGCAGAGTATCTGTTTCATTTGGTATGAGATATCTCTTATTGTCATGTGGACTTAGAGCTAATTTTGTTTGTTTCACAGTACGCACTACATGAGCTTTAGACTGTATGATACACTGCTGTCTGTATTGTGTAGTTGAATTTAGTAAACACTGAAGATAGTCGTCAAAATTTATGGTTTTACTGACAACTCCACTTTTCACACCTTCAGCTTTTTTCACGTGGTCTTGGCCATTGACGCATATGCTATACATTTTACTACGTAGTCCAATGAATTCTGTCATAATGCAGCCATTGTACTCATCCTTCATTAATCCTACAAACTTCTTCTTAGCTTGTGGAATTCCAAATACATTGTTGGATGGATAGTCCGAAGTATCAAAATTTGCAATATCACTCTTAATCACTTCACAAATATCATAATTTCTTATTTCATATATTAAGCTGTCAGTGTCAGTATATAGCAGTTTACAACGATCCTCAAATTTCGTTTTCATATATTTGTAGTGAAAATCGTATACTAATGTCTTTAATAAATCAAGTACACACAGTCCTACGTAAATTGGCTTGTTAATATACACTTCAGTTTTTGCTAACTCTACAATAGCAAGATTTTCATTAATGACAGTACTGCTTTGAAACTCTGGCTGTGCAATACGAGCTTCTGCTCCATATCGACCTTCCCATTTAGTTAGTAATTTAACATTAACTCTTTTTCGTACATTTTCCATCGTCTTTCCAAAAACAGCATTATTCATTAATTTGTAGAGATTTTTTTCAAAATCATTTTTAGCTGCTTGCCTCATTCTGCTATTTAGATCAATATACTCTTTGAGCCAGGGCCTTTGATCAAATTTTAATATCCTATGAATTTTATTAAGTGTTAATCCATTTGCTAAAGCTTGCTTCAAATTGCGATAGTGTAGAACGTATCGTGATTTGCCTTCAAGAGTTGTGAGAAGTTTAGCTTGTAAGGAATCTGGTGGTTTCTTGTGCTCTGGACAAAATGGAAGATCTTTATGTGAATCATGCAAATTTTCTGGGTATTCCAAGTCCACTTCAAATATGTAGCCAACCGAAGCATCATCCGGAAGATTGAAATTTATTCGTTCTACATCATAAATCCATTCAAAGCCCCCATAGGGTAGATATTGTTGCATAGCCCATCCATAGAGATTGTTCACATCAAAGTACATGAGCTATCTCGACTCCTTATCTACTTCATAATCATTGCCCATGTATTTGTTATTGACTCACTCCACCTCGTATTCCACGTTCAATAAACATAACCTGATCAATATCTGTAAGTACTTCTAGCTGTATTTTCGTATACTTGAGCATAGCATCCCAAGTTAAGCCTGGAGTTGTGTAATAATGTGCCGGATCTAAACCGTATGCTTTTAGACAGCTGTCGCGGAAATTTTCAAATACTTCTACCAAAAGTAGAACATCTGTTTTTAAGTATAAATCTGAATATTGACCCAAATTCGATATGTTGAATGCTGTCCAAATATTTTTCGCACGCTCATAATCTTTATCTGATATTGGATTGTCGTTTAATTTACTGTAGAATTCATCTTTTGATGGCAGCTCGGAAACATCGAGTTTTTCTTTTGAGTCCACATAATCATAAGGGAATACTCCTTTCCGTTTAAGTAATTCAAATTTCTCTTTAGTAAATGGTGAATATTCTGCATTTTGAGAGAACTCTTGCCACAAAAGATTAAGTTCTTCGAGATATGATGACAATTTGTCTAAGGATGCTGCCATGAATCGGTAAGAATCTATGAATTTAAAGTTAATATCATTTCCCTCAATGCGCTTGGTGAATGAGATGAAGCGTTCCTTATTCACTGGTAAAAGATCTACTCGTCCAGGAAAGCTATTGGCAATATCCTTTATAAGAAAATGTGAGTAAGACCTAAAACATAAGAAAAAAAAACAAAACATAAGAAAAATGCAAAATTTCTGCTTGAAGCATATGTGATTTTCTTTTAACCTTACCTTCCAGTCAGATGACAATGATCTCGAACACGCTTCTCTGCTAAAGGTTTATCGCAAATGTGGCATAATGATGTATTTCGAAATGCTTGTTCTTGTTCTAAATTTAATGTTTCCATTGGTACTATGAACTTAAAGATAGTCTCAAATTTTTCTACCAGACTCTGCAGCTGCTCTGCAAACCATTTAGCAGGATCTTTTCCTCTGTACCTACTGTAGTGAGATAGAGAGTCATCATAACTGCACTTTAAATAATAGCCAATACTAAATGCTTAATGTTCTTGATAAGCATTTCCGATTTGCACAGCTTTTAGAAGGCACTCAAAATCTGCGTATATGACAAATGGCACTTTTTCTTTATGATTAAAATTTTTAAACTGTAAAATTTTGTCTCTTGGTGTAGGCAAAGTTACTTTGTACTTGTTGAGTTGCATACAATCTTGTTCATGCAAGTTCAATTTAGAATTATTTCTGAAATAATGTAGACACCGATCACAAAAATATTTTCGACCATCACGTTTTGAAAGTTGTGTACACACTAAACGCGATAAATCTTTGATCCAAACATAGTGGAATATCGATAAATCATTTTCAAAGTTTTCCTCCTGTTTGCTTTCCTCGTCATCTACGTAATAGTTTTGTAGAATAAGAAGGTTGATATGAGTTTCCTTCTTACATGCTGTTATGTGAAGTGGCGCAACTTTAAATGTCCCACCAGACGTTTTTAAAATGTAAACGTTAATCGAGATGTTATTTTGTTTTTCAAATTTCGGAATTTGTTTAGGACTCATAGGAAATTGTATTCCATTAAAATTCAATTCATTCTCATAGACTTTATATGATGATACTCTATCAGGATGTGCTTGATAGTGTACTGGATGCAAAGCTGACAGTATTGCCCACTTGAAACATGCATCATCGAAATTCTGTACATTGATACATGCATGCTTCCTTTGTATTTGCGGGGGTAAACTGATGTATGAGCATCCTCGCATTGGATTATATTTATTGATGTGTACAGATAAATTAAGAATTTGTCGAAGTGTCCAGCCGGAATCTTTCTCCTGAAATTCTTCTATATCTTTTTCAATTCGCTGTTGAACATTCTCAGTAAACCATTGCTTTAAATCAGTTGTTCGTAAAATCGCCTCCGCCTTTGTATTAAAATACTTGATTTCTACTATCTCTTTATCAGCTTTTATTATGGTGTATTCAGCTGACAAGATAGTATACACTTTGAGAGCTTCTTCTTTTTTCAAAACATTTTTCATTTGAGATTGAAATAATGCTTGAGCGTCTTTCATAAATCTAGTTATATCTAAATCTTTTAAGTTGGTAATCGCTCCAGATTTAATACAATCATTGAAAGCAGACTCCACATTTTGCCATTTTACTCTGTCACTTCTTGTTTCACGCAAACCCGCGCCACTCTTTAATAAACGCTTGAATCTACCTTGAATACCTTTAAGCAATCCAATTGTGGATATAAAACTTTGTTTTTCTGCAACAGTGTTTCCATTTTTAAGCGAAAGCTGCCTCAAGTTTCTTAGATTCTGGTTGCCTAGTTTAATCCACTTCGTAATTTCTTCAGGATTTACCTTTTTATAGGCTAAAAGACCATATGCTTCTAACATAATATTCACAAGTCTTTTACAGTCAAACGCGGACATAGTGATCACTTGAAACTTCGTTGCACAATGAAAGAATTCCAGCTCCCTCGTCGTATTTATAAGGCCCGTATGATGAATTGTGAATAGAATAAAAAATTTTAAGAATTTATTGTAATCTTATATGTCCTTGCGAGGTAGAAAGTTTAACGATAAATAAATACTTATTTGAGAATAAACTAATAAAATGCTATGTATATTCTGATATTTGACTGTGGCAAGTATATATGGTATTAATTCAAGATGCGACTGTTCTGATCGGGTCTCCGAGCAAGATTGAAATGCTCTCCATCTTGCCGCCTTGTATAGACCTATTAAATAATTATTATTTCGAGAGTTTCCATCAACGCCCTCACTCTTATCGTTTGCATATGGGGGACAGAAAACAAAAAGCCGTTATTTTGGAATAGAGCATCGTATCAAGTCTCGGTGATGAAAAACCGTTGGAAAAGTTTGGAAAACCGTTATTTTATATTAGGTCGCGCCGCCGGCCGCCCGCCGCCCGCAGGGTTTCCATCAACGAATAAGTGAATATGAACATGTAATAAGTGAAATATTACTTATTTAAATTTAGATTGTGCTTTTATGGCTAATTTAAATAATATGGTTAAGTTTTTTAGGTCATTGACGGTCACAAAACATCTCTGCTTTTGAGATGTTACTTATTGTGTTGGCAACAGCGATGCGCACGCTCTTGGCGCGCGCGCTCGACGCGCTGGCGCGGGGATTGCGGACAGGCCCTTAACTTCAGCCGCTAAGAGCACATTCTTTCTATTTATATGAATCGTACTTGGGCCCGGATTGAAATTTTAGTTGAACAAATAAGAAAAATAGGGAAAAATATTAGTAAAACATGCGTCACCTGACAAAATAATTCATGAAAGGTTTTTGAATAGATATTGAATGATTTTTGTGAACGATTAATTTGTTTCATACTGAAATTATTTCTGAACGATTTCATGATATAATTCTTGAAATGATTTCTGAATTGTTTTGTTTTTTTTTCGAAAAATCTTTTCAAGGTTCTTTCAGGAAGAATTCGTGTAATTATTTTTTTTTTATTTTGTTTTAAAAAATTTTATTCTAAAAATCTTTTTCTAAAGAATTCTAAATTATTTTTTGTACTAATTGACACGAGTTTCCCAGAAGATTTCATGAAATAATTCATGGAAGGTTTTTGAATAGATATTGAATTATTTTTATCAACGATTAATTTGTACCTTTCTGAAATTATTTCTTAATTATTTCATGAAAGAATACTTGCAATAATGTCTGAACTATTTTATGTTTTCTTTCAAAAATTCAGTTCAAGGTTCTTTCAGAAAGAATTCGCGTAGATATTGTTTTCGCTATTTTGTTTTAAAAAATTTTATTCTAAAAATCTTTTTCAAAAGAAGCCTAAATTATTTCTTGCATCAATTCACACGAGTTTCGCGGAAGATTTCATGAAATAATTCATGAAAGGTTTTTGAAAAGATATTGAATTATTTTGGTGAATGATTAATTTCTAACTTTCTGAAATAATTTTTGAATTATTTCATCAAAGAATACTTGCAATAATTTCTGAACTATTTTGTGTTTTCTTTCAAAAAATCTTTTTATGGTTCTTTCAGGAAGAATCCGTGTAATTATTTCTATCGCTATTTTGTTTTAAAAAATTTTATTCTAAAAATCTTTATCAAACAAATTCTTAATTATTTCTTGTATTAATTCACACGAGTTTTCCGGAATAATTCATAAAATAATTCATGAAAGGTTTTTGAATAAATATTGAATTATTTTTGTAAAACAATAATTTGTATCTTTTTGAAATTATTTCTCAATTATTTCATGATATAATTCTTCAAATGATTTCTGAATTGTTTTATATTTTCTTTCAAAAAATCTTTTCAAGAGTCTTTCAGAAAGAATTCGTGTAGATATTTTTTTCGCTATTTTGTTTTAAAAAATTTTATTCTAAAAATCTTTTTCAAAAGAAGCCTAAATTATTTCTTGCATCAATTCACACGAGTTTCGCGGAAGATTTCATGAAATAATTCATGAAAGGTTTTTGAAAAGATATTGAATTATTTTTGTGAATGATTAATTTGTAACTTTCTGAAATAATTTTTGAATTATTTCATCAAAGAATACTTGCAATAATTTCTCAACTATTTTATGTTTTCTTTCAAAAAATCTTTTCATGGTTCTTTCAGGAAGAATCCGTGTAATTATTTCTATCGCTATTTTGTTTTAAAAAATTTTATTCTAAAAATCTTTATCAAACAAATTCTTAATTATTTCTTGTATTAATTCACACGAGTTTCCCGGAATAATTCATAAAATAATTCATGAAAGGTTTTTGAATAAATATTGAATTATTTTTGTAAAATAATAATTTGTATGTTTTTGAAATTATTTCTCAATTATTTCATGATATAATTCTTCAAATGATTTCTGAATTGTTTTATGTTTTCTTTCAAAAAATCTTTTCAAGAGTCTTTCAGAAAGAATTCGTGTTGGTATTTTTTTCGCTATTTTATTAAAAACGATTTTATTCCAAAAATCTTTTTCAAAAGAATACTAATTATTCCTTGTATTAATTCACGTAAGATTCCCGGATGATTTGATGAAATAATTCATGTAAGGTTTTTGAATAGATATTGATTTATTTTTATGAACGATTAATTTGTATCTTTCTGAAATTATTTTTGAATTATTTCATGATATAATTCTTGAAATGATTTCTGAATTTTTTTATGTTTTCTTTCGAAAAATCTTTTCAAGTTTTTTTCAGGAAGAATTCGTGTAATTATTTTTTTCCCTATTTTGTTTTAAAAAATTTTATTCTAAAGATCTTTTTCAAAAGAATTCTAAATTGTTTCTTGTATTAATTCACATGAGTTTCTCGGAGGATTTCATGAAATAATTCGTGAAAGGTTTCTCGAGAGATATTGCTTTATTTTTATGAACGATTAATTTGTATCTTTCTGAAATTATTTCTCAATTATTTCATGATATAATTCTTCAAATGATTTCTGAATTGTTTTATGTTTTCTTTCAAAAAATCTTTTCAAGTTTCTTTCAGAAAGAATTCGTGTTTGTATTTTTTACGCTATTTTATTAAAAACGATTTTTTAAAAACGATTTTATTCTAAAGATTTTTTTCAAAAGAATTCTAAATTGTTTCTTGTATTAATTCACATGAGTTTCTCGGAGGATTTCATGAAATAATTCATGAAAGTTTTCTGGAAAGATATTGAATTATTTTTGTGAATCATCAATTTTTATCTTTCTGAAATTATTTCGGAATTATTTCATGATATAATTCTTGAAATGATTTCTGAATTGTTTTATGTTTTCTCTCAAAAAATCTTTTCATGATTCTTTAAGGAAGAATCCGTGTAATTATTTCTATCGCTATTTTGTTTTAAAAAATTTCATTCTAAAAATCTTTATCAAACAAATTCTTAATTATTTCTTTTATTAATTAATTTCTTAATTAATTCTTTTATTAATATAACACGAGTTTCCCGGAAGATTTCATGAAATAATTCATGAAAAGGTTTTGAATAAATATTGAATTATTTTTGTAAAATAATAATTTGTATCTTTTTGAAATTATTTCTCAATTATTTCATGATATAATTCTTCAAATGATTTCTGAATTGTTTTATGTTATCTTTCAAAAAATCTTTTCAAGAGTCTTTCAGAAAGAATTCGTGTTGGTATTTTTTTTCGCTATTTTATTAAAAACGATTTTATTCAAAAGATCTTTTTAAAAGAATCCTAATTATTCCTTGTATTAATTCACATGAGGTTCCCGGAAGATTTCATGAAATAATTCATGAAAGGTTTTTGAAAAGATATTGAATTATTTTTGTGAATGATTAATTTGTAACTTTATGAAATTATTTCTGAATTATTTCATGATATAATTCTTGAAATGACTTCTGAATTGTTTTATGTTTTCTTTCAAAAATTCAGTTCAAGGATATTTCAGAAAGAATTCGCGTAGATATTGTTTTCGCTATTTTATTAAAAAAAATCTTCTTCCAAAAATCTTTTTCAAAAGAATTCTAAATTATTTCTTGTATTAATTCACATGAGTTTCCCGGATGATTTCATGAAATAATTCGTGTAAGGTTTTTGAATAGATATTGCTTTATTTTTGTGAATGATTAATTTGTATCTTTCTGAAATTATTTCTGAATTATTTCATGATATAATTCTCGAAATGATTTCTGAATTGTTTTATGTTTTGTCAAAAAATCTTTTCAAGTTTCTTTCAGAAAGAATTCGTGTTTGTATTTTTTACGCTATTTTATTAAAAACGATTTTATTAAAAACGATTTTATTCTAAAGATGTTTTTCAAAAGAATTCTAAATTGTTTCTTGTATTAATTCACATGAGTTTCTCGGAGGATTTCATGAAATAATTCGTGAAAGGTTTCTCGAGAGATATTGCTTTATTTTTATGAACGATTAATTTGTATCTTTCTGAAATTATTTCTCAATTATTTCATGATATAATTCTTCAAATGATTTCTGAATTGTTTTATGTTTTCTTTCAAAAAATCTTTTCAAGTTTCTTTCAGAAAGAATTCGTGTTTGTATTTTTTACGCTATTTTATTAAAAACGATTTTATTAAAAACGATTTTATTCTAAAGATTTTTTTCAAAAGAATTCTAAATTGTTTCTTGTATTAATTCACATGAGTTTCTCGGAGGATTTCATGAAATAATTCATGAAAGTTTTCTGGAAAGATATTGAATTATTTTTGTGACTCATCAATTTTTATCTTTCTGAAATTATTTCGGGATTATTTCATGATATAATTCTTGAAATGATTTCTGAATTGTTTTATGTTTTCTTTCAAAAAATCTTTTCATGATTCTTTCAGGAAGAATCCGTGTAATTATTTCTATCGCTATTTTGTTTTAAAAAATTTCATTCTAAAAATCTTTATCAAACAAATTCTTAATTATTTCTTTTATTAATTCACACGAGTTTCCCGGAAGATTTCATGAAATAATTCATGAAAAGGTTTTGAATAAATATTGAATTATTTTTGTAAAATAATAATTTGTATCTTTTTGAAATTATTTCTCAATTATTTCATGATATAATTCTTCAAATGATTTCTGAATTGTTTTATGTTATCTTTCAAAAAATCTTTTCAAGAGTCTTTCAGAAAGAATTCGTGTTGGTATTTTTTTTCGCTATTTTATTAAAAACGATTTTATTCAAAAGATCTTTTTAAAAGAATCCTAATTATTCCTTGTATTAATTCACATGAGGTTCCCGGAAGATTTCATGAAATAATTCATGAAAGGTTTTTGAAAAGATATTGAATTATTTTTGTGAATGATTAATTTGTAACTTTATGAAATTATTTCTGAATTATTTCATGATATAATTCTTGAAATGACTTCTGAATTGTTTTATGTTTTCTTTCAAAAATTCAGTTCAAGGATATTTCAGAAAGAATTCGCGTAGATATTGTTTTCGCTATTTTATTAAAAAAAATCTTCTTCCAAAAATCTTTTTCAAAAGAATTCTAAATTATTTCTTGTATTAATTCACATGAGTTTCCCGGATGATTTCATGAAATAATTCGTGTAAGGTTTTTGAATAGATATTGCTTTATTTTTGTGAATGATTAATTTGTATCTTTCTGAAATTATTTCTGAATTATTTCATGATATAATTCTCGAAATGATTTCTGAATTGTTTTATGTTTTGTCAAAAAATCTTTTCAAGTTTCTTTCAGAAAGAATTCGTGTTTGTATTTTTTACGCTATTTTATTAAAAACGATTTTATTAAAAACGATTTTATTCTAAAGATGTTTTTCAAAAAAATTCTAAATTGTTTCTTGTATTAATTCACATGAGTTTCTCGGAGGATTTGATTAAATAATTCATGAAAGTTTTCTGGAAAGATATTGAATTATTTTTGTAAAATAATAATTTGTAACTTTTTGAAATTATTTCTCAATTATTTCATGATATAATACTTCAAATGATTTCTGAATTGTTTTATGTTTTCTTTCAAAAAATCTTTTCAAGAGTCTTTCAGAAAGAATTCATGTTGGTATTTTTTTCGCTATTTTATTAAAAACGATTTTATTCCAAAAATCTTTTTCACAAGAATCCTAATTATTCCTTCTATTAATTCACGTAAGTTTCCCGGATGATTTGATGAAATAATTCATGTAAGGTTTTTGAATAGATATTGATTTATTTTTATGAACGATTAATTTGTATCTTTCTGAAATTATTTTTGAATTATTTCATGATATAATTCTTGAAATGATTTCTGAATTGTTTTATGTTTTCTTTCGAAAAATCTTTTCAAGTTTCTTTCAGAAAGAATTCGTGTTTGTATTTTTTACGCTGTTTTATTAAAAACGATTTTATTAAAAACGATTTTATTCTAAAGATCTTTTTCAAAAGAATTCTAAATTGTTTCTTGTATTAATTCACATGAGTTTCTCGGAGGAATTCATGAAATAATTCATGAAAGTTTTGTGGAAAGATATTGAATTATTTTTGTGAATGACCAATTTCTATCTTTCTGAAATTATTTCTGAATTATTTCATGATATAATTCTTGAAATGATTTCTGAATTGTTTTATGTTTTCTTTCAAAAAATCTTTTCAAGGTTCTTTCAGGAAGAATTTGTGTAATTATTTTTTTCGCTGTTTTGTTTTAAAAAATTTTATTCTAAAAATCGTTTTCAAAAGAGCTCTAAATTATTTTTTGTATTAATTCGCACGAGTTTCGCGGAAGATTTCGTAAAATAATTCTTGAAAGGTTTTTGAATAGGTATTGAATTATTTTTGTAAAATAATAATTTGTATCTTTTTGAAATTATTTTTGAATTATTTCATGATATAATTCTTGAAATGATTTCTGAATTGTTTTATGTTTTCTTTCGAAAAATCTTTTCAAGTTTCTTTCAGGAAGGATTCGTGTAATTATTTTTTTCCCTATTTTGTTTTAAAAAATTTTATTCTAAAGATCTTTTTCAAAAGAATTCTAAATTGTTTCTTGTATTAATTCACATGACTTTCTCGGAGGATTTCATGAAATAATTCATGAAAGGTTTCTGGAAAGATATTGAATTATTTTTGTGAATGATTAATTTGTATCTTTCTGAAATTATTTCTGAATTATTTCATGATATAATTCTCGAAATGATTTCTGAATTGTTTTGTTTTCTGTCAAAAAATCTTTTCAAGTTTCTTTCAGAAAGAATTCGTGTTTGTATTTTTTACGCTATTTTATTAAAAACGATTTTATTCCAAAAATCTTTTTCTAAAGAATCCTAAATTATTCCTTGTATTAATTCACATGAGTTTCCCGAAAGATTTCATGAAATAATTCGTGTAAGGTTTTTGAATAGATATTGCTTTATTTTTATGAACTATTAATTTGTATCTTTCTGAAATTATTTCTGAATTATTTCATGATATAATTCTTTAAATGATTTCTGAATTGTTTTATGTTTTCTTTCAAAAAATCTTTTCAAGATTCTTTCAGACAGAATTCGTGTAGATATTTTTTTTTGCTATTTTATAGAAAACAATTTTATTCCAAAAATTTTTTTCAAGAGAATCCTAAATTTTTCCTTGTATGTAATTCACACGAGTTTCCCGGAAGATTTCATGAAATAATTCATGAAAACTTTTTGAATAGATATTGAATTATTTTTGTGAATGATTAATTTGTAACTTTCTGAAATAATTTTTGAATTATTTCATCAAAGAATACTTGCAATAATTTCTGAACTATTCTATGTTTTCTTTCAAAAAATCTTTTCATCGTTCTTTCAGGAAGAATCCGTGTAATTATTTCTATCGCTATTTTGTTTTAAAAAATTTTATTCTAAAAATCTTTATCGAACAAATTCTTAATTATTTCTTGTATTAATTCACACGAGTTTCCCGGAAGATTTCATGATATAATTCATGCAAAGTTTTTGAATAAATATTGAATTATTTTTGTAAAATAATAATTTGTATCTTTTTGAAATTATTTCTCAATTATTTCATGATATAATTCTTCAAATGATTTCTGAATTGTTTTATGTTTTCTTTCAAAAAATCTTTTCAAGAGTCTTTCAGAAAGAATTCGTGTTGGTATTTTTTTCGCTATTTTATTAAAAACGATTTTATTCCAAAAATCTTTTTCAAAAGAATCCTAATTATTCCTTGTATTAATTGAAGGGCCGGATGCAATAAAGGGGTTAGCGCTCGAAAACCCGTAAATGTATTGTCCAAGTGACTAAAATTTCAATGTAGCCAAATTAATTTTTAAAAAATATCACATTGTAGGGAATGAAAAGAAGTATTTTTACCTAGAAGGAATTTTTTTATTCGACTTTCTTTTTAATATGAAAATTAAAAACTGAAAATTTTGTTCATCTATTTTTAATAGCTTTCAAAAACATTTATCGTCCAAACTTGGTCAAATATCATCGAAATATTTTGAAATTTGACAGGGACGTGCAGAATACTCCAGCGTTGCCTATGGGATTGATAAAAGGATGTAAATCGATAATTGTTTATAATTATTTAATTGCAAATATATTGCGATCGGTAATTACGTTTTCTTAACTTTAACGGAAAAAAGTATCGAGGGAAGTTGAAGCTAGGAAAAACTTCCAGCGAGACATTTGTTCCTTAATAGTCTAATAAGTTTCTGTCAAAGTTTCAAATTGATTTAATAATAAATGACTTAAATAGAGCGCTATTAATAAAGACGCGCGCTAGCAACGTCGGCGGCACGGCGTGAGCTAAGCCTGTGTTTACATGTTTTTGCACTGATGTATCAGGTTTATAAAAATTAACGAATTATTATGTAACGATATTATGTTTTACATAACGTAAAAACACAGTTTATAAGTCAACGCACTGTACATATAATTACATTTTGTTAGTATGTTAATAAATAAATTTGTACTTTAAAATTTAATATGTTCATTAATACTATCATAAGGATACACACACACACACACACACACACACACACACACACACATACACACACACATACACACACACACATACACACACATACACACACACACACACAATAACGTTATTACGTTATTCTTTAATTTTTATAAACGTGATACGCCACTGCGAAAACGTGTGCGACGCAGTCTGAGCTCACGCCGCGCCGCGCTGCCGATGTTGCTAGCGCGCGTCTTTATTAAGGTAGCTCATGCGCGTGGTGCCGTATCAAGTGAGGGGCCCCGTGGGCGCCTTGATTATATTTGTAATTTTACAAACTCAATTTGTATGAAGAACATTGAGAATGACTTATAAATGCCAAAGTAATAAAAAATGTTACAATTTGATTTTAAATAATTAAAAAATGTAATATTTTATGTGTCGCCCCACAAACCCCACTTTCTTGTTACGCTATCAAAGAACTAAATGCGGCGACACCGCAACGGTTTGACCGACGGGTGGCGGCTTGTTTTGAATCACATGGTGGCAAGCGGTTACAAAAGATGGTACGTGTTTACTCTCAAGAAAGTAATCAGTCGCAAAAATGCCTTACAACGTGCATGCTACGAGGGGAAAGAGAAAAGGGCAATTTGTAAAACGAAAACTCGAGAAGACTATTGACGCATTCGTTGAAAGGACCGCAGGTAAAGGAGGACGACGTGTAAAACCCGAGAAGACAGAAGTTGAGGTTAGTTTGACTGTAAACACAATACGAATATATTGACGCGAGAAACAAATATTTTAGAACAGTGTGTATGATTCTTATTTTGATTTTATTCTGTATACGTTGCCTGTAGAAAAACTATATAACATTTAATGTGTGACGTAGCATAATGAAAAATAGAAATAACGAGGTTAATGAAAATTTATTACGCTAGATTACCGAAGGTGAAAAACAAAAATGTGATTACAAAAATTTTGATGGACGCAGGATTGTGGAGATGAGTAAGCTGGGTAAAGATCTATGGTGTCGAATTTGTGATAAACCAGTATCGCTACGGTTTTTATTACACGAAAAACTGGAAGGACTCGTTAGCAAATTTACAGTAAAATGTCAAACATGCAGAAATATCATTGAAGTGGAAACGAGTACAAGGACAGCATCGAAATATTACTATGATTCAAACTTGAAGTTACCAGTAGGTAACTATATCTATCAAAATTTTATAATAATTATAATTAAAAATAATTTTTTTAATAAAAGTATAAATGCATAAAATGATAAGAGTTTAATTTTTGGGTATGATAACATTCAAGTATTAATATTTTATGAATGTTAGTTCAGTTTATAAAATACCATATGACTTAAAATTTTATTTTTTCAATACAGGTATGCTTGATGCTGGTCTAGGAGAAACGAAAGTTAACACTTTAATGTCTGCAATAAATATTCCTGCAGTACCAAATACTTCAATGAAGCGATGGGAAAGACAAGTAGGAACAGCTATTGAACAATTGGCTCATAAAACGTGTATAGAAGCAATTGAAGTCGAAAAAAAATTAACTTTCAAATTCAGGGAAAAAGAGTGAGTTTCAGAAATACGTATGAGATGAAAAGACATTGCTAATTTTAACAAACCATTTATTTTAACAGCAATCAATTATCATGTTTAGAAAAAGTATTTCTCAATAATATGATGAGTTTGTTAAAACAAGTAATTCTTTATAAGTTACATTATATAAAGATTGAGTGAAATGAAATTATAATTACGAATTTTTTAAACAATTTTTCCATTTATGTTTAAAGATTTGAGAAAATGATGTGAAGTAATTTTTTGTTTATCGAATATATATGTATGAATTAAAATTGTAAATAGTTTTTTAGAGTAATCAATTTGCGAATGATTTGATTTTTTATATAATTATATTGTAACTTATATTGTAAGTATGTTAGCGCATATTTAAGGTATATATTGCTAATAAGTTGAATTATTATTGATTTATAGTATGACTAAACATGGTTTTAAAATTAATCAGTAATTAGTTGGATGATTGTTTTACTAATATTGTGACTACGTATATTTTAAAGACATAATCAATTTCTTATAAGTTTAATTTTAACTAAATAAATTTATAAATTAATTTATTAATAAATTACTTGACGAAATTACAAATAATACAAAATTATGAGTATATAAGTACTATTGAGAGTATCTGTGTGTGCGTATGTATGTTTCTATGTAACAGGCAGAGTGTGAATGTTGAAAAGGATATCCACGATATGACCGACTTAACCGCCTCTTTCGACGCCGCTTGGACAAAAAGAGGACGTCAACACAATAGTTTTAGCGGTATATAATCTTGTTTTAATCAGTGAAATAAGCAGTAATATTCAGTAATATAAATATCATATAAATACAATTTTTTATTATTTCTATGGGTCATGCTTCACTGAATGGTCATTTCTCTAATAAAGTCATAGCATGTGCATGTCGCAATCTAAATTGCAAGAAGTGCAAGGAAGGGAACAATAGAGAGTACTGTTGTAAAAAAATCATTCAGGATCATCGAGATCTATGGAAGCCGATATGGCCGTTGAAGTTATATTAAAAAATGAAAATTTAGTCAATTCTCGTTGCAGGATACGAACAGTTATTGGTGACGATGATTCATCTGCGATTGCGGCTTTAAGACGATTATCACCATACGCCATTGAAAAATGGTCCGATTTCATTCACGTCGCCAAAACTTTTAACGGAAACCTGTACGACTTAAAATTATCAGCAAAACTTAGAGAGTATTTCTCTAAAGTATTTACCTTATCAATCGAGCAAAATAAAGGCAATGAAGTTAATGTAAGATTCGTTTTGGAAAATATTATTCCACACGCGTTTGGAAACCACCAGAATTGTGGTTCCTTTTGTACAAAGACAGATAAAAATGAGCACGTTTATAGATATTTTAAAGATGGGTAGTGCTTAACAGATTTAAATTTAAAAAATAAATTAGAAAAAATCATTCAGCCATTCATCAATCATTCAGCTCAGATAGCGCCATGTTCATCGAGTCAATCGAATGAATCTTTTAATAATATTGTCTGCAGCAAGCATCCGAAGTCAGCTTTTTATGGAGGATCAGAATCGCATGCCTACAGAGTCGGCTTAGCAGTATGCCAAAAAAACCTAGGATACGAGTTTGTAGTTCATTTGAACATTATTTTAAATCTTTCTCCGGGAAAGCATACGGAGCGTTTTAGGAAAAGAAAGCGTGACCTTTTTGAGAACGAAGCTGCAAAGAGAAAAACAGTTCCTGCTAAGAAAAGAAGACTTATATTAAAAAAACAAAGATCTTCAAAAAATTCAACTACCGCTAACCGTGAAGGTCTCTCTTATAAGTCTGGAATAGGATATTTAAATACGTCCGATTTGATCAATGAAGTTGTTATAGCTGGTAATATATTCAAAATATTTTTATTTTCAAATGTATAGTAGTAAAGGTAGACTAGTATTGTACACAAATTAATTAATTTTAGAAAACGTTGGGTACGAAGACTGTATTGTAGTTATAGTAGACATCGAAACGACTGGATTACATGTTACAGATGAAATAATACAGGTTTGAATTTGGAATTTCTAATTAATTTGCATGTTATTGTACATGATACGCTAATTATTTTCTTGTTCTATTATTTACAGATCGCCGCTGTTTGCGGAAATTATACATTTGTCTAAAAAATGTCTCCGCAAGCTTCCGATATCACAGGAATTAAAATAATGAATAATGAAATGTATGTTAACGAAGAAAAGGTTATAGCAAACTCACCAAGAGATGGATTTTATGGTTTTTTACATTTTTTGAAATTGTTGAGGCAGCCTTGTATCTTGGTAGCACATAATGGGTTTAGGTATTATTATTGATTATTAGATCATCATAATATAAACTTTATGAAAATACTATGATGATATGGTCTTTTAGGTTTGATGCACCAAGACTACTTCAATTAGCTACATCACTAAAATTGCTAACAGAATTAATGGTATTTGTTAAAGGTTTTTGTGATACATTACATGTATTCAAATCAGTATTATTAGAAAGAAAAAGAAAAAAGCTTACTTTTAATCAAAGTAATCTTGTTCAGGAGTACTTAAATGAAGAAGATATTAAAGTGGCTCATAATGCACTTAATGATGTGTCGATGCTTCAAACATTAGTTGATAAGTTGTGCAATAAAACGTCTATTATTCAACACACTCGCAGCATCGATTTTATATTGAACTCTAAGAATAGAGCTCAAGAAACTAAAAAACTTAGAATGACTCTAACAAATTTAAATATTTCTAAGCAAATGCAAAGCGCTATTGCAAAAGCTGGTATAAATCGGTCAATTCTTGAAAATGCTCATGCAATGGGCGGCTTAGATGGTTTGACAATCTTACTAATTGAAAATGTTGGTGGAAAACCGAGAGTTACCAAAAATATAAAAATTATAAAACCTATATTTAATGAGTTATCAAAATAATATTTAATTTATGAGTTAATTTATGAGTTATCATAGAATAATATTTAATTTATAAACTATTTAAATAATATTTAATTTATGAATCATTAGAATAATATGGAATTTATTATGTGCCAAAGTTAATGTACACTTACCAAAGTATTTATGTTGTGATAACGTATGTTCGATAATAAAAAAAATTTTCTTAATACACAAATTTTTCTTTCTTATATTTTTCTATACTACGAAAATTTCCTTTTTCTACCTAAAATATTTTAAATTTTACTATAAATTTCATATCAAGATTGAATTGATTGGAATCGACGTAAGAATATTAATTTTATATAAGATATATTTCATTTGCAACATGCGAAGTATCAGATTCATTTCAAATAGCCACACTTTTTCAGCCATCTTGAAATGCAACGTTGCCACTTCTATCACGCATGCGCAGAATGTATTACTGAAATCATCTGACTGCAATTTGCATACTTTAGTATTAAATTTCTTCTTTTTTTAATCGGTTACCTAAAATTTTTTTAGCACTATCGTAATCCTCGTGAAGAAATCTATAATCACCAATTTTTTTTCAGAGATCAATACTTTTATATGGAAATGACAAGTGTTTTTAAGGTTGATCCCATAAGACTGTGTACAAAAATATATCTTTTTCAAACATTTATTTCTTGAAATTTTGGTCGTTTACCCTATATTTTCTTTGCGGAAATGAACAGAGCAAGACTTAAAATATATTGTGTAAAATTTGTACGCCAATCAAATTATTTATTCTGAATCGCATGAGCCACCTTAATAACGCTCTATTTAAGTAATTTATTATTAAATCAATTTGAAACTTTGACAGAAACTTATTAGACTATTAAGGAACAAATGTCTCGCTGGAAGTTTTTCCTAGCTTCAACTAATAATTATTAACAATTATCGATTTACATCCTTTTATCAATCCCATAGGCAACGCTGGAGTATTCTGCACGTCCCTGTCAAATTTCAAAATATTTCGATGATATTTGAGCAAGTTTGGACGATTAATGTTTTTGAAAGCTATTAAAAATAGATGAACAAAATTTTCAGTTTTTAATTTTTATATTAAAAAGTAAGTCGAATAAAAAAAATTCCTTCTAGGTAAAAATACTTCTTTTCATTCCCTACAAGGTGATATTTTTTAAAAATTAATTTGGCTACATTGAAATTTTAGTCACTTGGACAATACTTTTACGGGTTTTCGAGCGCTAACCCCCTTATTGCATCCGGCCCTTCAATTCACGTAAGTTTCCCGGATGATTTGATGAAATAATTCGTGTAAGGTTTTTGAATAGACATTGATTTATTTTTATGAACGATTAATTTGTATCTTTCTGAAATTATTTTTGAATTATTTCATGATATAATTCTTGAAATGATTTCTGAATTGTTTTATGTTTTCTTTCGAAAAATCTTTTCAAGTTTCTTTCAGAAAGAATTCGTGTTTGTATTTTTTACGCTGTTTTATTAAAAACGATTTTATTAAAAACGATTTTATTCTAAAGATCTTTTTCAAAAGAATTCTAAATTGTTTCTTGTATTAATTCACATGAGTTTCTCGGAGGAATTCATGAAATAATTCATGAAAGTTGTGGAAAGATATTGAATTATTTTTGTGAATGACCAATTTCTATCTTTCTGAAATTATTTCTGAATTATTTCATGATATAATTCTTGAAATGATTTCTGAATTGTTTTATGTTTTCTTTCAAAAAATCTTTTCAAGGTTCTTTCAGGAAGAATTTGTGTAATTATTTTTTTCGCTGTTTTGTTTTAAAAAATTTTATTCTAAAAATCGTTTTCAAAAGAGCTCTAAATTATTTTTTGTATTAATTCGCACGAGTTTCGCGGAAGATTTCGTAAAATAATTCATGAAAGGTTTTTGAATAGGTATTGAATTATTTTTGTAAAATAATAATTTGTATCTTTTTGAAATTCTTTCTGAATTATTTCATGAAAGAATACTTGCATTAATTTCTGAACTATTTTATGCTTTCTTTCAAAAAATCTTTTCAAAGCCTTTTCAGAATTAATGCGTGTAATTATATTTTTGTAAAATTTTTTTCTTTTTTTGTATGATTTTTTAAAGTATTTTGTAAGGATTTCATATATTATTTTAAAAATTAATTTAAAATTAATTTTTTTCTTTTTAAAATCCTTTCTAAATCATTGCAATGTATTAATTCATGAATTATTTCATGTAATTATTTCAGTTTATTATCAAAGTTTATTATTATTCAGTTTATTATTCAGTTTATTATCAAATTTATTATCAAAGTTTAATTTGATACTACTTGGATCGCCGCCGAAAAAAGATTCGATCAGCCGATTGATACTGTCAAAATTTATTTTGAAGGTGTTAGTATAATTCAACCTTATTCCTTTAATTTTACAACATTCAAATTTTTCTCTTGTAGACGAATCTGTCGCTCTGTAAGCGTAAAACTTAGGATCGCCTGATAAGAAAGTTTCAATGTATATATTTTGGCCGAGTTCGTCACTCATATCGCCTAATGGCGAACCGATATGAGGTCTGTATTCCTCATTTTTCGCACGCTCGTTACAAACGAATACACAGGAGTCGGTGTCATAGTACAATACACGGCGGTCGAGTTTCTCTAGATAACTATATAATTTTAGTCGTGCTTGCGCTGTAGTGTAAGCAGCGATGACTACATTAGTATTAGGGACCTGTTCCACTGCCTCCGCAATGTGTTGCCAGTGTACATACAACAGTTCGTCGTTGACGGGTAATACACTGAGCACTTCTTTATCGGGAGCCACCAAGAGTCTGAGTAAGGCCTCGCGCGTTTTTACAATCGCAATCTGCTTTAAATTGCTGCGTTTCCCAAATTTCCCCCAAAAAGAATTGAGGCAGAGCTTTGCCACTGCGCGCAACCCAGCGTTTTTCTTGATTTTTTCCCCCTACAGTCGTATGCCTTCGGCTATCTCATACTCATTTACGTAACGCTCTTTATCCCCTTCGCTCTCGCACCATGCCGGCCACCCACTAGCTTCTTGTTTCAGTTTCAAAAACGCATTCACATAGCCGGCGAACAACCCGCTTTTACCGCTCTGCTGATCATACTGCGTCATTTTGTAGTTCTATTTATATGTATTTTAGTAATTCGATAACCCAATTCTATGGCTTTTCTTAATTCATCAGCTACCCACGTACCCGAGAATTCACGCTCGCGATCGTCTTCGTGATTACAATCATCTTGTCGCATCTCCTCGCAACAAGAACGACAAAGAGCAAACAGTAATTTTCCGTGCATTTTTATCAGTAGGAGAGGAAGGAACAATTTGCGAGGCGGCAACACTTTGCATTTGATCAATCCTTCTACTCGCGAGAGATTATCATTGTTTCCTCCCGTCAACGTATCGCACTGACTACCGACAAATATATCTGGGTGTCCAAGCGGGAAGCGGCCTCTTTTACATATATACGGGGATATAACGAGCAAATATCCGTATATCTAATTGTTTCACCCTCGCTAACATTGTAATACGATCTAATATTTTCTGTGCGCCCTCCGAAGAATTCATCTCGCGGGTTTAAAATCATTTTGCTAATAAGCGGATGATTATTTACATAATTCGCGATTTGGGGATTTTCGGTTATGTGGCGATCGAATTCGCATTCCCAAATTTCATGCACCTCGTACCCGTGCGACTTTATTTTATTTATCTTACGGCACGTATTTTCGTAGGCTTCGTTATGTGTGCGATTGAAAGCAGTCAGCGTATCGCGTTTGTTTTCAAAACAGCGCGGGCAGCCTTGTGTATAGCAGCCTTGATACTCGAACAGAACGCCCTTACCCGATGTAAAAACTGATGATGATGATGATGATGATGATGCCGTGGTCGAGACACTAGCCTCTGTCGTCGGAGGAGGAGGCAAATATCCGTCAACTAAAAATCCTTCTGGTAACCGATATTCACGTGCACGCCCGGCGTGAATAATCTCTCGCCCGATTTCACGCTCGCACTGCAATAGCCACTTGACAGCTTTTTGAGAGTGTTTGTCAGCGCGCCTGTAACCAGCAGGTGGTAAAATTCCTATGGTGTTAGCCTTGAGAAAATTTTTTCTAAATAAATAAGAACACGCCGACGCGATCGTGGTCGCCGAAACAAAGCGGTCTGTGTTACCGATATCGAGAAAAATTTTTCGAAAAGCTATGCATGCACGACACAATATTTCCACGTCCATACGGCAATACTCGACGATTTAATTTTTAAAGTTAAAAACAATCTGGCGTGTTTTCATTGTACCACTGGAAAAAAGTCGCTCTCTCGTTGGTGGACATGGAATTTGGTGTGAAAAAAGTTGGATCAGGCATAGGGCCTACGTAATCCTGATTTTCAACGGTATTAAAAAAGTGCGGAAAAAAACCTTTTTTGCTGCTTTGCGGCAAGCCGAAGGCAGCCGGGAGAGCGCTCAATTTCGCTTGAAAATAATTTAAACTGTCTATGAATGTAGTACACCCATATCGCATAGAAATAATATTCGCCGCGTTTAAAATAACATTGGGTTGTGCGCGATACACACGATTTGATTAAAGACTGTTTTATCTCGAACGCATAATTCTATCAATCGTGTAACAGGATTCTCCCGAAAAACATATTCCTGAATACCGCATGTGTGGCAAAATTGTGAAACATCATCTTGATCGATGCAATCCGTGCAGACTTGTTGTACTACGCACAAATTAGGTACGTGAATTCTCGTGCTTTCGTGATTTAAATACGCTTCATCTTGACGCGTTTCAAAATCATAAAAAATGTATAAAAATTTTTTTTTCGCGTATTCACCGTTTTTTGTTATAGGTTGCATATAACAATTTTCGTTTATAAAATGATTAGTTTTACAAGATTTACACCAAATTTTCCCACACATGTGTCGTCCGCGATAACTATTTGTTACTTTACAGCATCGTGTGCAAAATTGTACAATGTCTCATAATTTTTTATTTTTCTTTTTATAACTACCGTCCTCTAAATGATTTTGATAACACGAAGTGCTGAAAAAATCTCTATTGCATTTCGCGCATTTTATTAAATCGATGCCATCTGATAAGCAGGGTGGAGAAACAAAACATTTCGAGCAAGTTTTTCTACATTTGTGTTGATCAATGAAATGAAAGCATTTATTGCAATAACTGCAAAAAAATGTTGTCCTCGCTAAACCTATTACGTTTAAAATAGTATCGAAATGCTTCGCACGTGGGTCGTAGCATAGATTAATAACCCCTTTTAATTCCCCCTGAGTTTCTATTTGAGCGCGCCCGTCGAAAAAAGGAAGATCGCCGTTGCCGAATGTTGGTTTCTCGTAAACCACTATAGCAATATTACTTTGCAGATAAAAATTCTGAAATCTTTCTATTTCGTAGAAGCCACAACCGTCGCGTGGAATACGTACGTTTGCAGCTTGTATCAAGCGTTCCGCGCGTTGCTTTTGTAACTTGCGGCGCCCGTCGCGTATTATATTCCATTCTTCACGAACTCCGACCAAGTCATTCGCGTGTAATTTTATATGAGCTTCCCCAACTACTAACGCACGCGGCAGACATAAATTATCATCGTTGATGATTGATACTATTGAACGCTGAGACACGCTGTCGATGGATAATTTTTTCGATCTGGCTGCACCCGACTCCACAGGAACGCTTATAAATGTGATTTGTAAAATAAAGCTATCATCCACTTGAAAATCTTCGTTACTTTGAGTTATACTGGAAATTAAATTCCATAAATCATCGTAAAAAAAATTTTCAGGTGGACGAAAAGACAGATCAGCCGCACCGTGCAAAAAGTGTTCACTCCTTATCGCAACTCCGACTAATACAGTGTCGTCATCCGGCACCATCGAAATAACATACGCGAGAATATCCCGCATAGTCAATTCGATCCAAAACATTGGGTTATCGCATTCGTCGGGCGGATTATAGACGCGCAGTACAATGGAACGACCGACAATTTGAAATCTACGTATGAAATTCTCGCTTTCTTGTAGAATAGTAAATCTTACCCCCGGTGGGCTTATCTCGAGAGTATCGTTCTCTAAGTTATCTCCGCTGCCGTCTTCTTCGGCACTGCTCCTATACATGCTACTGCCTTCGCCCAATTGCAGTGGTACTCTACTCTAAATAATTCTTCTCGCGTAAACAAATAAATGTGGGATATCGTACCCAGGTGTCGCCAATCCGTCCGAACTATTTAGACTTCTTCGTATAACTAAAAAAACCGATTATAAAAAAAATTTAATGTGCGCGAAAATATATTGATGAATAAAAGAAACTTACATTCATTGACACGGCGATCCAGGGGATTAGTCTCGTCGAAACTATTCCATGCCAAGCGATTTCCATCCTTTAAATTATGGAATGAATTTTCCGAACGTCGCGCCCTGGAGGTGTAAAAATTGTGCAGTGTCCCCGCCCGCGGCCGCTCGGCGTTTCCATTCGGCTGGGGGTCCTCGCTCATAATGACCCTCTCCACAGCATTGCGAGGTTCTGTATACTGACTCAGCGGTGCGAGTAACCGCTGTGGTATCATTGTATTTTCGTCTTCTTCGTCCGAGGAAGACATTACTCGAATCATGCTTTAGCTCTCTTCACCTTCAGAAAGCGCACCCGCCTCTAGTACTTCTTCGTTTTCTTGTTGTTGTTGTTGTTGTTGTTGTTGTTGTTGATGTTGTTGTTGTTGTTGATGTTGTTGTTATTGTTGCTGTTGCTGTTGAATCGGAACGTATATTAAGCGTGGTTGTTCGTCATCGCTACCTGAGATATCCTCTTCGCTGAGGCTTGTACCGTCTGCAACACTTCCCTGCTCGCGTGCCTCGTCTTCTTCTTCTTCTTCTTCTTCGTCTTCTTCTTCTTCTTCTTCTTCTTCTTCTTCTTCTTCTTCTTCCTCTGCTGCTGCTGCTGCTGCTGCTGCTGCTGCTCGACGATTCGGCTTCGCTTTGAAAGCTTAAAGCGCGTGCTACAGGATTTTGACGTCCGCTATAGTCCATAAATATTGTAGAGGCATCGCTATCATCGGTAAACAAATCATCCAATGCTGTAATTTATTTTTAATAAGCAAAAAATATTTTCTTTTCTAAAATAATATTTTTACTTACCTCTTTGTTCTTGGTACGCGTTTATCATGTCTTGTAAAATGATAGTATTAGCCATTCCGATTTCCGAGATATATTCACCGGCTATTAATAGTGCAGAGCGAATATTGCGAAATATTCTCAAATAAAATTGTGCTATTCGTCGAAACCCACTTTGCGACAGCAGAAATCGCAATTCGCAGCGTAAATGCGCGTAATTCATATTGCGCAGTCTTCGCCGCCAAGTTATGTCGCACCTTCGCCATACAGGGTGCCGATGGAAACGTAAGCTGGAAGCGATGCGCGCTATTACTTCGCGCAATTCACTATGCTCCTCAGCTTGCACTCGCGGTAAAAAAGGCCTATTGACTCGCGCCATGATTCGCATAGCTACTGAGATGAGCGACGGGTAAATCAGTAGCTTTTATAGTGCGAATAACTGCCCCTCCAACCAATCTTACTGTTTGCATGGTGTATCGAAATTCGCTGTCCCACCTACGCTATCTACAGGGGTGAATTCGACACCTCTCTTCTTCTTTACGAATATAGTTCCGAGAAGAAAAAGTTCGTTAAGGAGTAATCTCGTTCGAAACAACAACGAAGTGTATGTGTATGTGTGTGTGTGTGTGTGTGTGTGTGTGTGTGTGTGTGTGTGTGTGTGTGTGTGTGTGTGTGTGTGTGTGTGTGTCGAGAATCGACTTATGTTTCGAATAGAGCGGTTTCAAGTCACTCGATACTCTTTAAAAACACTAACATCCTGAACGCGCCGAGTTCCCCTTTGGTATTTCTGCTGTGGGCAAGTGTGGCGCTAATAATTCAGTCATGTTGTTACTTGGCGTCATATGGACTCTTATCTTTGACGTATAAAATGACAGTTTAGCAAACCCCCACCTTCGTCCACGGTACGAAAAATAAGGTTTTACTTGGGTCCAGACAGCTCTGACTTGAGTCAAGGCATCGTTCGTTCGTCAGAGCTCACCAACATGAGTTGGATTAAGAAATCGCGCGCCTTAGAGAGGGCGATCGAAAAATTAGAAAAAAAAAAGAAAAAGTGATGAATAAGTTGGTGAATAAAAAAACCAAGATAATAAATCAATTAAAAAAAGAAGTGGAGAGTGATGTGTGTGTGTGTTGGAGAAGATCACGGATGAAATTCTTTTGTTCCAACGACAGTTGTGCGCTGCGCAGAAGCAGCTCGACAGACACCTTAGTGAGAAGATAAGAAACGCGCGCTCCTGCTGTAGATGCATGTGCATCATTAGATCAAGCAAAAAGGTCATACAGTGCGATTATTGTTCGACACTACGATGTGACGACTGTGCGATTAGTGGCTGCGTATGCCACGATAGTATGACGTCGCCTGCTTCCCCAACGGAAGAGATGTCGAATCAGCAACCACAGGAGCAGCCGCAGGTGCATCATTATCAGCAGTAGCAGGAGCAGCAGGCGCAACAGCAGCAGCCGTCGCATGCGCAGCAAGCACAGCATCCGCAGCAGCAGCCACCGTCGCATGCGCAGCAAGCACAGCATCCGCAGCAGCAGCCGCAGGTGCATCATCAGCAGCAGGCGCAGCAGCAGGCATAACAGCAGCAGCAGCAGCAGGAGCAGCAGGAGCAGCAGGAACAGCAGGAGCACCAGCAGACGCGAATGGTGCGATCTACAAAACATTTACTACCGGTGCCATACACGTGTGACACGTGTTCAAAAAGAAAATATACAGAAAATACAAAAACTGCGCGTGGAAGTTGTGTGAAGTGTGTGGCAAGTGGCGGTGCGGCGTATGCCGTAAAGTTGTCAAACGTGTCAGCCGTTTTGGGCAACCAAAACCTTGTTTTCCCCCAACAAGGAACTGTCAGAAGAAGAAGAAGGGGAATCTCCGCTGGACTTACCTCTCAAACAAGTGAGAGATAAAAGAGATAAAAATTTTTTATTTTTGTAATAGTATGTAAAATTTTTTTAATAACTTTTTTGAATAATAATGGAATTCATTTGTATTTTTTTTGTAATATTATTCAAACTATTTTTTTTTTTTTAGCTTATGCAGCTTGGCTAATGATTTATACATTTATATGTTCCGAAAATTAATTTGTATTATTTTTTGTAATGATTTGAAATCGATTTTAAGATTCTGGTTATTACAATTAGTACAATGGACGAAATTAAACAATCTAATTGCGCAGGTTTAAAGAAAGTATTAAGAGAAATGATTACGGATGAGACAACCCTGCAAATTTTGGAAGGTAACGGTTTATACGTATTATATATATATATATATATATATATATATATATATATAAAAATTCCATATATATATATATATATATATATATAAATATGAAATTCTGGAAGTTTGAGGATTATATTCAGCACCCGCTTGGAAGTTTGAGGGGTTATGGGAAGTTTGAGGAGCCTCCTCAAACTTCCAATCTATATATTCAGCATCCGAGCGGAAGTTTGAGGGGTTTTCTAGAGTCTATTTGTCTAGAGTCGGTAACCTGAGGGTTATTATTTCTTTAGCCACTCTGACCGACCGGGGTTGAGCTCCTCAAACTTACTAGCCTAATATATATATATATATATATATATATATATATATGTATATATATATATATACATATATATATATATATATATATATATATATATATATATATATATGTATATATATATATATATGTATATATATATATATATATATATATATATATATATATATATATATATATATATATGGAATTTTTGCGCTACTGCTCATGGTAAAAGCTGTTATGATGGTCTTGGTGCAATATTTAAAAGAGAAGCTTATAGAGCTAGCTTGAAGGCGAAACCGAAAGATGCTATTCTGACGCACACATCTCTTTTGAAGTGGGCTAAAAATCATTTTGAAAATATAAGAATTTTTTATTTTACGCAGACTGAACATGATAAATTCAAAAGGAAACTCAATCGTAGGTTACAAGATGCATTACCAGTCTCACAGATTATTAAACATCATTCTTTTCAATTATCAAGTGACGGGAAAGTTATCATGAAAAGGTACTCGAATGCTGCTAAGTCTGTATCTGTTCTACTTTAATTTTCAATGGGAAAATATACTGAATTTTTTTTATAATATTCAAGTTTTTCTATTTTTTATCCTCCTTTTTTTTAATTTTTTTTATGTTCTGAGAGAAGTAGTACCTCTACGTGGTTCAGAATGGGTTATGCTAAAACTACTTGATAGTTCTATTGTGGAACTTTATCTTCTCTAAGGATTTTATACATGAAATTTTTAGATCGCCGGTCCCACGATATGCAGAAAGGAACAAATGTCTCATAGGAGGTTACGTTCAACAAAACATTAATTATGCAGAGACAGAAATCATGACCTTGAAAAATGATCCAAGGTCAAGTCTAGTTATGATCGTAATCAAGTTTTCTACTAGTTTCGTGGAATACTAGTCCGAAAATCCAGAAAATAACTTTTGACCTTCAAAATGACCTTGAAATATAATTTTAACCGCTCGGTTTGAACGGTAGTAGTAAGAAAATATGTCGCTAACTTCATATTAGTGGCAAGAAATAACAATTTTCGTATCAGATTCGCTATTAGAGTGAAGAAAAACTTGTTTTTCCATCATTCCGAGACTTTCAGCCGCCATATTGGATCCGTCATTTTGAATTTTCGGAATCGCCAGACGGCGTTCGAAAGTAGAAGTCAAGAGCTTTCATTTGAGCCGAGGTAGACCTCATTTGGATCAAAATTGTTCTGGGCAGAGGCAGTGTCGCGTTGACAGAGAATGCCCCATATATATATATATATATACACACACACACCCGTATCTGGTCGACACCTAACCTTACATATAACATGTCAGTATTTTTATATACAAATGTTATCATTTAGTGAGTTAGTTAATAATAATATATTTGAATGATCTCAAGAAATCAACTAATTATGAGAAGAATTATGTGTATCAATCAATGGGGAAAATAACTTTTATTAGTTAGATAAGTACTTATTATATATATACATACAGATACACATACAGCTTATTTCATTTTGGATTTGATTGGAAAAATATAACGTATACAAGCGGCTGTGAATATCAATGGACAATAGCAATATATTATATATATACATACAAATACATATACAGATTATTTCATTTTGGATTTGATTGGAAAAATATAACCTATATAAGCAGCTGTAAATATCAATGGACAATTCAATATATTTTTCCGCCCTTTAACCTCAAAATGCCATCTTAAATGTCATTTTGCGGCCTCGGACGGAAAAATACGTTACTGAAACGTGGACGTAAGAGAATTTTTACCTCATGCGACTTTTCGACCTCGCTTCGCTCGGTCGAAAAACGTCGCATGAGGTAAATAATCCTCTTCCGCCCGCGTTAGTAATATACTATTTCTTACTCGCCCACCCGAAAGTACGTACTTCCGGCCCGCATCTCCGGGCCGAAAGAGAAACTTTCGCATCCTATTTTAGACCAACCGCGTGCTCTGATTGGCTGCCGAAATTTCCTGACCCGCGGCGCTTGAGCGCCCGCGCGCATGTCCGAGGAAAGATGTTTGTGCGGTGTGAAGGTTAGACACGTACGAAATAAACAGAGGAAAGTGCACGGGTGACGAGAAAAAAGAGTTAGTTGAAATAAAAAGTGGTGTTGTTTGATCGTGGTCATTGTTTTTTCCTCTTGTTTCCTACACGTACTTTCGAGTTGTGTAGAAACAATTAAGTAAACGTACGTACGGGAGCGTCCGAGGAAAATATGTTTGTGTGGTGTGAAGGTTAGACACGTACGAAATAGACAGAGGAAAGTGTACGTGTGACGAGAAAAAAAAGTTAGTTGAAATAAAAAGTGGTGTTATCTTTTTTTAATGAATGTATTTCCGATGCCCGCCCCAACCAGCAAAACCTCGGCTTCGCCTCGGTCTTGCAAATGTCGGGCGGGCATCAAACCATCTCTGTAACAGCGAAAGTAGCAGACGGCCAAAAAACCAGCTCTCCACGCCGGGCCGAAAGAAAAAACAGTCGGTAATATCGACCGAGCTACCCAAAGCGGCCGACAGAGGCAGTACTATCAAGCGGGCCGAAAGAAAAACTAACACTCAAACACAGCTAGCAGACGACAACGCAATTTTATCAATTATTTAACAATTACAGAACGTACTTTCGGCCGGGGAGTAAGAAAAATAGTATACAATACTTGGGCCGGAAATTGGATGCCCTGGCCGTGCGTCATGACGCCCTCGGCTTCGCCTCGGGCGTCATACCACGCACGGCCCGGAAATCCAATTACCGGCCCACGTATCGTAATATACTAATAATCAGACAAGTAGTAAACTTTTATTATAAAGTTAAAAATCAATAAAGTTTATAATAAGTATTGTTACTTTGTGAAATCTTGTTTTTATTTTTACAGAGTATATCAGAAAATGTAAGGATTATTACCAAGTAAATCGATCACTGTTAAAAAATAGTTTATAATAGAAGAGTTCATTATTACTAATTATTCAAGTTCATCGAAAAAGTAGAGTAGGCTAACCGAATTTTCTGTATATCCATGAGTCTCAAGAAATTTTTAAATCTTCAAGTGGATTGGAAAATAACCTATATAAGCAGCTGTGAATATTAATGGGCAATAGCAACATATTATAATCAGATAAGTAGCAAACTTTATTATAAAGTTATAAATCAATGAGGTTTATAATAAGTATTGTTACTTTGTAAAATCTTGTTTTTATTTTTCCAGAGTATGTCAGAAAATATAAGGATATTACCAAGTAAATAGATCACTGTTAAAAAATAGTTTTTAACAAAGAAGAATTCATTAATTATTATCTTACAGATATTATACCAGAAGATTTTTTTCGAGTCATTTTGGAAATATGGAGATATATGTAATATAGCCAATAATGTTGAGTTCTAATTGTGTACTGTCTGAAAAATCTAATTTTGAATTAGCAAAAATGAACGAGTGCCCTCATAATCCTAGTGGTTATTTTATTATTAAGGTCATGTGATACTCAAGTAAAAATCCCTACGTTACCAATATGTCGGTAACATTCTATATATTAAATAATAATTAAATCAACAACAATTTTTATGACAAAAAAAACGTCAGACGCTCGAAAATTCTTTAAAGATTATTATGCAAAAGGTTCAAAACTGAAATGATAACTGTCATCGAGTTATTCATGTTCTAGTTACATTTTTGATCTAAAACATGGATATAAGCTCGAATGTACATCAGATCTGCATGAAATTTGGCACACCTTCTCGCCATCGAGTTTGTGAGCGCCTGACGTTCTTGTTTTTGTGAAATTCTTCAAAAAGTATAATTTTATTTTTTTTCACAAATTAACTTTTCATGATACCTTGGAAGGTTGGCAAGACTGCTCACCACTAACGTAAAATGGCTGTGCACGGTGCAAAGTAAGTCGTACCAACCTCTTTTGTTGCCTCATATTTATTTACGTTGTATAGTTCTCGTAAATTACTCTAGATGGCGCTATGCCTACATTTTTGTAGAATAAAATTATAAATTATATTATAAAATAATAATTGATCATTAAAAATATTACTTATGTCGACTGCAATTTAATATCAACTGATAAGAATTTTTCTATCGGTCTTACAGTCTTACAAATTAAATTAAAATAATTAATATTTATGGCAGTCAGATTGCCCTTGTTTATAATCACCCCCGCAGAATCTGAAATAAAAACTTAATTAAAATCTGGAAAAAACTTTGTTAGCAAAGGACGATCTGACTGCCCACCACCACCACATTGTCCGACGTTTCGAGCCTGCTCCGGCTCCTCCTCAGGGACTGAAATAAAACCCGCGATACACCTCCTTATATACCATGCACCCATACCCCTTCTTTTCTCTTACCCCACCACCCTCCACATTCCCCTCCCCAACTTGCCATTCTCACTTAAATTAATAAAGAATGATAAATGTTATCTAATTTACTTGACTCTATCATTAAATTTACATTATTCCGATTTCTTAGAATGTGAATACTTTCAAGGCTTTCCCTCTTATATTTATTCTTAATCCCCTGTTCCAAAATATCCACACTCCCAAAATCGAAAGAATGCAAACTATTTAAACAATGTTCTTTCAAACCCGATGTACAACTTGAGCTGCGTAAACTATATTGATGTTCATATATTCTCTTTTTCAAATATCTACCCGTTTGACCAATATAACAACCATTACAATCCCTACAATTAATTTTATAAACAACTCCCGATTTCAAACATTTATCATCCTTGTCTTTACAATTACTAAATAACCTTTCTAAATTATTATCATTTCTAAAGAAAACTTGAATATTATGTTTACTAAAAACCCTTCTAATCCTTTCCGACAAACCTCTAACATATGGTAAACTAAAATATGCATTCTTTCCATTTCTATTCCTTGTTTGATTATCTACCCGCTGCTTCAATCCACCATTATAAATTTCCCACACTCTCTCATCAATCATTTTATCAATAAATTTTACGGGATAACTATTTTTAATAAATGTTTCTCTAACTAAATTTAAATTCCTTTTCCTAAAATCTTTATGTGACAATTTAATCGCTCTGTCAATGACACCTTTGATCGCACCTGTCTTGTTTCCGAATTGGTGGTGAGAATCAAAATTTAAAAATCTACCTGACCATGTAGGTTTTCTATACCAATCTAATTTCACTCTATTATTATTACCTCTAATGACTCTAATATCTAAAAACTCAATTGATAATCTTTCTCAACTTCTTTTGTGAATTTAATTCTATCATGGATAGAATTAAACACATCCACCATTTCATCCACAAAACATTCTGGTACAACTGCAAAAATGTCATCAACATATCTTTTAAAAATAATTGGCTGAAAAACCAACTTAGACAAAGCAATACTTTCCAATTTTTCCATTACTAAATTGGCTATAACAGGTGACAAAGGTGATCCCATTGGACAACCATATCTTTGTTCATATAGACTATTATCAAAAGAAAAAAATTGTGTTTTTAAAAACCAAATTAAGTGCCTTTATAAATTCATCTTTTGTTAAACTAGTATGTACTTTAATTTCAGACCATTTATCTTGTATAATATCATTCAACAACTCTAAAGGTATATTTGTAAACAAAGATACTACATCCAATGAAACCATCCTATGATCATTCGGAATAATAATATCTTTCATTATACCATAAAAACTCCAACTATCTTTAATATATGAATTTGTTTTACCCACTATCTTGAACAATATATTAGACAAAAATCTAGCAAGTCTATACGTCGGAAAATTTATCGATGATATTATTATTCTATATGTCAACTGTTCTTTGTGAATCTTAGGAAGCCCATAACATTTAGCTACAGTGCCATTTTCACATTTTAAATATTTAAACATACTATCTTTAATATAAGCTTTTGTTTTCCAATGCATCAATAATTCTTTCAATTTATCTTGTAGTCTATTGATATGTGGATTCCTAATTTTCACATAAGTGGTATCATCCTCCAACATAAGTTGAATTTTATTAATATAATCCCTTTTATCTGAAACTACAGTTACATTTCCTTTATCTGCTTTTTGGAAGATCATATTCGGATTCTCTCTCAAGAATTTCTTCGTTATTTTTAATTCATGGAATAAATTACTGTTCAAATAATTATCAAATCTATGTTCTCTTTTAAAATTATCAACAACTTTAACTAAAGAACTCCTACATTCTTTTTTAAACTCCAGATTAAAACTACTCATACTACTTTCTACCTCAGCGATGATATTCTTGATCGGAAGAGATTTACTTGAATATGATATTCCAAATTTAGCACCCTTTGACATGATATTTACCACTTCTTCTGGTATTACTTTGTCAGTTAAATTTCTAAACCAATCCTTATTAACATTGTTAGTTTGATTGACCTGAGAGTGTTTTCTATGCTTTAAATATTCAAATTTTCTTTTTAATTTACTCCTATGGTTATATTTTACTTTTTCGAAGTGCCTCTTTTGACCACGAAAAAATTCTTGCAAATCATTCTGTTCTATTTTATTATATAAATATCTTTCAAGCTCTAATAAATATTTATTCAAACGATTAATTTCAAAATTCAAATCTCTAATTTCTAAGTTAAGTAATTTATTTTTGAAAAAGAAAATATTTTTCCGTAGATCATAAGAAACTCTTTTATTGTAATCCCGATAAAAACCCTTATCATCAAATTTTTTTCCAATATGTTTAGGAAAAATATTTGATTTTTTACACCTTAGAAGAAAAGTGAGTTGCTCCTTTAAAATTACAATCCTTAAAACCATTTTTACCCATTTTGAGCAATAATCTTTTACCACCTTCCCATAAATCCCATATATATCTCTAAAAAACATTTTACCCCACCTTTAATAGACTTTAATAGATATGATAGAATTAAATTCACAAAAGAAGTTGAGAAAGATTATCAATTGAGTTTTTTAGATATTAGAGTCATTAGAGGTAATAATAATAGAGTGAAATTAGATTGGTATAGAAAACCTACATGGTCAGGTAGATTTTTAAATTTTGATTCTCACCACCAATTCGGAAACAAGACAGGTGCGATCAAAGGTGTCATTGACAGAGCGATTAAATTGTCACATAAAGATTTTAGGAAAAGGAATTTAAATTTAGTTAGAGAAACATTTATTAAAAATAGTTATCCCGTAAAATTTATTGATAAAATGATTGATGAGAGAGTGTGGGAAATTTATAATGGTGGATTGAAGCAGCGGGTAGATAATCAAACAAGGAATAGAAATGGAAAGAATGCATATTTTAGTTTACCATATGTTAGAGGTTTGTCGGAAAGGATTAGAAGGGTTTTTAGTAAACATAATATTCAAGTTTTCTTTAGAAATGATAATAATTTAGAAAGGTTATTTAGTTATTGTAAAGACAAGGATGATAAATGTTTGAAATCGGGAGTTGTTTATAAAATTAATTGTAGGGATTGTAATGGTTGTTATATTGGTCAAACGGGTAGATATTTGAAAAAGAGAATATATGAACATCAATATAGTTTACGCAGCTCAAGTTGTACATCGGGTTTGAAAGAACATTGTTTAAATAGTTTGCATTCTTTCGATTTTGGGAGTGTGGATATTTTGGAACAGGGGATTAAGAATAAATATAAGAGGGAAAGCCTTGAAAGTATTCACATTCTAAGAAATCGGAATAATGTAAATTTAATGATAGAGTCAAGTAAATTAGATAACATTTATCATTCTTTATTAATTTAAGTGAGAATGGCAAGTTGGGGAGGGGAATGTGGAGGGTGGTGGGGTAAGAGAAAAGAAGGGGGTATGGGTGCATGGTATATAAGGAGGTGTATCGCGGGTTTTATTTCAGTCCCTGAGGAGGAGCCGGAGCAGGCTCGAAACGTCGGACAATGTGGTGGTGGTGGGCAGTCAGATCGTCCTTTGCTAACAAAGTTTTTTCCAGATTTTAATTAAGTTTTTATTTCAGATTCTGCGGGGGTTATTATAAACAAGGGCAATCTGACTGCCATAAATATTAATTATTTTAATTTAATTTGTAAGACTGTAAGACCGATAGAAAAATTCTTATCAGTTGAAAATAATAATTGAAGTGAAATAGAATTAATAAACTTGAGTTTTGCAAATAATTTAAATAACATTATGTATTGAAGTAACTAAAAGTAAATAATAGTGCTGAATAGCGTTCATAACCTCAAAAGACAAAATTAGTACGCCTGTGACATGTGTAACGCTCCGAGTTTCTGGTACTGAAGATCGTAAGGCGCTCACGCGTACTCCACTTCCACACAGAAGTGCACGCTCACTCAAACACTAATTTCACATTAAATCGAAAATGTTATCGATTTCCAATTAAATGATATCCAACATAAGTAATAGGAACTATGCAAATTAAAATTTATGAAAACCAAATTTCAAAACCTAAACCCCGAAGGGAGAAAAATTATGATAAACAATCTTGGATTAGTATCGGAGTATCCTAGCCGCAGCAGCTCGGGCTAAGGTTTGATGATCGGATCTATCGATCCGACTTTTTCCTGAATGAATATACTTACTGATTGTAGAAATTGTTTTATTTTGTTATTTTTTAATTGTTTTCTTTTTTAATGTTTGTTTATTGTAATAAATGACCACACTAAATTAAAAATAAAGTAGAAATCTTTAAAAATTTATTCCGAAAATTGTAATATCTTAAATATAGAAAAATTATAAAATTTGTATTCGATGGAAAAAATAGAATAATTAGAATGTTATTGTTATATGTCGGGTATTAAATAAATAATTTTTCGTAATACGTACGAACGATGTTCATTCAAATTAAATTGTAACAATTTGTAGAAAAACAAATTGTATGAATAATAAACTAAATCAAAATTTCAGAAAGTTTTATATATTTACATAATGTTGTACAATTATGAGTTAGCAAGCAAGGTTTTTTTATGCGATAACATATACAAGTTGTAAATAATATTTAAACAAAATGTTTTCCCATTTAACATTTTCATGTAAAATCAATTCCTCATTAGTTCTTTTGCCACACATAATTATTAAGAAAAGCAAAGCATATTTTAATTTCGCGTAATATAACCTCAATTAACTTGTGAATATTTTTATTTGAAGAAAAATCCAGAATTTCCGGTAGAATAACGACCTCTTCCGAATTGCTTCTAAGGTACATGACAAATATAAGACTCGGGATTTTTGAATCTACAATCTTAAGACTTTGCTTGCATCAAAAAACGATATTTTTAAATTGTTGTTAGTTTTATAGAATAGCTATATGAATAAATTAATTATTTTTAACCGTATTAAGTAAGCTGTTATACAAGCTGAATATTACTAGAGGCATTTTACTGAAGATATTTTCCGAAATACTAAACGCTTTTGGTGATCCTTATTGGTCACAAGTCTACGGGAACGGAGAGACTAACAACAATAAAAAAATATCATTTTTTGTCGTAAGCAAAGTATTCAGATTGTAGATTCAAAAAATCGCGAGACATATTTGTCGCGAGCTTTGGAAGTCATCAGGAAAAGGACGT
Organism: Torymus aiolomorphi; assembly: GCA_036365515.1. Taxonomy (NCBI): domain Eukaryota; kingdom Metazoa; phylum Arthropoda; class Insecta; order Hymenoptera; family Torymidae; genus Torymus; species Torymus aiolomorphi. The sequence goes on along the minus strand of CM070873.1, from coordinate 204,317,402 downwards.
TATTCTACCGGAAATTTTGGATTTTTGTTCAAATAAAAGTATTCAAAAGTTAATTGAGGTTATGTTCCGCTAAATTATAACATGTTTCGCTATTCTTTATAATTATGGTACGCACATGTCAAGTGGCAAAAGAAAATATATTTTCAACGTCCCTAGAAATGTTGTACCGCGTTTCACTGTGTCATTGAAGCTTAGAATTGCGCGCTTGACTCTACGGGAACGGAGCGGAGAAACCATTCCATACCGGAATACTTACATTTTCTCTTGTGGTATAACAGAATTTTCACATTCGCCACTCTACGGGTGGTCGAAGCCGCCCGATGCTCGAACAAACTCGGCCACCCGTAAAGTAGCTGGCCACGGACAGGCTCTGTGAATTTATGTCTTTTAATTCTTCCGACTGATTCGAGTAAGTACTTTACTTCGGACTAAGACTTTATTCCGTTGTCTCTGTAGTATAACCGAACCTAACCTCCAAATTTTCATCTACCTTCTTCCCTAACCGTAGCAGTTCAATACTGCTCTCCTCATTCCTAATGCTTGACATATTATTAATACATTTTGGTCTGCCTAAAGCGAATAGCTGCTGTAGATTATCACGCGCATTCACATTATTCTACTTCACTCAAGGGAAGCTGGTGCAGCTTCACTCGACAAGGACATTACTGATGCGAACAGGACGGAGAAGCGACGGCGATGATGCAGTTGAATTAAGCCCACGCTCCCGCGAATGACACGGGTAAGTACTTCACTTCTGACTGGGACTTTATTCTGTACTATCTGTTGTATAGCCGAACCTAACCTCCAAATTTTCGCCTGCCTTCTTCCCTAGTAGTTCTATACTGCTCTCCTCATTCCTTATACTTGACAAATTATTGATATACTTTGTTCTGCTTAAAGCAAAGAGCTGATGTAGATGACCACGCGCATCAACGTAATTCTACTTCTCTCCTCTCGAGAAGACTGTCCGCTGCTATTCTCGACGTCATCTTCGACGGTGGTGTCGCACTTCTCGCCAAGGCTGCTCGCACAGGACTGTCACTCATGGAGGTAATTTTGCTTTGTTGTGGTTGTAGGTTAGGTCTGTGTGTGGTCACACTTATGCACACAATATGCATGTGTCTGATAATTAGTGCTTTTTTCAGTGATGCCAGACAATTGTTGTAGATGTAGACGATCTAGCGGGTTGCTCCAGCTGCTGTAGATGCTGCCTCAAAATACTCCATGAGCAAGTCAACAGGTGTTGGATATACATAACTCTCCACTTCAAGTTATTGCAATGTCTTTCAGCAGGTTAGTACCATTTCAATGTTTGTGTGGTCTTACTGCTATTTAAATTAGTGTTCTTCTTACAGGTGAGAGGTTCCATCCAGTATGGTGATCTGCTCGAGCGACACCATCTCCATATGCGTTTGAAGGGTGATTATAAAAGCAGTGGCTATCGTTCCAAGGACTTAGACAAAGTCGTATTCGAAAATCCATATAGTGGGTAATTTATATCCTATAGTAATTGTTTTAGATGTGTCTTTCAGGTACGATATAATCCAAATGTGAGAGAGAGATACCATCAACATGATGCAGAGAGGCGAAAGAGGAATCATTGGGATGCTACGACAGCTAAGCCTCCTACAAGATACATGTTGTTGCTGTTGTTCGAGGTCTTCGTTTATCGATGTAGAGAGTTCGCATACTCTCTTGTATATGTGTAGGAAAAACATACGTAAGTACTGTGTTTAAAGGGGTGTTTATAGGCTACCTAGAGCCTACTCTTTGATCTAGGTTTTTTATAGGCTTCTCTGTTCGGCTACAGTATGCTGGTCATAGGTCGAATTTCTACTTTTACTATTGTAACATCAAAGTTGATGTTACGGTATTGTTTTATTTTTCAATCTGCAATGAAATGCATGTGTTGCCATATTGCGTGATTTTATTTAATACAACAGTAATTGATGATTTCTTCATCAATTAATAATTATCATAATTTTGAATATTATTTAATCCGCAGAAAATTCAGTAATAGATCATTCCTTTATTGATTTGCAATAAAAAATTTTGTATAACTAAATGTGTATGTTATTTTATATGTAACTATTCTTTCTAAATCTGCAATCAAATGCGGTAATTATAATTTTGCATGATTTAATTTAATACTGAAGGAATCGATTTCCTTTTATCGATCTGTAATCAAATATTATGTTTATGATATTGCATGTTATCGTAAACCACTGCAGTAATTGATAATTTCTTTATCAATTAATAATTATCATAATTTTGTATGATATTATTTAATCTGCATCAATAGATCACTTCTTTATTGATTACCAATAAAATATTTTTTATAAGTAAATGTGCATGTTATTTTAAATGTAAATTTGTAATTAATTTTGCATGGTTTTACTTAATACCGCAGGAATCGATTTCCATATCGATTAGCAATCAAATATTATGCTCATGATATTGCATGTTATCGTAAAATACTGCAGTAATTGATAATTTCTTTATGAATTTATTACCAAAGACCGTTTTGCATGTGTTATATAATTTTGCATAATACTAATAAATGTACCATTATCGCTTTATTCAGTACTATTGTACTGTACTACGAAATTACTATCAGTAAGCGAATTACATTACATAATAAATAATGTATGAAACAAAAATAAGAAATTAATAGTGCATGATTTTTATTTATACGAAGTAAGAAAATTAAGAACGCATGATATATTTGAAATAAGAAATCTCAAAATGTATGTTGGAAAAAAGTTGTATCTAATGATACTTATAAATGTGCCATTATCGCTTAATTTAGTACTATTCTGTACTACGAAAATACTATCAATAAGCGATTTACATTACATAATAAATAATGTATGAAACAAAAATAAGAAATGAATAGTGCATGATTTTTATTTATACGAAATAAGAAAATTAATAATAACGCATGATATATTGGAAATAAGAAATTACAGAATGCATGTTGTAAAAAAGGTGTATCTAATGATACTAATAAATGTCCCATTATCGCTTTATGCAGTACTATTATATACTACGAAATTACTATCAGTAAGCGAATTACATTACATGATAAAATGTATATTTGATTCGTAAACCCATTTTCAGCTTTGGAAATGGTTTTTGAAAAATATTAATTTTACAAAAAAAGAATCTTGTACGAGAAGCTAAATTACAACTTTCTAAACATAACCTTAAAATCTATGTTTATTTATTTATTTATTTATTTATCCAGAGTAGTACATGTTGTTATACATGTTATTACTTATTTCAAGACATAGTTATATGTCTGAAGCAGCAAACATCCTATACAGGGTAGACATAGCTACCTGGGGTGTAATTCTCTAACGATAAAAAAAGTGATAAATTAATTGTTCATCACAAGTTCTTATGACGATAAACGAAATTTATAAAAAAAAAGACGGGCTCCTATACATAGATCCAAAAACTTTATAAAGATCCATTTAAAATCTCATTTATTCTCGCATAATTTGTTTAAAAAGAATTTATAAACTTGATACGGATATTTTCATAATTTTTTATGAGAAAAAATTATTTCCTATATTATGCACTGAGAGAAGAATACTTATGTTCTGTTTGAATTCGAAAGTGCAATATTGTAACTGCTACAATATCTTATATTCGAATAGGGGACATTTTAGACGGCAACTCTCATATTTTACCTATTACAATATCAATATTTATAGCAACATATTGAAATTGTTTAGAAGAACGTGGTGACTTAACTGTTACAATGCGTATATTTACAAATATTTAAATATATAGGCATGTTAATAGTTATGAATCTTAGGATCACATGACATTAAACACTTCTCTCAGTGCACGCCATCTATGCGAGTATTTTGGAACTAAAAGTTCTACGCATATAGATTCAGCATATCTTCAGCGCCATCTACTGTTTAATATACAGTAGTTGGCTCTCCCTACATTATCGACTGAACCCAACACGATTTTTGTTGAGTATCACATGGCCTTAATGGACAAGAAAAAGTTATTTTCATACAAGAATAGACGCTTAGGAATAGAATAATTTATATTAAAGAAGATAGTAAGAATATAGTACTACTCAAGAAAGAAAAACCAAACCAATATTATCATGGAAGAGTAGGCAAATACTATTTACGACACAATATTTTTCAAGATGTATCTATATATTCTCAACATGAAAATTTTTTATATGAGATATAATTTTAGAACAATATTAAAAATTTGTCTTCATATTTGACAGGGCAAATAGAGTACATGGATGTCAATGAAAAAAATTACAGTTTTATTGCTTTCAATGAATCACATAAAACAAACAACAACTAAGATGTTTATTTAGACAGTATTAGACTCAAAGTACGAAAGAAGTATTATGTTTTGAAGTAAGTTTTTCAAAATAAGAAAAGAAAATTGTGATTTTCATAGATCGTCTATCTAGTTTAAAATTATATTGATAATAAAAATGTTGTGATTATTAGAAAATGACATCTAATCAGTGTTTTGTGTAATAAATAAAATAAAATACCAGTATGATGTGTTGCATGAAGTGCATATATAATCAAATTTTATTGATAACAAATAACATAGTGATTAAAAAATGGAATGTAATCAGTGTTTTGTGTTAAATAAAATAAAATGCCGGTATGATGTGTTGCATGAAGTGCACATATAATCAAATGTTATATAAATAACAAATAACATAGTAATTAAAAAATGGCATCTAATCAGTGTTTTGCGTAATATAAAAAAATAAAATACCGGTAAAATGGGTTGCATGGAGTGTTATATTAAATTTGAAAACTTCTACTTAAAATCAGTTTGAAATATTTTGAAAATAGCTCAAGTATGTATTAATAAGTAATTTCGTGTTATGAGGTTCATAAACTTCATAATACGCTTTTGTATAGAAGAAAATATTGCTGAGTGATACCCGAGGTTATAAATATACAATATAATTTTCAGTGTTTTGTGTAATAATAAATAAAATATAGTATGACGTGTTACAAGAAGTGTTTATAATTAAATTTTAAAACTTCTATTAAAAATCAATTTCAAATGTTTTGAGAATAGAACAAGTGTTTATTGACAATTATGTGTTATGAGGTTCATAATCTTCATAATAAATTTTTGCATAGAAGAAAATATTGCTGAGTGACATGTGAGGTTATAAATATACAATATAATTTATGTTGCCGATTTGAAATATTGGTCTGAGCCTTGGTTTAAAAAGCATCTGTCATATTCAAAAAACTTAGTCGATATCAGTGCTGTGCTGTTGTACATATTTATTCAAGTGCCAATGAAAAGATTATGTCTAATGAACATGGGAATACTGAAAAAAGTAAAAATGATATGTTATTGTGAAAATTTCAAAGAATAAAAGTGCTCAGTTAATCTAATATATGATTTCTCACCATGGGACACGTTAAAATATTTCAGAGTTCTTAGTAAATATTTTTCTAGACAAGATTCAGATAATAATTTCAAAAAGTTTTATCTATACAAGAATGTCAAGAAAGCTTTTATTCTCAGTGATTCTTAGTTCATAAATTGGTTGCATTTTTAATTTTACAAGATTATGTGTGGCAATGATGGGTTATTAATTTAAGTAGTTTGAATAATAATTTCAAGAACTTATATCTCTACTATAAAAGAATATCGAGAAAACTTTTTTTCTCACATTTTACAAGCCGTGTAGCAATGATGGGTTATTAATACAAGTGGTCTAATCTAATCTACTGAAAGCTGTGTAGATCCATCCGGATCCAGCCAGATTTCCCATGTGACATGGATTTCCTAGGAACTGGGTTTCCTAGCTGGATATTTTTGACCGGGTTCTAGTGATAATTTCCATAAATCCAAGTGTTGAGAATAATATAATTATTGGCTCATGGTGAGGGGCGCGAAATCTTTCAGAGGAGCCATGTATTCTGTAAATATTACAGTACATATATAAAATTTAAGAAAATAACAGATAATTTGTGTGATTATTTCATTTTCAGATTCTTAGTCTTTGGTGGATATATTACGAAGTACAAATCAAGGAAATATTCCAGCTTTAATAAATAAAAAGAAATTTCCTATATTCTTTTTATGTTTTTAATTAATATATGTTTATTTTAAAAATACAATATATAAAGAAAAATTAAAAAATTTTAATATATAAAGAAAAATTAACAGATAAATTTATTGTATTGCGTAACCTTAACAGTTTTGACTTTAGAAAATAAAATGTCAATTATATTATAGTGAGATTCAAACGGATGGTTGATGATGATAGCTTTCTGGTAGAAGTAAAGGATCCATAATGTTTTTATGCACAATAGTATATCTTTTGCTTCCTTTAAAAGTTGATTTAAATCTGTACACTAAATGTTTTTTTGTATATATGAGTTAATATGGACTTACTTTTTCTTTAGTATCGTTCCCTACTATTTTAAGTAGAAAGATTCCAATAAAAGTTCAAGTACTAAAACTTTAATTTAACTATCACTGCACACTTGTATTAGACTTTTAATAAATTTTCTAATCTACCTTCATGTCTTATACAATATATAAATGTTTACGTATCATCTATTTTGTATTTAAAGTAAAATAACTGTTTGTTTATGTAAAAAAATCTGCTAATGTTATAAATAAAAAATAATTGCGAAGCTACAAAAATAATTAATGATATTATCATATAGCAGTCTTATAGTAGAACTAATTTAAGGCTTTAATAATTAATTTCTAGTACCAAAAAATGAAAATACTTATAATATGCTCTGAAAAAAAATTATAAAAATATGAACTAAAAGCTTCGTTTTAAGATCTAATTTGTTCAAAAAAATATCGATCCCTTTAGTATTTATGTAATCCTTGAAGAAACATTCAAATTTAAAACTTTTGTGAATAACAATACTATCATTTACTAATGATATTAAAAATATACTATACTATAATAAACCCTCATAATGTTATCACACTATGTAATTATTATTTTCTCTTAAAAAGTTGTGAAATATATCTAAAAAACATTTTACAAAAGTTTAAACTAAGACAAGTATTAGTCTCTCCCGCCCTCCCTCTATCTCTCCCTCCTCTCTCTCTCCCGTTCTCTCAACATCCGTGAAACTGAGTACCAAAAACTTTAATAAGAGGTTAAATATTTTTTTAAAACAATAAACACGTTTTTTAAAAGCAATTTTTTAAGTACGTTAAATTATAACAACACAATTTGTCTAGTCCTTTTATTTCTTTTAGTCTCATCTATTCAATAAGGACTCTCTACAAATGATAATAATTTTTTTCATGACTGTATAAACTCTCTCCCTCCTCTTTTCCACCCCACTCTCGCTCTCTCCCTCCCTCTCTCTCAACATCCGTTAACCTGAGTACCAAAAACTTTAATGAGAGCTTAAATATTTTTTTTAAAACAATCAACACGTTAAAAAGCTAATTTTTTAAGTATACGTTCTATAACAACATAATTTGTCTAGTCCTTTTAATTCTTCTACTCTTATTCAATAAGCACTCTTTACAAATGGTAATAATTTTTTTCATGACTACAAATAATAATATTGCTAATATAAAACTTTCTACGTAAGTATAAAATAAGGCAAGTATAGACGTTTTTTCTGGATAATCTATAAAAAACAACACAATTTGTCTAGTCCTTTTATGTCTTCGATTCTCATCTATTCAATAAGCACTCTCTACAAATGGTAATAATTTATTTCATGACTGTACAAATAATCTATAAAATAATAATATTTATGATTTTGTAAAAGAAATCAAATAAATACGAATGAAAAAGTCTTTTAATTCTTTGAGTCATTGCGTGTACTGAACAAATTATATGTAAGTAAGTACATTCAAATTGTTCACTGCAAATCAAACAAACGAAAGTTGTGAAATCAATTATCGATCGTCAAGTAATGCAAACAAATCTCGGAAACTACTGTATGACTGTTCTCAGAAATGTATTCAAATTTGTTCATCTTTCTGAGCTATACAAATTAAACACAAGAAAGTACTGAAATCAATTTATTGTAGTCAAGTACAGGCCATAAGTTAACTTGACTGATATAATAGAACTTTTCGTATCTCGCGTGTAAAATTACATTTTACGCTCACGTTATAACTTCAAAATTATTCAGGCAGCGGGCATAAAATACTACTTAACGCCCAAGAGGCCCAATAGCTCACATACTCTTACAAAACTTTATAGAACCTACGCACTTTGCGCCCGTGTGGGCGAAAATTATTTTAATTATATAACTATAATGCCTTCTCTTTATTTCTAAAATTCATAAGAATTTTTTCAGATATTTACGAAAAGTCAAAGCCTATATAAAAAAATTACATAGTTACCAACACATCACTATTTTTCATTATTCTTTCTCAATTTTCAGCTTTCTATAATATTATGCACCTTGGGAGGAAAAGAGAAGTCTAGAGCTGCTCTAGCAGGGGTGGTCCTCCGATCTCCCATACATACTTGGCGGGCCCGACGATTTGCAGTTTACCGGTGGGCTACTTAAATATAGAATACAAAATTTTTGCATAAATTCATTAACAGTATTTATACCTATAAGTCTTATACTATAAATAATTACATTGGCTTTAATTTTTAATTGTATGCTGTACTTAACGGTACCAATTGAGAAAGAATAATGAAAAATAGTGATGTGTTGGTAACTATGTAATTTTTTTATATAGGCTTTGACTTTTCGTAAATATCTGAAAAAATTCTTATGAATTTTAGAAATAAAGAGAAGGCATTATAGTTATATAATTAAAATAATTTTCGCCCACACGGGCGCAAAGTGCGTAGGTTCTATAAAGTTTTGTAAGAGTATGTGAGCTATTGGGCCTCTTGGGCGTTAAGTAGTATTTTATGCCCGCTGCCTGAATAATTTTGAAGTTATAACGTGAGCGTAAAATGTAATTTTACACGCGAGATACGAAAAGTTCTATTATATCAGTCAAGTTAACTTATGGCCTGTACTTGACTACAATAAATTGATTTCAGTACTTTCTTGTGTTTAATTTGTATAGCTCAGAAAGATGAACAAATTTGAATACATTTCTGAGAACAGTCATACAGTAGTTTCCGAGATTTGTTTGCATTACTTGACGATCGATAATTGGTTTCACAACTTTCGTTTGTTTGATTTGCAGTGAACAATTTGAATGTACTTACTTACATATAATTTGTTCAGTACACGCAATGACTCAAAGAATTAAAAGACTTTTTCATTCGTATTTATTTGATTTCTTTTACAAAATCATAAATATTATTATTTTATAGATTATTTGTACAGTCATGAAAAAAATTATTACCATTTGTAGAGAGTGCTTATTGAATAAGAGTAGAAGAATTAAAAGGACTAGACAAATTATGTTGTTATAGAACGTATACTTAAAAAATTAGCTTTTTAACGTGTTGATTGTTTTAAAAAAAATATTTAAGCTCTCATTAAAGTTTTTGGTACTCAGGTTAACGGATGTTGAGAGAGAGGGAGGGAGAGAGCGAGAGTGGGGTGGAAAAGAGGAGGGAGAGAGTTTATACAGTCATGAAAAAAATTATTATCATTTGTAGAGAGTCCTTATTGAATAGATGAGACTAAAAGAAATAAAAGGACTAGACAAATTGTGTTGTTATAATTTAACGTACTTAAAAAATTGCTTTTAAAAAACGTGTTTATTGTTTTAAAAAAATATTTAACCTCTCATTAAAGTTTTTGGTACTCAGTTTCACGGATGTTGAGAGAAAGGAAGAGAGAGAGGAGGGAGAGAGAGAGGAGGGAGAGAGAGAGAGAGATAGAGGGAGGGCGGGAGAGACTAATAATTGTCTTAGTTTTATAGTACTTTTATGTAAATTGGAACATTGTCTAGTTACACGATTTTTTAACTTATATATTTTTCAAATATTCTCCACCATCCTACGGCTCTCCAAATAATGTTTTGATAGTATATGCAGTAAATATCTTAAGTCTAATAATTGATCTTTTACTGAAAAATACCAAAAATTCTGCATTATCAAAATAAATATATCAATTTAAGAGGATGCTTTTACTGACTGACCATGGTATTCAGCCTGTAAAAAAAATAAATACACTGAGTTACACAAAACAAAGTTTTGTCGGAAGCCAAAATATTTAATAGTATTTAAGTAAAGTTTGAATAAAATGATATCGTACTCAAAATATGTTCAAATTTTGCTCAAAAACTACTAAATATTTTGACTTCTGGTTTTGGCATGCTGATTGCGCATTAAAAAATCTAGCAAAGTTATAATTCTTCATTTTGTATAATTGATTGTATTTTAGTGAATTTTAAAAAGGGCGAATAAATTTTTATCAATACATTTTATTAATGTTAATATTCTATTATATTTCTCTATATATAATGAAACATAATATTTATTCATACTTCTAAATTGAAAATAAATTATTATTTATGAATTAAAATTGCAGATGTAATCTCACGAGATTTCATATAAGATGGTTGTTGTCTCAATTGAAATCTCATATGAGATCTTATAAATTATGTTCACACGGGTAGAATAAAAGTTAATCAATTACCCTGAGATTATGCCCAGATAAGACTCAAAACTTTGAGTCAAACTCGTTTAGCAAAAAAACATCTCCTATGTGATTGGATGAAACCTGAGATCAGAACCTTTTTCTTGCTTTCTACTAAAGGAAGCTTTATAATAGGTTTTGCTAATTCACTCTCGAAACATGATTAGAAGTGCTATAAGTTTGCATCACATGATTTTAGAAAATGTCCATATGGATACGGGTATGTGTGTATGTACACTGAAAAAAGAAAATTCTATTTTCAAATAAATATTTATTTGAATACTACTGTATAAATATTTATTTAAATTAAAACAATATGTATTTAAATTTAAAAAATATTCATTTAAATTAAAAAAAATTTTAATTTGTGTAAATATTTATTAAATTTAAATGAATATTGTTTTAATTTAAGTAAATATTTATATAGTAGTATTCAAATAAATATTTATTTGAAAATAAATATTTTTTTTCAGTGTACGTATACCGCTTTATCTTGGGAACTATTCCGCCAATTTTAATCAATCAAAGCGCATGTTTTTATTTGTTTTTTCGTGGGAATTCAAGAAGAAAATCCATTTTTGTTCTGCTTATGCGTTTTTATTTTATATCGATTTTTCGATTTTTGAAATTTGTTTTCGATTTTTTATTACTAATTTTAAAATCAAACTGAGCGAGCGAGGTATGACAGCTAGTTATAATTAATATAATGAAATAGAAAATTAAGTTTGCGGAAGAAACTAGTGCATTAGCAGATGTATTTATCTTGAGTTTGTGATGATGATGGCTGCTTGTTGTTACTTAGCCTTCTAGAAGTACATCTATGAACCTTCTTAACACATCAAAAATCAATTTAATTGGCCAAAAAAACTGATAAATTTTTAATTATTATTTGATTAGAATATGTTTATGAAATGCGTTATTAAATTCAATGCACTCATTAGAATATGTATACCAGGTGTCCAAATCCACCTGAAAATACATATCTGAGATGGTAAGACTCTTGGACTGGTGGTTTTGAAAATTGAGTGTATACATAAATTCATAAAATCAACGATTAAAATTGAACGTATTCCTCTATAAAAATACTATTTAGTTGTAAATATTTTATTTTCCAGCAATTATTATAGGATTGTAAAATGGAACAACTCAATTGTTTTATATGTGAAACATTTATCCCTGGCGGCTTAAATGAGTTACAAAAACATTTTATCAACGATCACAATGTATCCGTAACGAATACAATACCTGAGACGGGGTTTATTTGTGCACAAAATGGCTGCGAACAAAAGTTTGTCTATTTTTATAATTTACGAAGACATATACAAAAATACCACTTAGCAAAACCAGATCCCCCACCGATTCCAATAAACATTGCTAACAATGATCATCATCAAAATGAAGATGATGACATGGGTGGAATGGGAGACATGGGCGATGATGTACAGATGCAAGAGGAAAATGTAGAGGAAACAGACAATGATGTGCATTTGGATTTACGATCTTTTGTGATTAAAATGACCGCTCGGTTTCATAGCTATCCCTCGGCGACTGGCACTTTGTTAACTAATATTTTTGAAGAAATGGAACAACTTTTGTTATATTATAATAATTTTGTGAAGGGAAAAATTTTCGAGAAACTAAAAATAGGAGAAATTATTGACGATATGCTTCTTCAGCATATTAATTAAATAATAGAATTAGATAAACCTACAAACAACAAGTGCAGTCACTGATTGTTAATTACGGTTATATTGAACCTGTTATGTGTGAGCCTATCTCGGTTCACGCACGTACGAAGGGTTCTGCGGTGTTCGTGTCGTTTCAAACCGAGACTCGAAACGATGCAATGAAATACAACGAGAGTTAAAGTATACGTGCGTTATTTATTAAAAGACTTATACGCGCGAGAGAGATAACCTAACACGCGTTCGCGATGCAACCGATCGACGTCCTCTCGTGAATTCGTCGTGTAGCTCGTCCTCGTTCCTCGTACCTCGCTTCCGTCCTCTCTCTAACCGTCTGCCCGCCCCTGCTTTCGTTCTCTTTCTTTCTGTCTGCCCCCTAGATGAGTTTCCTTCCGCTTTTAAGGCTTCGCCCCCGGGTTCGTGAGTGGGGGATCATTGCACATCGACCGTTCATTTCTTCCCCCGTAATTCGACGTTCCATCCTCATGCCGATGATTCAGTGCCTCGTAGATGCGCTGTTCGCTGCTCTGCTGACTCGTACTAGTTGATGTCATGCGCCTTTGACATTCGGCGTGCCTCGCCGACGCTTGGTGCATTGCTGACCCGGCGTTTATGTTGAACTACGTTCTTCGGGTCTGTGCATGAATCGGCACCGCATGCTTTTTTTGGGTTCATGGCCGCACGCGCTTGCTTACCGGGAGCTACCACTCGTAACAAACCCAAGGAAATTGTTTTAGGCCATCGTATGGATACTGTACTTGATAAAAAAAACTGTACTTATGTCCCAAAGCTGGTCACTGATTCTTTTCAGTACGTTCCAATTATTGATGTACTGACATTAGTACTGTCAAGTAAAGAAGTTAGAAAAGCCATCGCTGAAGAAAAAGATTCTTCTGATGGTATACTGTCTTCATTTAGAGATGGTGAACGCTTTAAAAATCACCTTTTTTCGACAACACAGCTACGCCATACGATGGAGAATATATTATGATGAGTTGGAAATAGTCAATCCGTTAGGATCTAAGATCGGAGTTCATAAGTTAGGCGCATTCTATTTTCAGATTGCCAATTTACCGCCTCATATGAATTCGGAGCTTAATAGCATACATATCCTTTTACTTTGCTCTCACGCAGATGTTGGAAAATATGGTTTTTCAAAAATTCTTCATCCTTTTATACAAGACTTATTGAAATTAGAAAGTGAAGAAGGGATTTCACTTAATTTTGGGGACGAAAATTTTATACTACGAGCTACTTTAGAAAGTTTTTGTGGTGATGGTCTTGCAGTTCACGAAGTATTTAATCTCTTATCTCCTTCAGCAAACAAATTCTGTCGTTTATGTTTATATAGCAGGAATGATTTGCATTCAGGATTGTTAGAGAAAGGCGACGAACGCACAGAATATATATTCAATGAGCATTTAGATTTATTGCAAAGGACTAATTTTTCTGATGCAACAAAAACTGAAACTGGAGTGAAAGGTCCATGTTCTTTAAATGATTTAAAATATTTTCATGTAGCGCATAATAAAATATTTGATATCATGCATGATTTTTTATGTGGTATTTGTCCCATGATAGTTAAATTAGTGCTCTATGAATATATAGTTGTACAGAAAAAATTTAATACCGTTTATTTAAATGGTAAAATTTCGATGTTTAACTATGGTTATTTAGAAGCTAAGAATAAACCCTCTGCGAATTTCACAGAAAAGATGCTATCTAAAAAGGAACATACCCTCAGTCAGAAGGCTATGCAAATGTGGTGCCTTACTCGAGTACTTCCATTTTTACTTGATGAAAAGATTGGTGCTGATGATAACCATATGAAACTAATTTTATATTTATTGCGCATCATGGAAATTGTGTTTGCTCCTAGAATACCTTCATCATTATTACCATATTTAGACGAATTAACCATAGATTTTATAAATTACTTTATGTTTTTATTTCCTCACATAAATCTTATTAATAAATTTCACCACCTTCGTCGCGACAGAGATTGTATCGCCTGGTCTGGACCGTTAGTAAGTTATTGCTGTTCGCGTTTTGAAGGTAAATCCCAAGGAATTGAAACAAAGGTCTCAAAATGTCAAGAATTTTAAGAATCCACCCAAAACTTTAATACGAATTTCTCAATGTGTTCAAGCTTCTAAATGCGTTAATCGGCTTAAGGTATTACCCACCAAAACTAATTTTGTTAGGAATATTTTGAGTAGACAATTTCTTCTTGAAATGAGTTATGCAGATAACGATGCAGTCCTCAATTCTAAATCTGTAAAAGTTAATGGGGTCGAATTTCGTAAAAGTTTTTTCGTAATACTTGAGAAAGCAGTCACAAGGGCTGATGAGTTATTGTTGTTTGGGCGAATAGAAGAAATCATAGTAATAGATAGTAAAGTGTATCTTCTCACATCGGTTTGCAATACGCTTTACTTTGACACTGATGTTAATGGATATTCCATTCAATTAGGTAATATTGAGAATCAATCGAAATTCGTTGAAGTATCATCTCTTGCATATTATAAACCGATCTGCTACTGGACTAAACCGACATCTGATGCTCTGTACATTAGTCTTCGTCATATGATATTATGACTAAAAAACATGGATAAGATATTTCAAAAATTAGATTTTGTAAGATATCTTAAATGTCTTACAAAATCAAACTGCTTGATTTTGTAGTTTGTGTGGTAAAGTGCATAAAATAGAAATAGTTGATAGACCTATTTTTCTTATCAAAAATATATTCTGAGTGAACAGCTTCATTGTAATTTTTATTTCCTTAGTTTGGATGGTATAAAATATTATTGATTTCAATATAGTGATTGATTTTTAAAATCTGCAAGCGAACTATGGAAAAAATTTGAATTGTTAAGAATCAAACTTCGGAAAAATCGGTATTCTAAAAGTACAAACATTGTAAACCAAAAGAAACTATAATAATTCAAAATTTTTTTCTATGGAGACTTTCAGTAAAAATTTAATATTCAAAAGTAAGATCTAAAAAGTTTGAAATATTTACCGGTGTGTAATTTGAAATTAATTTTCGAGATTGTGGACAAAGTTGCTTGTTTATATATAAATATTCTTGATATATAATAATTTTACAAATTTTTTATTCTTAATTCCATCGGAAAAAACAAATTCGTCGGACACTATTTCATATTAATTCATATTAAGTTAGAATTATCCTGCACGTATACATAACTACTGCTTATCATCTAAGTCTCATTATAATAATCATTGCTCATTTGTTATACATACTTAATAAGCATGATAAGAGTGATAATAAAACCAACCTCAGTTATCATCGAGAAAAAGGACTGATTTTATTAATTTTAATAAAATATTGTCTTGATGCATTATTTATTAAAGCATTTTTTTTAACCTGCGAGCTCAAAATTTGACTTTTTGTTTATAATGAGCGGGCGCAAAATGTCCGTTTCTCACTCACGGATGCAAAGTGAATACTAGCAGGTACAAAGTACAATTTTATGTAACCGCTTATATTTACTTTGCGCACGAGAGCGAGAAATGGACACTTTATGCCATCCAAATATACACCAAAACTGAATTTATACCACTCTAACCTCAAAATCACAACTTTGATATGATTTTTCGGCGCTCGTGGTATAAAATACCGTTCGAAACTAGTGCGTAAGTCGATTATTTAGGTGGTGTGGCTTTTTCGCACTCGCTTCGCTCGTGCAAGAAGTCACACCAGCTAAATAATCGACTTCCCCACCCGTGTCGAAATATACTATTATTTTTCGCCCTAAGTTGAAAAAATAGCAGTCACATTCGTCTTCTTTGTCACCCAAGCTCCTGCAACAATCACCTACATTACGCCCTAGTTGCGTAATGTGCAATTCTTAAAATAGAAAAAATGCATTAAATACTTTTATGTATATCCTGGTAGAAAATAAGCTGTTTCTTTGGCCAATGAATAATAAAAATATTGGCCAATGGTTGGTGAATGGTTGGTCAAATATCGATAAAAATGATTTTAAACAACATTAATGTTTATAGCTATAGATATATAAGTAATTGGATATTTACAATATAGAAATAGTAATAACTATGAAAATAAAAAAACGTAATGTTTATAGCTATAGATATATAAGTAATTGGATATTTACAATATAGAAATAGTAATAACTATGAAAATAAAAAAACGTGGATACGTAAATATAATGTTAAATATAACCAGGGTAGCAATATTGGTAATGTAAAGGCTCCCCATAGTCTTGTTACATTGTCATTAATTATATGAATTGCTTTATAAAATGTACATTTGCATGTGTAAATCCTTACTATGATTTACATGTTATTTTTTCTTTAATTATTTAATCATAATATATCACCCAAACCCTACATACCTCTAATTACACTATGGCTTCACCATTCAAATCTTTGATGTTCTTGAAGTTTGCAACGTTGCGACTCCAACGAAAGTTCAGACTTCCCAAAAATTCTGATTTCCGCTCGGAATCGATTCTAAAATGGTGAAAATGATGTGAACAAAAAGTAAAAGTGAAAAAAATTAAAAACAACAAAAACTCACCCCCTAACACTCCATTTTGTCGCGGTAAAGAAAGAAAAAATTCTAATTCCGCCGTTTTTGAGATTGCCCATAATTTTTTGGCGAAATAAGATTTCGAACGAGCAGACTAGCTACAAAAAAATTGGCAACCCTACAAGTACCGCAGAGCACCCCCAAACTACCCCTTTCACCCGAAAAAATCGCAAAAAAAATTCTAACTCCGCCGTTTTTTAAATCGCCTAATAATTTTATTGCCGGAATAAAAATTCTAACATGCAGGCTAGCTAGAAAAAAATTGGCGACCCTTTAAGCGCCACGGAAGACCCTCAAACTACCCCTATTTGTTTCATAAATTGCAAAAAGAATTCTAATTCCGCAGTTTTTGAGATCGCCAATAATTTTATTGCCGGAATACAAATTCTAGCATGCAGACTAGCTACAAAAAATTGGTGACCCTCCAAGCAACCGCGGAACACCCCTAAACTACCCCTATTTGTTCCAAAATATTGCAAAAAAAATTCTAATTCTAATTTTTTTTAGTTAGTCTGCACGCTAAAATTTGTATTTCAGAAATAAAATTATTATCGATCTCAAAAACGGCGGAATTCGAATTTTTTGCAATTTTACTGAACAAATAGGGGTAGTTTGGGGGTCTTCCTCGGTGCTTGGAGGATCGCCAATTTTTTTCTAGTTAGCCTACACGCTAGAATTTCTATTCCAGCAATAAAATTATTGGCGATCTCAAAAACGGCGGAATTAGAATCCTTTTTGCAATTTTACTGAACAAATAGGGGTAGTTTGGGGGTCTTCCTCGGTGCTTGGAGGATCGCCAATTTTTTTCTAGGTAGCCTACATGCTAGAATTTGTATTTTAGCAAATAAAATTATTGGCGATCTCAAAAATGTCGGAATTAGAGTTTTTTTCTTTCTTTACCTCAACAATGTAACGTCTGGCGGTCTTGTCGACCACCTTACGTAGATTCCTCTTTAGCATCGGCAAGGAAAAAATTTTTCCTTTTATTCTTTTTTGTTTTGAACCTTTGTCCGTAGAAAGTAACGGTCAGATTTTATGTAACACAGATGCAAGACACTGCATCTGGCTTAGTTCAACGAAAGAGGAAAAACACACGACACCCGAAAGTGAAAACTCTCTTCAGAGGCGAAAGCATTTCCGTCTATGTAAAAAAAAAAGGGAAAGGTTTTACGACTTTACCCCGAAAAGCAGGCCACCCCGGCGCTGCACGTGCGCGCCTACGCGACGCCGAAAAGCCATAAAATTTGACCGTTACAAATTCCTTCGACTTTACACATTGCATAATCTATTTTTTATATTTTAAATTTTAGTTAATAAGTCATATTAATTTAAATTTTTCTGGTCACGCTAATCCAAATTTTACGAAAATAGACCTGATAGAAGTAAGAAAAATTAAATAAAAACACTTTATCGTGACCAAAATCTTTATACACTCTTTTATATATATAACGTATCGCAATGATATACACAAATTCAGTTATAAATAATAATTATTTTGCAAGCGACTTACCAGAATAATTTAGTTTAAATAGAAAGAATATTTGTAAATTTATAATTTTACTTTTAAATTACTAAGACACTTTAAATTATCTTTGAGAAGCATGTAATATGTGCAAACAATTCCTTTGTTTTAATTTATTTAGGCGTCAATAAGTAAACAATAACAACACACACAACATATACACACTCTGATTAAACACAAATATAAACTACATATTAACTTGTAAGAACATCAAAAAGAAAGAAAAACAACAACGGAAGTTATGTGAAGCGTGCGCAAATTAGAATAATTAATTTAAGTTTAATTAGAAAATAAATTGTTTCTTATGTATATCTAAAATTATTAATGTACATTAAATATTAAGTATAAATTACAAAATAAGCAGGAAAATAGTACAACTAATGTCATCTCTGTAGAAAAACTGAAACTAAAACTGAGGGACGCTCTCTTCCCCCAACAGCCAATTAGCCGCGTCACAGGGCCTTAGGCCCACCCTAATTGTAACGCCCATATCGCTGTGGCCAGTCAACCTTCCCCAAAATAATTGTAAACTCCCTCGCAAGGAGTAACCCCGGAACTAGACCCGTTGAGGGAGCAAAGAGGGAGAAAGCCGAGTTTAGCTCTTCCCTCATTTCTCCGCCAACGTCAGTTCCTCACCACCACCGGAGTTGACCAGCCACCAGCACACCGAATTGTAAGGCAGAAAGAAATAAAACTTAAGTGTAAGTCTTCTCAAATTTCTTCACTTCTTTTCTTTCTTTTCTCAAATTTGTCCCTCATATTACCCACTTCCGAAGAGCGATACCACCCTTCTGTACCGAATGGGCAGAGGTAGTGTGGGTTGTCTCCTCAAATATATATATACTCCTCCTTTAGGGAAATCATAAAATTGTATAACGTTTGTTATGACTTAGCCATCCTTAGCTCTTGGTTTACTCCAGGCTAGAAAAGGCAAAGTTTAATAGTAAGTATTGACGGCCTTAACTGGACGTCACAACAAAATGGGGTGTTAGGGGGTGAGTTTTTGTTGTTTTTTATTTTCTTGCACTTTTTGTTCACATCATTTTCACCCCTTTAGAATCGATTTCGAGCGGAAATCATAATTTTTGGAAAGTTTTGACTTTCGTTGGAGTCGCAACGTTGCAAACTTCAAGCACATAATCTTTGACATATAAAATTATTCTTTGTTATTCGTTTTTTAGATGAATGTATAAATGGAAACTCTTTTGTCGATTTAATACAAGAAGATATGATTGCTATGAATATAAAAATGGGACCAGCAAAAGAATTGCTGAAGATTATAAATTCGCTCAACAAAACTGTAAGTTCCAAACCATTATATTATGTATAATACTGTCAACTTTTTAAATGTATGAGCAAGATCATGCGCGCTCTTTATCATAATTATATAGTAGTATAGTACGACAATTAATATTGTGATAGTATAAATTTAAATTTATTTTATTTTTTAATATTCTCATATTTATGCAGTTTTACACTGAAATTTGTATTGTATTTACTTAGTTTATTATTATTATTATCTCCAAAGAACATAAGTTTTGTGGTTAAAAATGTTACTATAATGAGAACAGTATATTCATATCTATTTAAATGTTAATTATTATATAATAAAATTATAGCACTTTATTTTTATGCAAAAACAGATACCTACGAAAAAGATACTTATGACTTCTATTTTTATAGTTTAAATGTTGAAAATTTAAATTTTCGTGATTTATTTTGATCAATTAGCTAAGACCTTAAGCGAAAAGTTAACGTCAGCGTTGACCAATCACGGGTTCTTTTTAAAAGAACATAAGTAGCCAATTGCAAATATTTTATTCTGGCTTCACATGTCTGTCATCACCTTTTTATGAGAAGATAATTATTAAGCTAAAAGTTTGATGAACAGAATAAAGTTGATAGGCGTTATTAAATCATCATTTATCACAATTGATATACATACATGTTTCGAATATTCTTTTATTTTTTTTTTTTTTTTTTTACAACCATCAAACTTATTTAAATTATAAAAATTATGAGAAATACCTAATAACTATATTAAGAAAGCTGTAAATAAATCGAAATTTATAAAAGTATGCAATTTGTATATTTGAATTGTATAGTTCCTTTTTATTTGATCTAGATACCAGAGGGTAATTTTATTGTCAACGAGGATGGAAGTCTATCTGAATGTGATAGAGAAGAAAATCTCATTAAACGAACCACACCAAACGAAAATAAACGAAAAACAGATGATCATATTAAATATTGTGGATCAAAAAAAGTTCAAAAAACTAATGCTCTTTGCAATAAACAACCTTCCACTTCAAAGACGGTAGATAAATACAAATTTTCGGTGATTATCAATTATTAATTATTTCAATAGTTTACTAAACTAAAGATATTAAAAACTTCAATAATAAATTGTTAAAAATTCTTTCAGCGCTCATACAATACAGTAGAAGAAATTTTACTAACTCATAAACAAGGAAAAGCAATTATAAAAGCTATCAAATCGTTTCTCTCTGAGAGTTATCGCCGCCGGTTGGTTCGGATATTAGTACAAGGATTAGTGGCTACGCATAGTCCGTACGTTTCTTGATTTATTATTATTAAACCCTGGTAGAAACGTTAACGATATGTTGGCTAGTTGTTGGTTAATTTTGTAGTGAGAAACGTCACACTAAGATTATTTCGTTGTTAAAGATAAATATTTAATTTTCGTTCATAAGAACATATTCTATTGTCAATATTTGGATATGTGATTATAATTTTCGATACTTTTAATAAGGTTTAAATATTAATTTTGATCGAAAATGGTTCCATTTGATTAACACGTTAACCAACAAAAATGGTTAATTTTCTACCAGGGAAGTAACAGTAGTAAACATTTTAAATAAACTAAAATTATTCTTCTAATAATATTAATTTTAACTCGCAATTGCAGGTATCCACCTCATGAAGCAAAATTAGAACTAGCAAGAGCTCTAGTAACGGAGTTTCCAAAACTAAAAAAATGAAAAGTCCCGTTTAGGATTTGTAAATATAACGTTCTTATTTGATTTAAAAAAGAAAATATATATATATATATATATATATATATATATATGTGAATTAATTTTTTATAACAATTTTAGGAGCATTACTATGATCCTGACACTAAATTGGGATTCTTTCATTATCGATAGCAAACAATCAAAAAAGGCCTTCCTACTGATGACAAGAAATATAATAAAAATATTTTTGTTAAAGGCGATATTTCAAAAGAGAACGTATCAAACCTAAATTTTTTGAGTGAAAATGCTCTGGAAGAAAGGGTGCGTTAAATTAAATCCGCGCTTAAGGGGGTATTTTTCCGGGGCGTTAATAAATGATAATTACAAAGAAACAAATTAAAATTTGACTGATGCTATTATTACAGATTAACTGGGTGAAACACAAACATCCTTCCGACTCAAACAAAGACTTGATAAAAGAGCATTTATCTCAAACCTTTCTCAATAGAAGGAACGGCATTTTAGAGAAAAATCCAACAGTTGTAGAAATTTTTGATACATACAATTGTTTGATTGACTACGATGGTGATCTGGTAAGCATGTATTATATTTTACAAAAAATCCTGTAGGAATTTTATGGTATATTATTTATGGTATAGTATATTGTGCAATTTTCATTTGCAGATCGATCATGAATTTTCTCTGATGTTTCCAGGATCTGAGGATAAATTTATCGAAAAATTTCCGACTCATTTTATGCCTCGGATCATAAAATATGCAGAATTTTGTAAATCCGATGCGGACGAAAGAAACAATGACATCGATGATGGTAAGTAAAAATCAAAATAAGTATGAAGGATACCCATAAATACCTCCGATAAATATCAAAGAGCAATGTATAAAACTGATTGAAATTTAAAGAATCTATATAATTTCAGTATTTATACATGAGTTTACTCATACACAAGCAGAGAAATACTTAAAATATCTTTTTTCTTCATTTTTACTACTGAATGTCGCATACAAATTTGACTGTTCTACTTATTTTAGCATATATCACCCTTATTTTTTTAACTTTTCCTTAATTTACCCGAAATTAATTCCTTATTTTAATTTTAATTTCATATTATAGTCATCCTTAAAACAGAGTATCAGTTTTGTGCGTTGCACTGCATTACTATATGTATTACCCAACCATGGGCATTCTCGTTATAATATAGTACTTTTTTCATTTCTAATAATTGTATTTTTTACTTCAGATTCTTTAAAGTATCTTATAGTTTTATTCGAGTTGTTACCAGTTTCAAACACCGCCAAGAATAAACAAAGACTCAAAAAGTCATTTAAATCAAAAGAACCGCAGCGTATCACAAAACCTCCCACAGTCGATGCGCGAAAAAGCTTAGCTGAAGTTGTTCCGGTATGTGTTTTGATTTTGATTTGATTCATATTTTATTTTTGTAGATATTTAAATATATTTTTTATTTACAACAGTTGGGGACTAATCTAGAAGATTTTATTAAAGATAAACATACGACTGTTCCTACTTCATCGACGGTATAGCCGTATTTAATATGTGTATCAGGTGAAGTAAAAAAATACTTTATAGTAGTGGACAACACGATATTGAGTCGAAAGAATCAAGGCGACGCAATTAGTTCATTTGATTTATTATTTAAAGTATATTATGTTTTGAATGTCCAGTACCCTATCTTACTTCAAAATTTTTATACTTTTATCGAATCTTATGTTTTTGAAATAACGGAAAGAAAAGCGCTCGGTGTTGTAACGGCTTTGTACATAAATTTAAAAAATATTGATTTGAATGAAACTAATTTAAATTTAGAGGAAACCGACGACAGCGATTGAATAAAGAATTTATTCTAACTTAAAATTGTTTATTATAATCTTTTCTTCCTATATAGCTTTTTCCTCAACCTTTTTACTTATTAAATAAGTGGTTTTATCATCAATCACTTATTCTATGAGTGAAAATTTCACTCATTGAATATTCACTTATTGTATAAGTGAAAATTTTACTCATTGAATATTCACTTATTTAATGAGTGAACATTTCACTCATTGAATAAGTTGATTGACTTTTCACTTATTTAATGTGTGTATATTCACTTATTCTACGTGAACGAATCTGGACTCATGGAATAAGTGACTATGCACTTTTAATATTGCATGATGATATATGAGCATATGTGATTATATACGATCATATATGGATTTCGTCTCTATATAAACATATATACTTGTATATTAGCAAATATAGTCATATATGAATATATATGATGATATATAGACATATATGATAAAATCGATATACATCAATGTACGTCCATGTACGGTCGTATACAGTTTTACATATTTGTATATAATGATATATGTTCATATATGGACGAATATGGACACGTATAAAGGTGACTTACAAAAGTATTATATATATCCATATATGATCATATATAGTCATGTATGACTATACTTGCTTATATACAACCATGTGTTATTATATAGAGACAAAATCCATATATGATCAAATATGGATATATATAATCACGTATGGTCATATATGTCCATGCAGATTTTTATATATGAGTATATATGGCCATACATGGATCATTTTTTGCCGGGAATGGGCAAGTATGTCGGCACGTAGAATGGCTGATTTCACATCAACTACAATAAATGCCGAAGGAAAGGCACGACTCAAGCCAAAGTTTATGGTGAGCATCTGCTGTCCATACGTTAATATACTCGATCCATTTGCAGCAGTCAACTTCAGCTCTTTTGAGTATGTCTTACGTGTAACGTAAGAGCGCGGCAACAGCGAAACTATGGAACCGGAATCTACTAAAAACTTGATACTTGTCTTGTGGTCAATGACATGAAGACGCAGCTCTTGAAAACTCGGGGTGCAGGTTGACTCTGAGACGAGTGAGCTACTCCCAGCTGCCTGCACAGATGGGAGCCCTATGCGTTTCTCTGATGATTCCTCGAAGATGAATTTTCATAGCTGCAAGCTGGGGTGTATCTATACGCTCTCGGTCCGAAACGATCATGATGATATCAAAAACCATTGGCACGATGTAGAGATTGCGGGCGGCTGCGAAATGGACGGCTGTTCTTGAACCTTCTGCCACGGCTGTTATTAGGACTCCTGCTGCAACTGCGACGGTGAGTTCCACCATCGTCGCTCCGACGTCCAATGCTTTCTCGAGTGAGGTTAATTAGTTGCGACAGGAGCAATTTAATTTCACTCAAGCTCGATGCACCGGATCCTGAATTGCCAAATGAACCACCATCACCAACTGCGTTAACACCAGGAACGATGGGATTCGCCACGAGCTGATCTGCTTTAGCTAAAAGGTCGTCCATGGACTCTGTCCTAAAAATTTTAAAAATATTCTGTACATGACTTGGCAAAAGTGTTAACCAGCGTGCACGAATTACGCTTTCCGTTGCAAGATTTCTTGCTAAAACACGCATATGTCTGAAGAGCTGAGAAAGCTTTCGACCTTCAAACTGCACTTCACTGAAAACTCTCTGAAGTTGCCTATCTGAAGGATCCGACAAACGCTCCAAAATGCATGTTTTTAATGCTGTATATCTATCCGTCGCCGGAGGGTCAAGTAAAAGGTCTGCAACATCGGCGAGAGTCTCCGAGTCAAACGCAGCAACCACTAAATTGTACCTTGATTTATCGTCGACTACACGGTTTTCCTCCAAAACCGACTCTGCTTGGCAAAACCATATTTTTGGCTACGCGTGCCAAATGGGTGGAAGTCGGCACGTAGCAGTGACGCTGGTCTCTACGACGGGCTCAGTACTCATATTCAAAATGGAGTCGCGCTGGCGGTTATTTTGCGAAAATTGCTCGAAGCGCAAATGGCAAGCGGCGCGGTACTTGCAAAGCATGGGTAATCTACGGCTGCGCCGCGTCGACCGTGGAATGCTGCTGCCCGATGACCGATGGCTGCTGCTGCTCTAGGCTCAACGGTCGAGACTGCAGGGCGTCAGACGGCTGCCCAAAATCAGGCACCCGGCCTTGCGCGATAAGGAACGCGGGGCATACTTGCCCGTTAAGAATGCAGCTACGTTGCCCCTCAACAACCACCGAGGGTACAGCAACGGCATCCTCAAAGACTTACCTCGACTCAAGTCAAAATCTTTTTTTTCATCTTCTTCGGTTGCACTCGTGGGGTTGAAGCTGCTTCTCCCATAAACTTGCCTTTTCTCAAAATTGGCATCACCACTACTGCATGGTATAACTAAGTTGAGACGGCAGCCACCTTGAATATACCACAAGTGGTCCTGCTGCACGTACCGGCGAAAGAAGTTGTTTGAAATCGAGGTTACCAATGTTCGGGCGCACAAGGCGGCCGCCGTTTTTACCGGGGCCACGGCAGCTCCGAATCTTGTCTGCTGCTTCTGCGAGTCTCCCGACTCTCGTGGCTGCTTGGCTGTGAAACGCAGAGAGGAAAGAACGGGGATACAGGAGCCTCGCAAATGACACTCACAAGAAACTTTAACTTAACTTTATTGCTTTGACTGTAACTAAAAGTCAATATCACAGCTTAACACGCTGATGGCAAAGATCGGCCTAGGCGCAAGAAGCTGCCTGCGCGAGTGCGCGCGTCGCGCGTCGCTTGGGCCAGCAAAGATCTAAAGATATCAAAGAGTAACGCGAATTTGAAAAGTACCGCAGAATTACTCATATGTGTGTGCTGGGGACCCAGGGTACGCAAACCCTATTCCACAGTTTTCGCCGACGCCTATTAACCACTAAGTACACGAGGGCGTATTCGATGCCGGCCCCGCGTGATTTTGATATCGTGGGTTGGCGTTAAGTAGCGCGAGCCCGTGATTCGTTAAACATCGTCACGGCTTTCTCTTTTCTATCGTTTGTTGTCATCGAGAAAATTGTAAGTACCATACCTAGTAAATACAATATCAGTATAAATAATGTTTTCTCTACAAATGTTTTAATAAACTATTATTTTTATAAACAGTATAAATTGCTAAATAATTACTAAATTATAATTTGTAACTTATATAAATTCATAACTTACACAAATTTTGTATAACATATATAAATTTATAATTTATAACTTGTTATAAATACAGCAGAGTATATTTTGAATTCTAGAAGAAATCCTTATTAAGTATTCTTATGGCTAGTCGAAATTGTTCAGAATGATAACCAACCAAAATTCCATTTTATTCCAATTATTTTTTCAAATCAAATTTTATAATTTTTATGAAATCGTGTCTATCTAATTTATCATAGCTAATTTGTCAGATGACTTTTTGGCATGATTTAGCAGCTGATTTATCATCTGTCAAATAATCTGATTTATCAGCTGATTTTTTTTGGTAGACTGCTGTCAATAAAAATGAATATGTTCATAATTGTTGCTTTACTATTAATTTTTTTAATGTGTCTTCATCTTCCATTTATTCATACACCATCAAGATTCAACAATATCTAGTTATTATTTAATTACCAATATTAAATTAATTATTTATTATAAAATTATAGGTACAAAATGAAAAATATTTTTTTGTTCAATTTTGATTAGATCGATAATCGCACCAAAAAAGTTCGATAAACTGGCACGATCATCGCGCGATCTTTTTCAGTAGGCAATGTTGGTTTGGCAATACAAATATTAATTTTTTAAAATGTAATAAACAATCAAAATCAACGTCAGAAATCCACTTTAGTCAGAATTTTCCACTTACAAGGAGATGATCAGGGGTGTGGGTCTTAAATTTGGCTAAAACTGTAGGAGGTACTTCTTTATGACAAATAATGAGACACGTGTCTCGGGATTTTTGTGAATGGGCCTTTTTTTCAAGATCCAAACTATTTTCTGTCTAAAGTGAACAAGTTTCGATAAAAATCGGGCCTCTTTCTTTAGTTATAGCTTTTTGAATATTTCGGTCATATAAATGGACTAGGAAGTTTATAAAAGAAGGCAAAAAAAGCTTCAATTTAAGCTATTTTTCATTAAAAAATGTCGGTTTTTAAAAAAGTTATAGGCTGTCAAAGATAAACTGAGAAGATAGTTTGAAATACCACCCGTTAAATGCTTGAAAAAAATGAGAAATTTTTAGTTAGTTTGTTAATTATTACAAACAAAGAACTTTTAACCGTGACTCTATATAAATTCAATGATTATAGCTTTAATGGCGCAACATATACAGTGGCAAGCACTATAATGCAGCAGAGTATCGAACTAGTTGATAACGACCAAAGCTGTAACTGTTAAGCGTCTCATGTGCTCGGTAGCGACTGACTCTTGAGGGCTCTTCTTTTATACGCTTGACGTGGACCTCATGCCGTTGACGAGGATCCTAGGAAGAACGGTAGGTAATGGTCGGAGGCTTCACCTCTTCTTTGCGTCACGTGACTGTTCCCTAAATTTCAGCCCTGTGGCCAGTGATGTGAGCTGGTCAATTGACCGTCATAACCCTGACCTGACAAAAAAAAATTTTGACTGACAATTGACCCTGACCGGTTACACTTCTGCGTGACAGTCAAATCTACATCTATATAGAGTATAGAGCATGGTGTAAGGAAATAGAGTGTGCTATTGCGCAACCTCCTTTGGGGACCAATAGAATTCTCATTCCAAATCGATCATATTGAACTTTAAACCAATAAAATCAGTGCGCGAGTGGCCAATTTGTTTGAAATGTAATATAGAACTGTTTTGTATAAAACTGAAAATTAAAGTGTTATAAACCCATTAAAGCCCATGCAAAAATTTGCTGAGATAGCAACAAACTAACTGTGCCATCCTTTGCATAACTGAAAAATAAAATATACGTATTTTTTTCTTTTGTCATTTGCAATTGTTTATAAAAAATTATTTAAACAAATTACAAAAAATTTTATAATTTTCACAAACTGACTGCGGGAATCGATTCTAGGAGAAAAATCGAGACGAAAACCTATATAACACTTTTTTAACTTACGAATAAATATTTTACGAATAAAATTTTATTGCTTTTGCAGACCTTTGCGCAATTCTAGTTTTCTTGTAACTGCTTTTTATATTTTTATTCAATTCCCTCTTAATCTAATATAAGTACGCGTTCTTACTAAGCGCAGAAGAACTTCATCCGGAATATTGAATTCATTGCTTATTTTTGTTTTAACCAAGGTTGCTACTTTCTTAAAAATGAAGTTGGTACTTGACAGTGTATCTTTATGAAAATTGTTGAAAACTATTTCCAAAATCTGTGCTGTTCTCAGTAATTCTTCAAAAGGGAAAATAAGGTTTCCTTTATCGCAAGCTTTTATCCACATGCCTGCGATTTCTGGATCTTTAGGAAATCTAAAGTATTTGATTCCTTTATTTGTAGTATTTCTATTCCAATTATGACAAGATTTTATTGAGAAAGTAGGCATTTTGTAAAAATGTACATTAAAATCTTCAATTGCTATTCAAACGTAAACACTACGCTGCTATATTGAACATGGCGGGAAGTTGGGATGCGCAGTAGCGGTCGAAAACGAGTATGGCTAGCGAGCACATCTTATTTCCTCACACCATGGTACAGAGTATAGATGAACGGGGAAAAGTATGGTTTTGTCACCAGGAATGGGCTGCTCCTTGCATAGAATACACGTTTTCGCCCTCCTTGACTTATTATTTAATATAGACTGTTTTGTACAGAAAGACTGCTCTGTAAAACGTATGATAGCATAAACTATTTTATCAAAATTTTGATCGTTTTTTTATTCTTTTAAA
Source organism: Torymus aiolomorphi (assembly GCA_036365515.1). NCBI lineage: Eukaryota > Metazoa > Arthropoda > Insecta > Hymenoptera > Torymidae > Torymus > Torymus aiolomorphi. The sequence continues at coordinate 204,288,283 of CM070873.1, read as the reverse complement.
CTTTCTGACCAATGACCGGTCAGAAAGCTCACTGACGGTCATTTTTACATTTAGGGATTGTAAGTTCTGTCTGTCAATGACGGTCAATTTTTTGTCAAAATGACCGTCAAGTAAAAAAATTTTGTCTGACCGGTCAATCCACATCACTGCCTGTGGCGGCCTAGGAAGGCCGAAACCTTATCCCCTCTCTTCGTTGCGAGCGCATCATTAGCTGATGGCCCGATGGTGTGAGTGAGCTGAGGCAGTCGGCGGTGAGGGTGACCTGACTCTGGCTAATATAGCTCAATCCGGTTTTTGGCTCCTAGGCCTAATGGATTCTGAGAAGTGTTTACGCATTCCTGGTTCGTTCGTTAATCCTTTCCTTAGCTTAATAGATTCCAAGAAGTATTTACGCATTCTTGATTTGGCCGTTGATACATTCCTGAAATTCTTCACCTTGAAGTGGATTAAGTTTCCTCGAGCCCTTCGCTAATTGATTCTCGGAAGTGTTTACGTCTTTCGGTTGTCCTTGGTAACGTCCATGAAGGCAATTCCTTTAACAGAGGTGTTTCCTACCTGAGCAAGCTATTCTAATTAATTATTGTTACGTGCACCTGCTATTATTCGTTACTTAATAACGAAATAATTATTAGTTTAGTCGCAACTATTTACTTAGATGCACTCTCACTTGCGACTGTAAACAAACCCAATCGCGTTTGTATCGCGCACGCGCACATGTAAGATGCAGTGCCATCTGTTAGATGTAAGCGGGAACATCATAGACAAAAGAAAACAAATACGGCTTCTAGCTGACGAATCTACATCTCAATGTTTTTCAAACTTTCTGAAGATATAAGACTATTATCACGTATATGAATTCTCGTGTAAATAGAAAATGCAAACAAGTGCCACTTTTCCAAATAAAGGTCTTATATTTTTATGGTAAAGAACAAACGAAGTATTCCACTGCGTCACTAACGCCGCGGTATGAATGCGGCAAAAAGCGTAAATAGAATTTTTCTTCTTTTTGTAAGTTTTTGTGTTTTGGGGAGCTGTCCGCACTTCATTTTCCATTTCCTATAACCTTACCAAATTTCGAAAGAATCCATTAATTCGTTCAAAAGAAAACTTTCAAAAACTGATATCGCTGAATTGGTTAAGTTAGATGGTGAAACAGGCAAGGTCGGCGTCCCCTTAACCCTTTGATGCACATATTTTTCTGTTCAGTGAATTTACTTGAAAATTCTTACTCGGGGGTTTTGGGGATCGCTGATTACGAATCTGAAGTTAGAATTTCAAAATTTTCAATTCAATTCAAGATGGCGAATTCAAGATGTTGCCCACTGATTTCTTGTATTTTCACTCGTATGCTCATGAAACTTGGCATACAAGGATTTTTGGGGTCGCTGATAACGAATCTGACATCTGATGTCCAAAATTCCATATCGAAGATGGCGGATTCAAGATGGCGGCCACTGTTTTCTGACATTTTCACTCGTATACTCATGAAACTTGGTAGGCAAGGGTTTTCGAGGTCGCTGATAATGAATCTGACATCTGATTTCCAAAATTCCATATCCAAGATGGCGGATTCAAGATGGCGGCCACTGTTTTCTGACATTTTCACTCGTATACTCATGAAACATGGTAGGCAAGGGTTTCCGAGGTCGCTGATAATGAGTCTGACATCTGATTTCCAAAATTCCATATCCAAGATGGCGCAATCAAGATGGCGGCCACTGATTTCTGACATTTGCACTCGTATACTCATAAAACTTGGTAGGCAAGGGTTTTCGAGGTCGCTGATAATGAATCTGACATCAAGTTCTGAAATTTCTATATCCAAGATGATAGATTTAGAATTTCAAGTATATGATTTCAGCTAAGTAGTACGATTTTCTCACAGTCTTCTCATTCTTAGCATTACCCAGAGCTAACGACGAGGACGTGATCAGATCTAGCTCCATTTTTTTTTTTTTTTTTTTTTTATTTTTTATTGTTTTTTTTCTTTTTTTTTTCTTTTTTTTTACTTTTTTATTGTTTTTTTTTCTTTTTGTCTTTTCTTTTTTTTATAAATTTTCTTATATTTCTATCACTCTGTGGTGATGGGATCTCATCAATACTGGAAGATTTTCTACGATCATCACAATTCACTCATGCCATGCTCGGACGCAGTTCCTATTCGGGAGAAGACATGGAGGAACATCACAGGTGACGCACGCCCATCCCGTTCTCCTCTGGTCAGCTTTCGTACTACAATGCGCACATCTTCTGGATTCATTTCCGAAAGCAGGCATATGAGCTGCTTGACAGCGTCTCTTCTCGGTCGATACTTGAGGTTTTGTTGCTAGTTTCCTGACTGGATCTCTGGGTTTTGTTTTCCTGCCCCTCTCAGTTGGAATTTTATGTGCTACTAGATCTTCCGCAAGTGATAATCTGAATTGTTTCAATGTCAATGTTGGTTTTCCACTTTTATTTACATATAAAATAAATGAATTGATCACAGAGACATCAACGAAATGCCAGAATAACCTCAACCACCATCTTCGAGAATTACGGTCAATTTTATAGCTAGAGAGAGTAATCTGTCAGCGTAGTCTACGTATCCCATGTGCTTATGATAGGACTATTTATTGGAATGAGAGATCCATCCTTCTGTCTGATTCACCACTGTTATTTCAGATGGATCATGGTAGTTTGGCAAAAAATGAATACATTTCTTATCCATCTATTTTACCCACGTGAGACCTGCGTCAGAAGTTTCGAATTCATATTGTCCGATAGTCATTTTTTTGTCCAATTTTTCACTTTTGGGTAATCCAGTACGATTTTGTCTCACTGTACCACACGCAAAAATGCGATCTTCTTTCAAAGATAATATTAGGTTACACCCAGTGAAGAAATTATCGAAATATATGTGGTGATTGCCACCAACTAGCTCACGTGTAAGATCTTTTACTGCTCTAGGTCCTAGTTCTTTTTCACTAGTTTCACATTTACCGGTATATATTTGGAATTCACAGATAAAACCAGATTCATCTACTCGAGTCCAAATCTTATAACCACGTTTGATCGGTTTGGCTGGCATGTACTGTTTCAGACTATTTCTTCCTTTGAATTTCACCATTGATTCATAAATTGATTGGAACTTTTCTGGATTCCAACTATTTTTGAAACTTTCAGAAAACTCGTCCAAAAGAGGCCTCAATTTGTACAGCTTGTCAAACCCTGACTCACCCCGTTTTGGTTCTTTAGTATTGTCGTTTATGTGTAAATGAGACAAGATAAATCCGAAACGATTAACTGTTATCAAAGAAGATATGTGATGATCATGTAATTGAGGATTATTGCTCCAATAGTTACGGTAAGGAGGTGATTTTTTCACGCTCATAAGTATATTGATTCCCAAAAATATCTTCAGCTCGTCCTTTGTAACAGGACTCTGTTTAGATCGTTTCTGAGTAACATACAGGTTTGTTTGTTCTACAATGAAATCGAGGAGATGATCAGGAAACAAGTGTAAGAAGATCTTTGATGGAGAATCAGCAATATTTTCAGCAATATTCGGCCCAAAATTTTTAGTGAATGGAATATCTGATCTCGGTCTACTAACCGATTTCCATTCTTCGTCTTCTTGAGATGATTCAGTATCCTGTTCATCTGATGTCTGATCATCTGAATAACTATTAGTTATTGAAACAAGAGGTTGATCTGTGGATATCCTTTTTGGTCAAAACCAAGGTTATCTCTTCATTTTCAGATTCGCCAAGCCCATCAACGGATTCCGAATCACTTGGGATGTTGACTAATTCATTTCTTCTTCTTCTTCTCCTACCCATGTTCTTGACTCCCGCAAAAATCTTAGAGTGGACTCCAAAACTTTTAATTTTTCAAAAGGAAAAAAAGCAATCTGGTGCTCGTTTGACAACGGATTTATTTAGCATAAGAAGTTACCCAAGTACATAAAATGATTCACCCACGGGATAGATTTCACAATTTATCCCAGATCTGACACAACTTTATACAAAATCAGTATATTATTAGATTCTAAAGGGATGATGCTCTGATGTAAGAGTTGCATGGGTTGGAAGGGGACCTTTCATCCGTAAATTTAGGATTCAGATTTTGAATTCAATGAGCATTGTCAAAAATTTGCAATCATTGACAATAACTTTATTTCAATGTACTAAGATTCACCTTGCCAATACCCAAACTGGTGCAGATTGCTCGCGGAAACGTGACACGGATTGATAGTAAGGTTTCACTTTTATGATGCTCAAGAATATACTCTGCACTTGCATGAAAAATCTAAAAAATACTCTGATGCATAGTAATGCTTGTAAATAGATGACGATGTGAATGATGCGATAATTGTAAATGTAAACATAAATGATGTCTCACAAAAATATTTGCTGTGAGATTCGGATGACTGCCAAATTGAAAAAAAAAATATTTGTGTAATCTTCTCGAATTCGTCAGCAGATATTTTTTTTTGACCATCTCTTCGAGCATCGGAGAACCTTTTTATGCCAAATTTGAATAAAGTGCACTAAATATTCTTGAAACATTAGTTTTTCTTCACTTGCTATTTTTGATTTCGTAAATTCGATGACGGTATCGTTTTCAGCAACTCCTAAAGCCCTCATACAGAGATTTTTGCAGATAAACTTAGTGAAATGGTTCAATAACTATAATTTTAGTAGAACGAATCCGCTATATCGGATCCATCATCTTAAATTACGTAAATCTGATAACGGTACCGTAATTCAGTGATATACCATATACCATTGTACCCAGATTTTTGTAGGCAGTTGTAGTCAAATGGGTGAATTACAATAATTTTAGTAGGTCGCTTCCACCATATGGGATTCGCCATCTTGAATTCTGCAATTCCAACAGCGGATTCGAATTCAGCGACCTCTGAAACCCTTGTACACAGATTTTTGTAGACAGTTGTAGTAAAATGTTGAATTACAATCATTTTAGTAGGTCGCTTCCACCATACTGGATCCGCCATCTTGAATTCATCAATTCTGACAGCAGATTCGGATTCAGAGGCCATAAAAACCCTTGTATACTGAATTTCAGAGAAAAATATTAAAAAGTAGAGTCAGAAATGAATTTCTCCGGAAAAAGGCGATTTTTCATAATTTGTTTATTTATAAAACATAAACAATCAGCGTTAAATCTTACTAGATTTTTTTTATGTTTCTGAATGTCTAAGATACCTGAAATATACAAAAAATCCGGCTGAATTCGATTAATTAGAGAATTAATTGTTAGAAACTGAAGAAATTTAGGTGGTAATCTGGGTTACTACCATGCTTCAAAGGGTTAAAGAGACTTGCCTATCTAATTATTTGGTAGCACACTGTAAGACTGACAGAGTTAGCTAGTACATTCATTAAATTCGATATATGTGACACTTTGCCATGTTACAATATCTATAGTAAATACAACACATACATTAAACAAGAGTTTCTTTTTGTAAATATAATATTACTCTAATACATACGTACAATCAAATTCTGTTAAGCAATAAGCGAAAATTCATTATAAAGTATATTTAGGCGTTCAAAATTGTTTTTGTGGATCTAGATGATCAAGAATTGATAACACTTTCATATACAATTGATTGTACATGAAAATGTTATATGAGGAAAAGTTGTGTTTATTATTATAAATTTTGTATTTAACATTTTCGATAAAGTCAAATTTTGTTGAACAGTAATCGAAAATCGACTATTGAACGTGTCTTTAAGCATTAAAAATAGCATTTATAGGTCTAACTCGTCAGGAATTGAATGTATATAAAAAAGTTAAAAAGGAAAAAGTTTTGTTCAACGATTATCATACTCTTTTATATTTAAAATTTTATGTAAAGTCAAATTCTGCTGAATAATATGTGAAAAATGGTCATTTTATCTGTATTGAAGCATTAAAAATCGTTTTTATATGCCTAGCTCATCAGGAGTTGATTGTACATGAAAATGTTAAATGGAAGAAAGTTTTGTGATGATGTTATCTATAACTTTTATATACATTTCTATGTAAAGTCAAATCTTGTTAAGTTATAACCGAAAATCTACCACTTTAGGTACATTCAGGCGTAAAAAACTCGTTTTTTGAATTCAGCTCGTCAGGTATTGATTTTATATGAAAATGTTAAATAGGAAAAAGTTTCGTTTAAATATTATCTACAACTTTTGTATTCAACATTTTTGTGTAAAATCAAATCCTGTTAAGTTATAGCCGAAAATCGCCCATTTTTTGCCTTTTTTGCCGTTTTTCGCAGTTGTCTTGGCAAATATTGCTCGTAGCAAAAAATGTCCAACAGAAAAAATATGACTTTTAATTAATTTTAGCAGATATGTCTATAGATATTAACTTAAAATTAATTTTTCTAGTCATTACGCTTAAAAATAGATTTTTTGAAATGTTCTTTTGTACTCGTATTTTTAAAGTTTTTCATCGATCTTTCTCAATAGAGAATCAGCAGTTAGATATAACTGAAGAAGTATTTACCTGTTATCCCGATGGAATCGGTCGAAAATTCATTGAGATAATGAGAAACTTGAGTACATACGAGCGTACAGACATACATACATCACAGAAAACGCTTAAAGCGCACTCATTTTGGCTGGAAAAGATTTTTCTTGTATTAAATTGTTAGTTTTTGAAGTTAGACAATTATCGCTCTGGTGAAATTATAAGGCTCTTCCGAGCAGCGGTCGTGCCTAAAAAAAGAATAATATAAAGAATCGTTATAAAGATCAGAAGAAGAAAAAAAAACAAGTATCAAGAAAAGATCTTATAAAAAGATCTCAAATAAGATAATAATAAGATCTCAAATAAGATAATAATAAGATCTCAAATAAATTTCGATAAAAATAAAAAAAATGAGAAATAAACAAAAAATTGACATGATTTAAAATTTAAATATGTGGACTTTTGTAAAATATACTGTTTGGAAAATTGATTATATGATATATTTTACGTGCAAAACAACAAAATAGTGCCATACACTACAAGCATCGCGTTTCAGCGCAGCGTGGATAGCGTGCCTACACGCCGCTATATTTTCAATTTTATAACTTATGAAACCTTCATTTCCCCAGCTTAAAATTTTAGGGTTTTGTAGCTTAAGACTTGTACTTTCGAATGGTAAAATTCATTTTAGAAAAAAAATCGAAATATATTGACCAAAATGGCTCTGAACTTTCAACTTAAATTTCCGACCAGAAGAAAGCGTTTCGGAGAAAAAAAAACAATAGCACCATTGGAAAGAGGAGGGATAAATCCATCAACATATTTCTTTTGTTTTCTTCAGCCGCCCGCGCCCATTGACCCGTTTCTGGCGGACGCTCCCAAGTACATAATAAGCTCATACAAGCACGTACATATGATTCTGTATACCGCATGCCTACGTGTGCTTGCGTGCGTGTGTGTGCGACGTGCATGTGTGTGTGCGTGTATGCGTGCTTGTGTGTATATGTGCGTGTGTGTGTGTGTGTGGGTGTGTGTGTGCGTGCGTGCGTGCGTGCGCGTGTTACTTACATATATAGAAACATCCGGTTCGGTGGGGGTGGGTGGCGAGGAGAGAAAGGGTGAACGAGGTAAAGATAAATAGATAGAAAGGAAGGTGGAGAGAGAAAGAGAGGGAGAAAGGAAGGTGGAGAGAGAAAGAGAGGGAGAAAGGAAGGTGGAGAGAGAAAGAGAGGGAGAGAGAGGGAGAGAGAGGGAGCGAGAGAGAGAGAGAATGGTGTATTACTGGCGGTAGGGAATTGCAATGAATTCAATTTTACATTGTATAATAATATACTAATAATAATATAATATTAATTAATATTCATGATATTAATGATATGATTTATGCTTTCCAGGTGTAAGCAACTATATATCTCATAAGTATATACTTGAATTTACTCCAAAGTTTAAGAAAAAGAGGTGTTGATTACTGTCTATTCATTATTTACCATTGATTATTGTCTATTGATTATTGTCTATTGATTATTATTCTATTGATTATTGTTTTTTCTCTATTAATTACTGATTATTAATTATTGAATGTTGACTATTGAATATTGATTATTGACTATTGACAGTACTATTGAGTATTGACCGTTACTGATAAAAACTGTTTGTTACTATTGAACTTTGGCTGTTATTATTGAACATTTGCTATTTTAATTAAAAATTAAACTATCTTTTTATTACTATAGAACATTTACATGAAAATGATTAAAAATTTACCATAATGAAAACATTGAATTATTAATATTAACAATTTATTCTGACTATAGAATATTTATAAAATTGTAATTACATTTTTGATTAATTTCTTATATTTAATGTTATTTATTATTACATTTGAAAAGTCATTAGAGTGATTTAAATATTAGTAGAAAAATGGAGCATGAAAATTTAGAACAGGTTATTTATCGAGAAGTCGTCGTGGTAGACCTAGAATTAGACGCACTTCTGAGGAGGAAAGGGATTATCAGAAACGGCAACGAATTTCAGCAAATGAAAGAAAAAGACGATACAGAGAACTAATCCGTAATAATGTCAATAATAACACAGCCCCACCAAAAAAAACTGAAAGTCCCAAAAACTTGACCATGGTAGTTATATGTTTTTGGGGTCGCTGATTCCGAATCCGGGATCAGTTTAACCCCATCGGATCTTCAAGGTCATTTCAAGGTCAAATGTACAAAATTAGCGGTAACCAAGGTTTAACAGTACATACATATGTTTTTGGGGTCGCTGAATCCGAATCTGTGGTCCGTTTGACCCCATCACCTCACGGTCAAGGTCATGTCAAGGTCACATGTACAAAATTAGCGGCAACCAAGGTTTAACAATACATACATATGTTTTTGGGGTCGCTGAATCCGAATCCGTGGTTCGTTTGACCCCATCACCTCAGGATCAAGGTCATGTCAAGGTCAAATGTACAAAATTAGCGGCAACCAAGGTTTAAGAGTACATACATATGTTTTTGGGGTCGCTCAATCGAAATCCGTGGTCCGTTTGACCCCATGGCACAGTGGCCGGAACCGTCAAAAAAATGCATTAAATTCTAAACCCTAAGCCCTTAAACCCTAAATGCTTAAACCCTTAGTTAGGTACATTCAGATTTGTTAGAAGTATATGCAATTCTGGTAACGAACTATTTTATTGTCAAATGATCTACGAAATGGATTACGCTTCCGCTTTTTCGATGTTGACGGTAGATCTCGTTTCAACGACCAACAGTAATCTGCTAACATATTTATGTCCCATCTTCCTAGGTACCTACGCTCCATTTCCTTGATATCTTGGTGAAATCTCTCTCCCTGCTCTTCGCTGTAATCACCGAGGTTTTCTGGAAACTCATCTATATGGGAATATAAAAAGTATAATTTTAGATTCATTAAGCAGCCTTGATTTTTGTAACTATTTACTAAATTTAATACTATTTGTTGGTAATTTTGGCTCTTATGATTTCCAAGAAAATTTTTAATTACCTCCTTGAAACATAACCATGCTTCTTTCTCTGTACGATTCATTTTCGTAACAAAAATTTCATCATTTATCATCCTACGAATCTCAGGGCCATCGAAAATTCCTTCATTTACTTTAGCATCACTTAATTTGGGAAACTGATTTCGCAGATACTTAAAGCAGTTACCATCTTTGTCTAAAGATTTTACCCATTGTTTCATAAGTCCCAATTTAATGTGCGGAGGTGGTATTAGAATTTTTGATGGATCAACAAGTGGCTTTTCTTTTATATTCTTAGAACCCGGTTCGAACCTTTTTCTTAGGGGCCAGAGACTCTTTATGTAATGATTCTTTCTATCCCTACTATCCCATTCACATAAATAGCAAGGATATTTTTCTTGATGCCCTGGTGGAAAGTACGTGGTTTCGCCATTGTTTTCGATGGCGAAAGAAGGACATTTAACCATTGATTCTGAGTTGGTAACTAGGCAACTGTAGACTTTATTAATAGATTGTTTTAGAGGTTTTGTCAACATATTCAAAGTCATTAACCTATATTTACAACAAAAACTATCACTTCTGATCACCAAGGTACACCCGATGGACATTGATTCTAGCAATGCATGTCACGTTAGTGGCACTCACACATAACCTTTTGAATGTTCATATCATTTTCGAGGTATGTTAACGATTTAAATATTATGTGTGACAGTCACTAACGGGGTATGCATTGTCAGAATCAATGCGGCCCATCGGGTAAACACGTGATTTATATTGCTTTAATTTGTGAAATGGATAAAAGATTGTTCGTTAATAATTTCGCACTTTTTGTGAGAATTTCTTCTTGAGTGATCATTTATTTTTTCAGATACAAATAAAGTAGTTGACTTTGTTGCTGCAAATGGAGCAAAAGTACCGCATATTTAATAATTGTACGTGTAAAAATTGTAACAATTGCACGTAAAATAAAAATATTTTACATGATCTTCAGTAAAATTCACTTATTAAAATTATGCACGTGATGTTTTCGATGCCCCCCCCCGACCAGCAGCACTCGCTGCGCTCGTGCCGCAAATGTCGGGGGCGGGCATCGAACTCAATGCTCTTGAGCCCGTCGGGTGCGTTATCATTGTCAGTGGCGAACGTACTTTACACCGGACATCAAGAAAAATAGTATACGGTACACGAGACGAAACTTCAACTTTCGTCACTTGTACCGTAATGTACTATTGCGAATCCCGATTGTTGCCCTTATATTTGCCATTTATGATTATTGTATTTTATTCGGTTTAATATTACTTCCATGTACAGTACTTTTCATCCAGTATTACCGAATATCCTATGGGAATGGCTGCATAAACATTTGTATTGTGTAATAGAACAGCTTTCAAACTTATCTTCGACGAATCGATGAACAATCTCCACTCGTTGGGTTTGTAACATCCATGTTCAAAGCGATTCATCAACCCAACTACATCTTCGCAGTACACTAAGGAAAATTCTTCATCGTAAGCGAAATAATCACGATATTCCTTATCTCTGTCTCGGTAGTAAGAAACTTTAATTTTTCCAGCTTCATTAGTATTTTGTTTCAGCCATGAAGCCAAGTACTCTGCCCCATCTTTTGGTAGGCCCAAATCGCGTATGAGATCATTTACTTTTTCTTGTATCACTCGTACTAGCAACGTTACTGTCTTCATAAGGCGATTTTTCTTTTTCCGCAATAACATCTTCTTCAGGTTCTCTCTCCATTTCTTCTTCTATGATTTCATCTTTATCATGCCTTTCTAAATTTTCCTCAACATCCATACTTTCACTTGTGCAGATATCCTCTGAATCTTCTCTTTCATCAATTGGCGATTCATATATAGGTTTTGTAACACTTTCAACGTTAGCGTAATTAATTTGCGACTTGTTACTACTATTAACTCCATGCAAATTTGTATTACAAAAATAACAATCTTCTTTCCCACAAGGTTCCTTCCATATCGTAGGCACTTTCATTTTTATTTCAATATTACCATTTTTGCCAATTTGTAGCATTTTCCTACATAAGGCGCATATGATTTTAGGAACCCAATCAATTTCATCATTTTTCATTTCTAAGTCAAATATTTTCTCATACTGCTTTTTAATATGTTCGCTGATTTTTCTTCTATTTTTGGGGGACTCACACTTGCTACAAATATAACAAAAACTATCCCGTTCCCTTGTAACTTTAGACCCTGCAGTAGCCAAGCTGTCCACTACTGCAGGGCTGCGGTTGCTTGATAACGATTGCGGGCCCGCTTTCTCACCCTGAAGAATTCATTGTCTGGATCCGCCCCCAGGGTACCTCCACACGGTGACGACGGGCAACGGAATTTTTTGTTTCCTTTTTTTTTCTTCCGGCAGATTCTCTGGGTGAAGGCGTTCATGCCGTCATGGCGGATACAGACAATGTATGTATTCTTTACTATGCAGCCGGGATTCGGATGCCCAGTAGCATCGGCGGCTGGTCAGGGTGAGCAAGCGGGCCCGCAGGCGTCGTCATCAAGCGACCGCAGCTCTTTGTTAGTGGGAAACTTGGCTTTCGAAGAGTATAATGCTACAAGAATTTATCACTTCAGGTCTGGTGATCAAGAATGTAGTATAGCAAAGCGGGATAGTTTTTGTTACATTTGTAGCAAGTATGAGACCACAAAAAATAGAAGAAAATTCAGTGAAAATATTAAAAATCAGTATGAGAAAATGTTTGACTTAGAAATGAAAAATTATGAAATTGATTGGGTTCCTAAAATCATATGCGCCTTATGTAGGAAAATGCTACAAATTGGCAAAAATGGTAATATTGAAATAAAAATGAAAGTGCCTACGATATGGAAGGAACCTTGTGGGAAAGAAGATTGTTATTTTTGTAATACAAATTTGCATGGAGTTAATAGTAGTAACAAGTCGCAAATTAATTACGCTAACGTTGAAAGTGTTACAAAACCTATATATGAATCGCCAATTGATGAAAGAGAAGATTCAGAGGATATCTGCACAAGTGAAAGTATGGATGTTGAGCAAAATTTAGAAAGATATGATAAAGATGAAATCGTAGAAGAAGAAATGGAGAGAAAACCTGAAGAAGATGTTATTGCGGAAAAAGAAAAATCGCCTGATGAAGACAGCAACGTTGCTAGTAATGGGCTTCAAATTTTTATGGGTATTTTATTGAATTGTATATACAATTTTTTTTCTCATTAGATCAAAAATCCCTACACTCATATGAGAATTATACTATTCAGGAGTAATTTAGTTCAAATCTGGAGTCAATCCATCCACAGGAAAGTTTCAAAGCTTACGGTTAGTGAAAAAACTTGTTTCATAGATGACTATGGTTCTGGACCATATAAAAGGCCCATCGGAGAAAGTTTTAAGGTAAGGTAAATATACCCACTTTTATATGTAAAAAGTATGAAATAATTAGTTACATTTATGTATTAAAATGTGACTTCTTATTTCAGAGAAAAAAGGTGTCTAGTCCCCTTAAACCTTGGTAGCCGTTAATTTTGTAGATTTGACCTTGACATGACCTTGATCCTGAGATGATGGGGTCAAACGGACCACGGATTCAGATTCAGCGACCCCAAAAACATATGTATGTACTATTAAACCTTGGTTTCCGCTAATTTTGTACATTTGACCTTGACATGACCTTGACCCTGAGGTGATGGGGTCAAACGGACCACGGATTTGGATTCAGCGATCCCAAAAACATATGTATGTACTGTTAAACCTTGGTTGCCGCTAATTTTGCATTTGACCTTGACATGACCTTGACCCTGAGGTGATGGGGCCAAACGGACCACGGATTCGGATTCAGTGACCCCAAAAACATATGTATGTACTGTTAAACCTCGATTACCGCTAATTTTGTACATTTGACCTTGAAATGACCTTGACCAAGATCGGATGGGGTTAAACTGATCCCGGATTCGGAATCAGCGACCCCAAAAACATATAATTACCATGGTCAAGTTTTTGGGACTTTCAATTTTTTTTTTTTTTTGTGGGGATGTGAATTTAAATACAACCGAACCTCACAATAATCCGTTAAATTCAGCTGAAAGAGTTAGACCATTTAGCAAAAGATATCGTGATAGAGAGAATCATGACGAGAAAAGAGAATTTCAAAATCGACGACGTGAATAAAATGCAGACAATCGAAGATTTATGGAACAAAATAGTAATGTTAATGAACACTATTTAGGTGAAATGGATGTTGTGTAGTCATTGTAACGCGAAACATTTTACTACAGAGAAAGCATTGACAACGGTAATTCACTTAAGGGGGTGTCGCACTACACTAACACTGTTTTATCGGCGGAACATGTGAAAGTAATTAATATAAATAAAAGGATAATGATTTACGCCTTGAACAAATTCAGTCGCCCTGCATAATGGTGTAATACATCATTCTATAAAGTTTCGAGGCAAAAAACGACGACACCTTTGTTTATTTTTGGAACGAAAGTTGGTTAATTTTCATTAATTTTCGTTCCAAAAATAAACAAAGGTGTCGTCGTTTTTTTGTCTCAAAACTTCGTAGAACGATGTATTAGAGGATTACGCAGGGCAAGTGAATTTGTTTAAGACGCAAATCATTATTCTTTTATTTATATTCATTATTTTAACATGTTCCGCCGATAAAACAGGGCTAATGGTAAAGTAGGACTATTATACCACCTTAACGAGAGATTTTCCAAATAATTTACGTTCATTATTCGAAAAGAATTGTCGAAAAAGTAAAGCATTTTTCGAACTTATTCGGAATTACAATAGTTCATTTTCATTTGCATCGTTTAACGCCAATGTAGTTAATATGCCTACAATAGGGAGAGCTCCGTATTGTTTCAAGGTACAAGGGCAAATTTATTACCAAATAAATGAGGCTTTATATCCATCGCAAAATGGTGATCCTAAATATGGTCAGCTTTTTATTGTAGATCCTTAAGTAGCTACAGATTATAGAATTGCGGATAACGTAGGATCAGATAGAGAAATAATGTATAGTTTAGAGCAAATTAAGACAATTCATTTATATGCCAAGTTATATGTAATGATGAAGGAAGAACTTGTGCAAGAAAGTGAATTATCGAGTAATAACATGGAACCTGAATTACAATTATTATTTAGTTTGAAATCTGTCTATAATCGAATGAGGTATAATTTGCAAAGAACAAATGCAGTTGCTGTGGTTTTTGTTACCACAGCCGATGGTGATATTCCTCAATCATATGTAACTATCCGTAATACGGCTACGCGTGTATTGCAATCAGTAAGTTCAATGGATCCAAACGTAGAACCTATGGTACATTCACTGTTTTATTCTCATGGATTGTAAGGTTGGCATCAAAATATTGCGAAAATAAATAATAGCAAATTTGTAGTAGATAATGATAATGCACAAGATGAACAAAGTAATCGTCGAGTAACTAGGGGTTCCTATGTTAAATATAGAATAAGCATAAAACCTAATACATTCAATGCATTTTTGTTAGGTCGTAGATTATTTCAACAATGGATCGTTGATAGTTACGTTAAAATGGGGATGGATCGTGTTGAATATATTCGGCGCAATTAAAAATAATTTGGTGTGGAATCATACCAGGGATTAGTTGATCATTTAAGAAATAGTGCAAATGATATGAATTTCCAATTAGGTAAAATGGTTATATTGCCATCATCCTTTGTTCGTTCTCCTAGATATACGATGCAAAATTATTAGTATGTAATCGCTATACTACTTACTAAAGGAAAATCTGATTTGTTTATAACAATGACGTGTAATCCTAACTTGCATGAAATTAGAGATAATTTATTTACGGGTCAACAGGCTTCAGATCGTCCTGACATTTATGCGCGTGTTTTTCATTTAACAGAAGAATATCTAATCTTGCTAATAACAAAAGAGAAATATTTTGGTGAAGTTTCAGCTCACATACATGTAGTAGAATTTCAGAAACAAGATTGATTTCATGTACACATTTTAGTTACTTTAAGAGACGTACCGTGAATGATATCGATAAATTTATTTCTAATGGAATTCCTGATACTGATACCGATTTAATATTGTGTAACACTGTAGTTAATATTATTCATGGTCCATGTGATAGCAGATGTATCATTGACGGTCAATGTATGAAATATCACCCAAAAGAATTTCGAGAGGAAACTATATTATCATCTGATGGATATACGTATTATAAACGAAGAAATGATGGGAAAAAGTTACGCGTAGAAATCAATCTGTTGATAATCGATTTATAGTACCGTATTGTCCTGGGTTATTGTCATATTCAATTGTCATATAAACGTTGAAATAGTGTCCAGCGTAAAGCCCGTGAAATATTTGTATAAATATGTCTATAAAAGTTACGATACTGCAAAATAATGTGAGGGCAATTAATCACGATGAAGTTCATAGTTTTATAGAAACGCGATATGTTAGGACTGTTTTCTTAACAGATTTGTGTTTTTGAGTTTTTTTAAGACTGATAATTAAAATAGAAATATTTATTTTCAACACGTGCATGAAGAAGGCCCCTTTCCTGCATAGAAAAGTAAATGGAAAATCGAGCATTTCGAGCGTCTAATGGGGCCTCCCGCTACTCGATATCTCCCCTTCATTTTTCATGCAAAGAAGCTCCTACTCCTGCACTTATTAAAAAAAGTACTATGTGTAACAAGGGAACAATTGATTTTTTTAGACTCTGATGATGATTTTGAGCATGAGTGGCTCACATGGGCGCCTTTGGTGCCCGATCATCATCCTCGCTGGAAAAAGTCAACTTTCCTTCGTAGTTGCACGATGTGATATTATTTGTGATTATATGGACCAAAAACTATTTTGTTTTAAATAATCATGACGCTATGATTAATTAAGTATATTTTGTAAAAAAAATGAATATTTTATGTTATGTAATTATAAATGACAAATGAATATGAGTTTATACCATTTTTTTTTTAATCTATTTAACTTTAGATTTAGTATATTACATTGAATAAATAAAATACATTAATTGTAAATAGTACACATTGCACGTGCTAGAGCCCCCTCCACTGACTACTCGTTCCTAAATCTATGCTTTTTATTTCCCATGCTCTCCTCTATCGAGCATATTGGAGATCTATTTGCCTCTATTTCTATGTTATAACAAAATTTCTTGTACCATGTATACACAATTAACAACATTTTAACAAAAAATTAACAGACTACGTTAACAAATACATTTAGGTTATCATTTACATTACATAATTATTGTAGTTGACTGAAGAGAATGCAACTGCATTGAGGGCGCGCGTAACGCACCCAACATTCTAGTGCTTTCAAAATATTACTTCCATCGAGAAAGTATTTAAAGTTTAAATAAAATGCATGTTTTTCTTGGTTTTCCACTGTCATTTCAGTCTCTTACTCTTTCAAGAGTCTCGTCTGGCATCTATCTACTATATATTAAAAAGCCAAAATGTCCGTTCGTCCGTCCGCCCATCTTTACCCAGTAGTTCATTTATATAATGGGTTAAGTAAAGGGGTATGTAAAGGATTAATCAAATACTTAAATAAAGGGTTAAATAAAGGGTTAAATAAGGGTTAAATAAGTAAAGGGTTAAATAAAGGATTAAAAAAGGGTTAAAAAGGGTTTTAAAAAGGGTTAAAAAGGGTTTTTAAAATGGTTAAAAAAGTTTTAAAAAGGGTTAAAAAAATTGTTAAGAAAAGGTTTAAGAAAAGGGTTAAAATGACGAGTTAAAGTATGGGTTAAGTAACGAGTTAATTAAACGGTTAAGTAACAAAAATTTAAATGAATGATAAGTCATCATGTGTAGTAAAATTGTTTGTTTATTTCAAAAAATTGTTCTCTGCGTTTATACAGAGTTGAGACTATCATATTGCTCGCATTAAAATTTTTGGAAATTCTTTAAATAATGAATATTCTTTAGATGTAAATATTTGTATAATAACCAATTATTATATGCGCTACT
Source organism: Torymus aiolomorphi (assembly GCA_036365515.1). Taxonomy (NCBI): domain Eukaryota; kingdom Metazoa; phylum Arthropoda; class Insecta; order Hymenoptera; family Torymidae; genus Torymus; species Torymus aiolomorphi. The sequence continues at coordinate 204,270,808 of CM070873.1, read as the reverse complement.
TACTCGCTTTTGCGTGTAATTGCTGCAATTTTACTTTCTATTATTAAAATTCGTTATCATAACTGATTTTTATTTTTATTTTTATCTTTAAATGTACCGTATTAATTGTACTAATAATAACCAATTATTTTAGGTGCTACTTACTCATTTTTGCATGTAGTTGCTGCAATTTTACTTTCTCCCTACCAAAAATAAATCAACTGATAAATCAGATGATTTGTCAGAGGATTTATCAGCTGATTTATCATGCGAAAATGTCACCTGAGATTCTGCCCGGATGTTGCCAAAAGCTTACGTAAATTAAAGATCAACTTCTTCAGTATTGGAAATTATCTATCAGGATGTTTTACTCCCCAGATGAGTTCAAAACTGCACGTTTGGAAGCATTTTGCACATTTTTTCTATTTCTAAAAATTTTATACAGGAGATATCAGCTGAGAAATCAGCTGATTTCGTTATCATCATCGTTATCATTATCAAGAATTCGTTATCATTATTGATTTTTATTTTCATTTTTATCTCTAAATGTACCTTATTAAATATACTAATAATATTCAATTATTTTATGCACTACTTACTTATTTTTGCGTGCAGTTGCTGCAAATTTACTTTCTATTATTAAAATTCGTTATCATAACTGATTTTTATTTTAATTTTTTTCTTTAAATGTACCTTATTAAATATACTAATAATAACAAATTATTTTAAGCGCTACTTGCTCTTCTCTTATGTAGTTGCTGCAATTTATAGTTATATATACACATTTGTAATACATTTGTAAAGAATATATTTTATTCTTATTTTTTGAATATGACCCTATTGAAAAATATCGCGCGATTATCGTGCGATGAATCGCGCCAGTTTATCGACCATTTTCTGCCGCGATAATCGCGCGATAATCGCGCGAGTTAGCCGAAATTCAACATTAAAAAATAAGTTTTATTTTCACAACTGTGTACGTGCTTGCATAATTGACAAACATTATGACTGTAAATGTATCACCCAACTGAAAAATCTCACGTGAGATCTCACGCCAAAATCTCATCTGACCTTTTTCGTCATTCATAATTAAATTTCACTAGAAATTTAACTTTTTTTTCTATTTCGTAATTAAATTTCTCTTTTCGGTGGCCGATAACGGAGTCTAGACGGTGCGCTACGTGGAGCGCTCCATAGGTTTCTGCCTCTAGGTATTGAAACTTATTGTATGCGTGGTCAGGTGTTCAGGGTGACCGATGACGGAGTCGACCCGCATGAATTCAGAAAAAAACTATTTCAAATAATTTCTCGAAGTAAGTTTTAGACTTAGTTCTGTTTTTTAAAACACTACTGAAATGTTGAAGTTTGTTATTAGCTAACAAAATTAATATTACTTAAGTCTTATACTTCTTTGATAAAATATATTTTTATTATAAATAGAGGTTATAACTGTATAAGTATATATAAAAAATGCTATAACTGTATAAGTATATATAAATAATAGATATGAAACATACCTGCAACATTACAATAAGATATAAGAGCACTGATGATATTTTGCATAAGGGGTGTGGAATACCGACCTCTATTATGCGACCTACCGTACCGACCGGACAGAAGTAATTCGTTATAACTAGATTGTTACTACGATTAACGACTTATTCAAATCCGCTTGCCCTCCGTAATGTAATTATCTATCATTCCGCAAAGTTTTGAGGCAAAATTGTCCTTGAAATTTTGCCTCAAAACTTTGCGGAATGATAGATAATTACATTACGGAGGGCAAGCGGATTTGAATAAGTCGTTAATCGTAGTAACAATCGAGTTATAACGAATTACTTCTGTCCGGCCGGTGTGGTAGGTCGCATAATAGAGATCGATATTCTACATCCCCTTAATGTGGGGAAAGAAAAACGACGTTTAACGAGTCTCGTGCTCGCACCCTCGACGTCGACCCGTGATAGCAAATTCACACTAGGCCGGCGTCGAGCGCGCCCACGTTTACTCGATATTAGTAGCTACCGCTAGAACAGTCACGATGGCGACGGCGACAGGGCGCGCGAGGAGGCGACGTCTTGGCGATGATGTCCCCGTTGAGAGAAAGCTGAAATTTCGCGCCAAGCCTCATATAACAGAACAAAGTCCAAAGTATCTTGCAAATTTGTGACCTAACTGGTCTTGGCGAATTCACATATAGTTATAAAATCACTTCACATATGAAAGAGTATTGACATGTGGATGGCTTTACTAGTTTATAAATTTTAATCGGTTTTTAAATAAATTGTTTGTACATTCATTATTTTATTTAATAATATAATTGAGGTTTTTTGTCCACCACTCACTGTTATAGTGTAAGATATATTTTAAAATATTTTAAATATATTTATTCATTTTGTTATTTTGTTATAGGCACATCTTTTTTGATATTCACAATTCAGATGTTCGATGATAGATTTAAGCCTTGGGTGGGTATAGCGTAAGAAATATATTTGGACCCAATGAACTAAATAATATTGTAGATCTCTTATACAAGAGGACCAAAATCAGCCTTGATTGTGTGTAAATTGTAGCTAAAGAGACGAAGTACCTATAAGCATACAAAATTTTCGAATTACATAGAATATTTTATATACACATAGGTAGTGCCTTTAGTTACAACTTTTATTAGTCGATAAGCCACTTATGGGCTGGGTGACTTTATCGCAGGAAATATTGGGACCATATGGACAAAATACCTTGATCATATTTGATTATAACAGTTATGACATGTACGTATTACTTTTACAAATAAAATTCATATTTAATATGACATTTTTACAAAATCATATTTACATTTTCTTTTATTTTAAAATAATGTTTTAATAAAATACTTAACCATTACGGTCACAATGATTCATATCACATATGATGCCATTATGTCCATCGGGTTCAAATATATCCAGCGGTAAAGTCACTCATCATATATTAAGTACTTATAAATGTGAATTTTTTATAATCAATTATGGTATTAATTTACTTATAATAGGAGTAGTTCTATGTATAAATGAGTAATGTGAAAGAGTTTAAATTACGTGATGACTCATATTAAATAGTATTGACATGTGCGTAGCTTGGACTGTCTTTCTTTAATGATATATTTATGCTTATTCGCAAGTATTTTATATATAACACTATACAATTTCCAATAAAAGAAAAAATCCATACATTATTGCTAAATGATACTTGATCATTAAAATATATTGCTTTACGGCTTGTTTATTAGATGCAGCAATACATTAAAAACAATTTTATATTCATAACATATAGCCTTTTACGAACGGTAAGCCCTATTTTAATGATTAAATAGCATTTAGCAATAATGTATTGGAGACAGGACGTAATCAAAAATACATGAAAGTCTAAGGCCTTACCTAGATATAAACCTGAAGAACATAATAAGCGCGACGGTGACAACTAGACTTAACCTATAGGCAACGTCTGCGAGAAACTCGGCATAGCCTCAGAGATGACAGCATGGACAGCAGCAGGTCTTTCTTAAAGAAGCCACAATGAACCCTTCTTCACGTCATTCATCGTTAGTCGTAACCCATGAACAGGAGATCGCAAATTGCAACACATTGTTTGATGACTACCGCACCCGCATGTGTACTTATTGAGAGTTTGAGCACTAGAGAGAGAGAGAGAGAGAGGAAGAGAGAGGGACGCCTATACGGAAGTGCATGTGCGCAACAGTCATAATCAAACGCCGCGTGTTACGACCGGTGCTTACGCTTTCAGAGTTATAACGACAGAAGTTCGAACGTCAGAGAGAGGGTTCATTGTGGCTTCTTTAAGAAAGACCTGCTGCTGTCCATACTGTCATCTCTGAGGCTATGCCGAATTTCTCGCAGACGTTGCCTATAGGTTAAGTCTAGTTGTCACCGTCGCGCTTATTATGTTCTTCAGGTTTATATCCAGGTAAGGCCTTAGACTTTCATGTATTTTTGATTCTGTCCTGTCTCCAATACATTATTGCTAAATGTTATTTAATCATTAAAATAGAGCTTACAGTTTGTAAAAGGCTATATGTTATGAATATAATATTGTTTTTAATGTATTGCTGCATCTAATAAACAAGCTGTAAAGCAATATATTTTAATGATCAAGTATCATTTAGCAATAATGTATGGGTTTCTTCTTGTATTGGAAATTGTATAGTGTTATATATAAAATACTTGCGAATAAGCATAAATATATCATTAAAGAAAGTACAGTCCAAGCTACGCACATGTCAATACTATTAAATATGAGTCATCATGTAATTTAAACTCTTTCACATTATTCATTTATTTATAGAACTAGTCCTAATATAAGTAAATTAATACCATAATTGATTATAAAAATCCACATTTATAAGTACTTAATATATGATGAGTGACTTTACCGCTGGATATATTTGAACCCGATGAACCTAATGGCATCATATGTGATATGAATCTTTGTGACCGTAATGGTTAAGTATTTTATTAAATCATTATTTTAAAATAAAAGAAAATGTAAGTATGTTTTTGTAAAAATGTCATGTTAAATAAAAATTTTATTTGTAAAAGTAATACGTACATGTCATAACTGTTATAATCAAATATGATCAAGGTATTTTGTCCATATGGTCCCAATATTTCCTGCGATAAAGTCACCCAGCCCATAAGTGGCTTATCGACTAATAAAAGTTGTAACTAAAGGCACTACCTATGAGTATATAAAATATTTTATGTAATTCGAAAATTTTGTATGCTTATAGGTACTTCGTCTCTTTAGCTACAATTTATACACAATCAAGGCTGATTTTGGTCCTCTCGTATAAGTTATGTACAATATTATTATTAGTTCATTGGGTCCAAATATATTTCCTGCGCTAAGGCCACCCAAGTCTTGAACCCATCAATGAGCAACTAAATTGTGGATCTCAAAGGAGATGTACCTATAATTATTAATTACAGCCTAAAGACTGTACCTATAAGTATACAATATTTACTAAATAACAAAATACAAAAATATATTTAAATAAAAATCCACATTTATATAGGCTAGGTGACTTTACCGCTGGACATATTTGAACTCGATGGACCAAATGGCATCATATTTGATAAAAAATCCACATTTATATAGGGTAGGTGTCTTTACCGCTGGACATATTTGAACTCGATGCAACAAATGGCATCATATTTGATATGATTCTTTGTGAGCGTAATGGTTAAGTATGTTTTTGACAACATTGCTTTAAATTAAAAGAAAATGTATGATTTTGTAAAAATGTCATGTTAAATAAAAATTTTATTTGTAAAAGTAATACGTACATGTCATAACTGTTATGGTCAAATATGATCAAGGTTTTTTGTCCATATGGTCCCAATATTTCCTGCGATAAAGTCACCCAACCCATAAGTGGCTTATCGACTAATAAAAGTTGTAACTAAAGGTACTACCTATGAGTATATAAAATATTCTATGTAATTAGACAATTTTGTATGCTTATATAGGTACTTGGTCTCTTTAGCTACATTTTACACATGATTAAAGTTGATTTTGGTCCTCTTGTATAAGAGATCTACAATATTATTTAGTTCATTGGGTCCAAATATATTTCTTACGCTATACCCACCCAAGGCTTAAACCTATCATCGAACATCTGAATTGTGAATATCAAAAGAGATGTGCCTATAACAAAATAACAAAATGAATAAATATATTTAAAATATTTTAAAATATATCTTACACTATAACAGTGAGTGGTGGACAAAAAACCTCAATTATATTAAATAAAATAATGAATGTACAAACAATTTATTTAAAAACCGATTAAAATTTATAAACTAGTAAAGCCATCCACATGTCAATACTCTTTCATATGTGAAGTGATTTTATAACTATATGTGAATTCGCCAAGACCAGTCAGGTCACAAATTTGCAAGATACTTTGGACTTTGTTCTGTTATATGAGGCTTGGCGCGAAATTTCAGCTTTCTCTCAACGGGGACATCATCGCCAAGACGTCGCCTCCTCGCGCGCCCTGTCGCCGTCGCCATCGTGACTGTTCTAGCGGTAGCTACTAATATCGAGTAAACGTGGGCGCGCTCGACGCCGGCCTAGTGTGAATTTGCTATCACGGGTCGACGTCGAGGGTGGGAGCACGAGACTCGTTAAACGTCGTTTTTCTTTCCCACATTAAGGGGATGTAGAATACCGATCTCTATTATGCGACCTACCACACCGGCCGGACAGAAGTAATTCGTTATAACTCGATTGTTACTACGATTAACGACTTATTCAAATCCGCTTGCCCTCCGTAATGTAATTATCTATCATTCCGCAAAGTTTTGAGGAAAAATTTCAAGGACAATTTTGCCTCAAAACTTTGCAGAACGATAGATAATTACATTACGGAGGGCAAGCGGATTTGAATAAGTCGTTAATCGTAGTAACAATCTAGTTATAACGAATTACTTCTGTCCGGTCGGTACGGTAGGTCGCATAATAGAGGTCGGTATTCCACACCCCTTAAGCAAAATATCATCAGTGCTCTTATATCTTATTGTAATGTTGCAGGTATGTTTCATATCTATTATTTATATATACTTATACAGTTATAGCATTTTTTATATATACTTATACAGTTATAACCTCTATTTATAATAAAAATATATTTTATCAAAGAAGTATAAGGCTTAAGTAATATTAATTTTGTTAGCTAATAACGAACTTCAACATTTCAGTAGTGTTTTAAAAAACAGAACTAAGTCTAAAACTTACTTCGAGAAATTATTTGAAATAGTTTTTTTCTGAATTCATGCGGGTAGACTTCGTCATCGGTCACCCTGAACACCTGACCACGCATACAATGAGTTTCAATACCTAGAGGCAGAAACCTATGGAGCGCCCCACGTAGACTCCGACATCGGCAACCCTGAACACCTACACCGCGCATTGGATGCGGTTCGAGACCTCTAGACCAAAAACTACGGAGCGCACCGTCTAGACTCCGTTATCGGCCACCGAAAAGAGAAATTTAATTATGAAATAGAAAAAAAGTTAAATTTCTAGTGAAATTTAATTATGAATGACGAAAAAGGTCAGATGAGATTTTGGCGTGAGATCTCACGTGAGATTTTTCAGTAGGGTGATACATTTACAGTCATAATGTTTGTCAATTATGCAAGCACGTACACAGTTGTGAAAATAAAACTTATTTTTTAATGTTGAATTTCGGCTAACTCGCGCGATTATCGCGGCAGAAAATGGTCGATAAACTGGCACGATCTTCGCGCGATTAGTCGCGCGAAGAATCGCGCGATTCATCGCACGATAATCGCGCGATATTTTTCAATAGGGTAGAATAAAATGAAATTTTGCGTATTTAATTTTTATGCGCTACTTACACGTTTCCATGTGTAGTTGCTGCTGTTTATAGTACTACTTGATATTATGTTTTATGATTATTTTAAAAATTGAAACATATAAATAAAACGTTAGACGTTATAAAATATTTCTTCGTAGACTATATTTTTAGTATAAATATTTGTCATTTCATTTCCGTTTTTTCTTAAAAAATATGCTTTGTCCTTTTTATGTCCAGTGTATACTGATTCTTCAATCAAAAGAATTTTTAAATTATTGCTTCCTCAAAGAGGAAGCTTTGTAACGGTGAAAAAAATTTTTGAAACAGAAAATGTTCAAAAACATGTTTTAAGACTTTTGGCGCTAAAATCCGTGGTTTTTCATAAAAAAATTTTCGTTCGTGTGTATAGAGGCGATAACTATTGAACCAATCGACTGATTTACATCGGAAAAGGCTTATTCTCTTCGTTTCCGAGGAGAATAGAGAGAGCATAACCTGCTTTTTGGTTTTTCCGATTTTTTTTTATAACCAAAAAACGATTTTGAATTTTACGTTTTTTTGATTTTTTAATTTGTTTCAGCCAGTATTACTTAATAAACTAAATTTTTATTAAAAGGTCTTTAAATTACCTACAATTTCTTTTTTTTAAATTTAAATTATCTCTAGCCTGTCATTTGTTATTAATGAAAATATGGTTTATATTTCTTTAAGGCCATGTGAAACCGTGAATTTCAATATTTTTTAAATCAACATTCAAGCATTTATTCGGAAAAAAAATTTCGTCAAGCGCTCCGTACACATAAACACTATATTCAGGATTTTTTTTAATGATTCTATTAGCACTTTCGTTAGTTATGCATGTTTGGAAAGTAGCTTAATTGCAGATTCCTACTTACCGACAGTACGGTTTTTATTTAATTAAATAAATTCTCATCATTTTTTTGGAAAAACACGTTCGTCAGGTACTCCGTATATATTAATACTATACACAGATTTTGTTTTTGATGATTCTATTGGTATTTACATGAGATATCCACGTTTGCAAATTATGTCGGTATTTAACATCACCTTAATTAATATCTCAAAAACTTTTTCATTTTTCCACTCAAAATTTTTACCACTTATTACACTTATTATGTAACAATATTGTGTTAAAATTTGAAAAGGTTATGTTGATTTGTTTCCGAGAAAAAAATTATTTTTTAAAAAATGAGCGTTTTCTTTCCTTTACGATAACAGGAGTAAAAGTCAATGAATCGTTTTGAAATTTGGCAGAGAATTAGGTTTTTTTATATCTAAGGAGTTAGTTCTTTGCCAAAAAAAATCTGACTGTTGTGACCAAAGATATTTGAGGTTAAAATTTTTTTATAAATTTCTTATATTTGCATTTTTAAAAAGAATATTCGATTGATTGACTCAACATTTTGACCACTTATTGCGCTTATCGAGTAATACATTGTGTTAAAATTTCAAGAGGTTATGTTAATTTGTTTCCGAAAAAAAAATTATTTTTGAAAACAAGTTCGCTTTCTTTCCTTTACGATAACAGGAGTAAAAGTCAATGAGTCGTTTTGAAATTTGGCAAAGAATTAGCTTTTTTAAATCTAAGGATTCAGTTCTTTGCCGAAAAAAATCTGACCGTTGTTACCAAAGATATTTGAGGTTAAAATTTTTTTATAAATTTCTTATATTTGCATTTTTAAAAAGAATATTCGATTGATTGACTCAAAATTTTTACCACTTATTACACTTATCGAGTACAACATTGTGTTAAAATTTCAAGAGGTTATGTTGGGCAAAATTTTTTTACTCATTCCAAATTAGCCCCAAAATAAAAATATAAAGTTTTAAAGCAAAATATGCAATAGTTCTATTTAATTTGTATATCATATATAAATAAAATAATTATTGTGTGCTTGGGCATATCCCCCAGAAAGTAATTTCAGATTGAGTCCCGCGGCAACGTGTACTAAGGCAACGATAATAATTGACTTTCAAATTATGAATTTCGTAAAAATTTCATAAAACTATTTCATAAAAATATCGATTCTTAAATATGAAAAAAACCACCTCTCTGTTAAATTTCAAAACGATTCGTTGTCTTTTGTTAAGAAGTATAACTTAGTTATTATATTTGTATGATTATTACAATGACGGATTAAATTTAAACCACTAAGTCGATCAGGATAGTAGTTAAATACCTGTTTCAAAACAAATATTTATTAGATTATTGCCAATACATACTTTTCTTTCTCAAACTAATGTATTTCTTTAAAATTTTTTATAACAATAATTAATTGTTTGTATAGGATACATAAATGAGAAAACAAAAAAGATATTTTTTATATTCAGACAAATTGTTTAACAAACAACAAAGATCCACAAAGAAAACAGTTTTATTTATTAATAAAGTTTTGTTGTGAAAAATTTACTTTTGTTTTTTAAATTTAAAAAATGGAATCGATAAATTAGTTTGAGGAAGCATCTTGCCAATGAATTGGCAGCGGTTTTTTTTAAAGTTACTCTAGATAAGGTAAAAGTACCCTTTATGGAACAGTTTTTGCTAGTTTAGAGTTTGGATTGAGATTAAAACTATTGTAAAGTAATATTTACAATTTTTGGATATCAATCGATGGGGTAAAGATCAAAGATTAAAATGAGACCTTAAAAAAGCAAATTGAATACGAATTGTAATTATTACAATTAAAAAACCAAACCGACACCAAGTACGTATTATGGAACGACATTTTTAGATTGTCTCCCCGTTCCATAATCGGTGTCCCCATTTTGGAACAGGATAGAAATCAGTTTTAATTTAATAACTTATGTACTACTTTACTTACAATAAGTGGCTTATGATATACAAATGATGATTTTAAATTTTTTATAATTTTTTTATTAAAAAACATGAATACAAAATACAATTTTAAACGTATCAAATTAACACAATAATTGCATACAACTTAGAATACTTAATACTTATTTTTGAATATCTGAAATTATAATTAATTTATTTTTTGGTTTGGATTTATTATTTGCTACACTATTTTCATTTCGAGCATAGCCTCTTCTTCCATCGTATTATTTTTTAAGTTATTTTCAGGATTAATCGAGTGAAGATTTATTTTTTCAGAAGTTATTACACTTTCTTGCCAAATCTCATTATTGACTGTTCGACTGATAGATTCTTGTATTTGATCATTGTATACTATATTGCAGATGGAGAAAAAACTCCTAAAAAAATTCAACATGATTAAAATAAGAAAAATGTTAATATAGTTACACGAATAATTTTCAATTAGATTGTACGAACTCCATTGACTTAGTTTCTCAATCCAATTTTCTGTTGTAAAATCTTCACAGTTATCAAGCAACCATTCTTCGTTTAGTATGCAATTATCCTTATTTAAACTGTTGCTTATTTCTATACTACTTTTCTATATGAGGTTTTAAAACTTTAGACGAGCCAGGTCTTGAAGGAGATTCTTGTGGTTCTTTACAGCTCTGTGGAGAGATGTAGATGGGACATTCAATTTAGCTGCAATTTGCAGTGCAGTATTAACTGCATTGAAAGCTTTTTTACAATTGTAATGCAGAATACAGTCTCCTTTTGATTTTTAGTTTCCTTTTGTCTGGTTGAACTTTCTTGCGAATAACTTTGTTGTGCTAAGCATTCTTTTTTAATATCTCTTTAATATCTTCCGTAGTCTCATTTTATTTGTCTTATGTTGTGCCTTTATTTTTTTCTTCGATGTCATTTTTCTTGAGTTTCAAAATCTGTAAAAAATAAAAAACAAATTTCTAAAGGAATGTAACTTACAAACTGATGTTTTATCAAATTTATAGGTTAGGTTTGTTATTTGTGTTTCACAATCAGAATTTCACAAACAAATATATACTTACTTTTTAGTAAAATGGTGCAGGAAACTCAAATGATTGTTCACTTACCTCTCAAGATAATGTTAAATAATAAATAACTTTAAAATTGTTGATTGAAAACGCGCTCCATAAAGGGGACATGCTTAGAGATAGAGGTCCCCGAACTTGGAACGCCACCTTTGGCTGTTCCATAAACTCGGACTACGCTCGTTTGTATGCGGCAATTATGAAACACTAAAATATTTATTGAAAATCTTTACTGTTGCAGAAAAACTACTGAAAAACTTTAATCTATGAGTAAAAAACTGCATATTATAAAAAGATTGATATTCAAAAAGTGTTGGAGTGCATAGTTACAGTTAATAAAATAAAACGTATGAAACCAGCACCATTGACGTCAACAGCCACAGATTTGAGTTGATCTCAGAATACACGCAGTCATATATTTTTTTTAAATTATAATTATCATGTAGAAATGTGAATCTTTTTGCATATTACATAATAAACCTTCACTATTCAGATAAAATTTTGATATTGTTTATCTGTATCATTAATAGACTTTATTTTACTATATTTCAAACTGTTCCATGAAGGGGTCACGATTTGAACGATGTTTCATAATGGGTACTTTTACCTTAATGCATCATACAGTTGCCCATTGCTAAATACTGGCGACGATAAATAAATTGCAACATTTTGAAATGATTGTCCCTGTGATGTATTAATAGTCATTGCAAATCCCAATCTTATAGGAAATTGCCTTCTGATCATATTAAATGGAATTTCTTCTTTTGAAGAGCTCAAATCTATTCGTGGTATTGAAACTGTAATACCAGCTTTATTTCGAATAATTATGTCTGCTTTAATTACATATTCACCTAAATATTTGACAATTAATCTCGTTCTATTAAAGAGACCATTTTTCAAATTTATAATAGCACCTATCTTCAAAATCAGTTTATGTGACGGAAGGCCGTTTGGAATTATTGAATTGACAAATTCAATTGGTATACAGTTTTGCAAACATTCATTTTCATCATCTACAATAGTATCAATACTTAAGTATTCTTTGTAGTCAGCATTTAATCGATTTATTATAATATTTCATTATTTATTTTAGGAACATGATTATTTGTCAGGCATAAAATTACTTTATTTTTCATAGAAATGTCAACCGGATTAAATTAGTTTCCAAAAATTTCAGTAACTAAATCAACATTAGATAAAAAATTAGGTGGTATTTTTAAAAGGTTATTATTTGTTTCGAATTTGGTAAAATATTGTCCTTTTCCTACATTTAAAAGCCATTTCTTAAATAATATGTCATCGTTAGATATTCTTATATTTTTATGTAACTTCAAATAATAAAATTGTAGCCATATTTTACAACTTTGCACAGAAGATTCTACTATTTGAGATCTACTACCATGACGCACAGTTGGCAATGTTTGCCTAAAATCACCAGAGACAATTATTACTTTACCACCAAATGGTTTTGTATTTTGACATAAATCTTTAAACAATCGATCTACAGTATCAAACACATATTTGTTAGTCATAGAAATTTCATCCTAAATTAATACATCTACATTCTTAATATAATTTGTATACCTTGAATTGTGCGAAATATTAGATGTTGATCGTTCGTTTATTTGAAGTGGTAATTTAAATGCAGTATGCGTTGTTTTTCCATTAATTAATAGATTAGCAGCAACATCAGTCCAAGCAATTGATAATTCAGAATAGTTTTTATTATGTAAAAACATGATCAATGTATTTAACAAATAACTTTTTCCATTTCCACCAGCCCATCAAGAAAAAATAGTTTCTTTTCATTGTCGCCCAAAACCGCTTTTCTTATTACAATGAATAATTGATGTTGACAATCGTTTAATGATCGTATTCTTCTATCAAGTTCATCTTCATTAACAACAATATGCGAAGATATGTCATCATCTATGTCATCATCACATTCCATTAATTCAATTAAAATATCTCGTAATCCAAAATCTTTTATAGAAAAACCATGAATTGATAATGTCAATTAATTTCAATGCATTTTTTCCACAATTGTTTCATGTAACTTTGGATTTAAGAAATACGATTTATATTTATCGTATAACTCTCGTGCATTTATAGGATTATGGACAATCAAAATGAAACTAAAAAGTTGACATAATTCATTGGGAAATTGAAAATTTATTGCTTCACTTAAACAAATATCCCATTTATTGTCTATTTTTATTAATTTCCGAATGATAGCAGTCTCATAAAACATTGGGATAAGTTTATTGTCAACAGTTTTTAAATCTTCAAAACACGTAGCGCCACAAACACGTAACAAATGCAATCTCAAACAAAAACGGTCTCGATCCTTAGGGCTGACAAAATACATTCTACTTAAAACTGATTTCCACAATTTCTTTTCTTCGATTCCACGTCTTTGAATTTTCATCGATAACGTAATGATTAGGAGTTTCGTTGTATAAATAGTGTTTTGCATCATAGTCAATGCTATTTAAATCGGACCATACCGTTAATGTTGTACCAACATTTTTATTGATCGTTTCTTTCTTCGAACCATGCTTGAAAATATACATATTACTCTTCTTTAAGATGAACAGCTAATCTATATATAACATGTGATTGATCATGTAATTTGAATTTTAGAATACGATACATTGCTTCTGGAGGACATATATATATATATATATATATATATATATATATGTCGTAGATACATATTGTTCTATTTCATCATAATTGAGTTTATGCGTGGTATTATCAGATTTAGAAACAGTGTTACTGAAATATCTGCATGATCTACAATTATATTTTCCGAATTACTTAAACATATTATGACTTGTAACGCGTGCGCGAGTTAGGTAATTCGAGATTCGAATTACCCGCGCCGAGCAGGCATGCTCACTGGGGGCGCGAGCGCGCGAGCATTCTGACCGGATTAGAACGGTCTCGCGACGCGTAATATGCCCGTCGCGTACCCGCAAAGCTGCTACGGCTTTATGCGAGTCACGGCAGCCATCTTCGTGTCTGCCGTCGTACCGTGAACTTCTCTCCAGCGTGTCTCTCGTAAGTTACCTCGTCCGCGCCGTCCTATCTTTTTAGAGTTACCACGAGTGTAGTGGAGGCGCCGAGATAGTGTATACTTGTGAAAGAGAGACAGAGAGAGACAGCGATACTGCGCCGCTACAAGCAGCACGAGAGACAGCGAGCGAGGAGCCGGCAGTCAGCCCGCCGGCCTGCCGATCCGTTGCCAGCGAGTAGGAGCGAGAGAGAGAGAGAGAGAGAGAGAGAGAGAGAGAGAGAGAGAAAGAGAGAGAGAGAGAGAGAGAGAGAGAGACATAGAGCGCAACGACTGCGCGAGCGAGAGCGAGCGAGAGAGAGCCGAGTGCACCGGTTGGTCCTTCCTAACGTAAGTTTTCTACTCTCCTGTCGCGTGTTTATTGTAAAGGCTCGCACGGAAATTGCCCCGTGCAAGCTTTCTGTATCGTGTGTGTGTCAGCCCGCCGTACTTTAACACCGCGCGCGATATTAGCAGCTTCGCCGTGCGCCGTATCGTTCGCGCGTTGGACTATTAACTGTCGCGCGCGAACTAACTCATTGTTTTAATAAGCACGTGCGTTGTGCATGTAATTGTTATTGATTTTAATATACTGTGATATCTAGTTACTCGTCGCGTTGTTCATTACAACCTGTCCTTCTCCCGGATACCGCCGCCTTCGCGGGAAAACGACTCCGCCGGTCGTTTTCATATCTGAGCGTAGCGGCCGCGTGCTTTACTCTTCGAGCGCGCGCTTTTCACTCAGCGATCCAATTAGTTGGAAAGCGAAGTTCGCGTGCGATCTTCGCGTTGTTTTCGGGATTCCAGGAGCAGATCCCCGGGCAAGTCATTTTAGTCTGACACCCGCGGCACCGTGTTCTAGGGCATCGCTGGCCTGTGGCTTGTTGGGATTTCCCCCCACTAGCCATCCCGTTACAGGCTGTATCTGGACCTTTGTAAAAGTATTTGAATAAATATTTTATAGAATTAATTGTATTGCAAACTTCAATATTGGTATGGCAGCGAAGTTTAACTAATAAATACGGGTTATATGGCACAACAAAACGATGGTCTGCAATTCTTTGTTTTGAAAATATAATTTTTTTACCATCATTCCTTCTTTTGTATACCGGATAACTTGCAATGTTAAAAAAAATTGTTGCCTCATTATATTGCTTGGGAAAATTTTTTGTACATTTACTTTTATCTTCATTCATACAGGGCGAATTTAAATTTTGATATCCACAAGGACCATGAATCATATTGTTTCACTAATTTGTACAATTCTGGATACATATTTTCATCTGGAATTTCAGCAGTAACTATACTATCGATTAATTCAGAATTGAAGAATTTATCTTTATCGTCTAAATAAAGCAGCATATGAATATGTGGTAATCCTCGTTTTTGAAATCAATGACATATATAAAAGCAATAATTTTCCCAAAAATATTCTGTTCCTTTAATTCAACTTTTAATATATTTATTTTCTCATGAAAAACGCGAGTAACAATATCGGCCTATCGATTGCATTTTCATTTGCATTAAGATTGTCTGCTATTTCTTTCCACTGTGGATTGCAGGACATAGTTAAAAATAAATCCGGTTTTCCAAAATTCTGACATATAGTCATCGAGTCTAAATAATTTTATTGAATAGCATGGGTCTTCCCATAAATGACGAAGGTAAAATAATCATTTTTCCTATAAGAGAATTTGCATTTGCAGCTTCATTATGAACATAATACATTAAACCCTTATACATGTCCGTTCTAGAAGAATCTTGCTCATTTCTTATATAATATAATCTACAACTTTCAATTTTTGTTCAAGCGTCAATAATAAACTACTGAGTAAGCTTCCCAACACTTAAGCATGGATTAAAATTCGTTCTAACACTTAACTTGTAACTATAACATTGTAATGTTATAACATGTCAAATAAGGATGCCAACCGCATTCGCCACGAGGAAACAAAAGCGGATAAATCATAGGATCTATATGTTTACTTTTAGGGGGGGGGGGGGGGGGGGGTACGGTTAATTAGTAAAAAAATGGGTCATTTTTAATGATTTTTATATTCGCTCCAGTAAATGAAAATTTATTTTAATAAAAAGTATACGATTCAGTAACTATTGTACAATATTCTGTGAAATTTTCATTGAAAAATATTAAAAATTAAGCCGTGGCAGCAATTCTGCGGAGGTGCCTTGACAAAATGTTGTTTTGCGGTGGACAGCATATCTCAGCACTGGATCGTCTGAAATTAAAAATTGAAACAGATATCGTTAGATAAGCACATTCTCGAGGTAAAAACGAGAGCTTTTTTTTTTTTCAATTATTAACAATTTTACAGTATCAAATATGTCAATTTTTTTAGCAAAAATCGGTGTTTTTATGTCAATGTTTTATTTTTATGTCACCAAAAATTGAAAAATCGAAAAAAAAAATCCCTCTCGTTGTTACCTCGAGAATGTGCTTATCTAACGATATCTGTTTCAATTTTTAATTTCAGACGATCCAGTGCTGAGATATGCTGTCCACCGCAAAACAACATTTTGTCAAGGCACCTCCGCAGAATTGCTACCAACGGCTTAATTTTTAATATTTTTCAATGAAAATTTCACAGAATATTGTACAATAGTTACTGAATCGTATACTTTTTATTAAAATAAATTTTCATTTACTGGAGAGAATATAAAAATCATTAAAAATGACCCATTTTTTTACGAATTAACCATACCCCCCCCCCCGAATAGGTATCCTACACGTAACTGAACTTTTAGAATAAATACAAATATCTCGTTCGCTTGGAGAAAGACCGTCTTTACCAACATATACTACTGCTACTTCATTACATGCTACAGCACCATTATTCGTTTTATCAACAGTATTGTTTCGAACCAAGTATATTTTAACTCCTTTACGTAATAATCCAGATTTCTCTGCTTTTTTATATTCTTCCATTTCTATCTCATGCATCATTTTATATGCCATAGAATAGGAATTAATAGTACGTATTAAACTATCTAATTTGTTTTATAAGTTTAGTGAACCATTTTTACTATGTTATTTGCTAATTCGTTATCTATTAAATATAGTTGCCCGTATTTACGAGATTTTTTCCTCTCCGCATTTAATGAATATGAATTATGATAAGTTTGTCCGCAAATACGAAAAACTTGTAGTCCTGCAGTAGGAAATGTTATTAATTTTGCAGCCAAACTTGCAAATGCTATTAATTATTATTATTTCTAATGCTATTCATAAAAGTTTTGCTTTCTTTACTGTTACTATTTATTAGTTGTTTTAGTTGTTCTGGATATGAGTCTTCATTATTAAATAAAACTTTTCCTTTATGACAACAATTAGTAAAGCATTTCTCAGCATTCGTTTCACAAGCAAAATGTTTCGCATTACAATATGTACATATTTTATACATTTCTCCAAATTAATTTTCAGTAATATTGTTTTTTGTTATTTGCAATAAGGCCAATTTTCCATTTTTTATTGCTACTGTTTTTTGCACTGTAATATTTTCACGTGCACTAATATGTCGTTTCTTAATTATATTATTTTTTTATAGCTTACATTCTAAAGTAGAGTTTTCTAATAAATTTCTCTTTCTAGTGCATTTTTTAATTGTTACTACTTCATAAGAAGTACTTTGGCAATTTTTTATTGTAACCCCAATGGAAATATAAACCGTACGTTCCTGTTTAATTTGCGGATATGTATGTACATTCACGTACGTTTGCGTACGTTTTCGTACATTTTGGTTACGATTCGGACATTTTTTACAGAAATGTATGCGAACGTACGTGAACGTACGCAAAAGTACGTGAACATTCTCAGATGTACGCAAACCTACAGCAATTTGCAGTAACGTGTAAAAACCTACAAGAACGTACATTTACTGAAAAAGTTACTCTTATTATAGGAACATTTTTTTATTATTGGTACATCTAAGTACGTTTTGTTGCGCTCGGATACATTCGTGTATCTATCTGTAGGTGTCCGTACGTTCGCGTACGTTCTCATATATTCGCGTACTTTTACCTACAATACTGCGTTTACCTACTCCGAATTGTAACTAAAATCTACGTAAACGTACGCGAAAGTACGTGAAGGTATGCCAACGTATGTGAACGTACGTAAATTTGCAGGGACGTACGCTAATTTACATTATAGTACTGTAGATTTTTTCCAATCGGGAATGATTTGGTTATCATCTGTAGTACAATTATGTTTTAAATATTTATGTTGCTTTTCGATACTATGCGATTCTTTTAATTGATTTTCTCTATTTTTTTTTGCGTATGTCTTTTTCCCGCAATTCTTTTTTTACTTTCTTCTCGGTAGTGGCATTTTTACGCGATTCTTTTTTACGCAATGTCTCTTTTTCCTTGTGCCCGACAGTGGCTTTTTTCGGAAGTTTCTTTTTCTAATAACTTCAATGTTCTTATTTAAATTTTCTCGTCGATTTTCGCTACTGTTCGATTCTTTTAATTGATTTTCTCTATTATTGTTTTTACGTAAGTCTTTGTTCCGCAATGCTTCTTTTACTTTCTTCTCGGTAGGGGCATTTTTACGCGATTCTTTTACGGAAGGCCTCTTTTTCCTTGTGCTCGACAGTAGCTTTTTTTCGGAAGTTACTTTTTCTAATAACTTCATTGTCTTTATTTGAATTTTGACGTTGGTTTTCGCTACTGTTCGATTCTTTTAATTGATTTTCTCTATTATTGTTTTTACGTTAGTCTTACGGCAATGCTTGTTTTACTTTCTTCTCGGTAGTGGCATTTTTACGCGATTCTTTTTTCCGCGATTCTTCTTTTACTTTCTGCTAGGCAGTGGCATTTTTTCGCATATCTTTTTTACGCAATGCCTCTTTTTCCTTGTGGTCGATAGTGGCTCTTTTTCGGAAGTTTCTTTTTCTAATAACTTGATCGTCGTTATTTGAATTTTTACGTCGTTTTTTGATTCTATTTGCTTCCGATAATTTTTGTTCAGTGCTAGCATTTTTTCGTGATTCTCTTTTTGTAATTGCTTCTTTAATTTTCTGTTCTCCAGTCATATCTTTTCTAAGTTTCCATTTTCCACTTGATTCCTTTAATTGCAATTTTTTATTTGCAATGTTTTCAATTACATTACTCTGATCATTCTTAGCATGTAATTCTTTATAATTTGAATAAGAATGTATTTTTTTATCATAATTTCTATTACCGATGTTTTCATGCAAATCCAAAATTTCAATCACACTTTTTTTTTTATTATAATTTTCTGATTGTATTTCATACAATTTGCTATAATTAGTAATGTTTATTGAAATTTCTAATTGGTTTCCTAAGTGTTGCAATTGCGACATACCATTAGTGCAATATTTTCCATTTGAATAATTATTGATTCTGCTACCTTGTTCTTTGTTATGGACTATTGGAAACATTTGTATTATCCAATGTCCTTTATTATTACGACCATGAAATAAAATTGGTATAAATTTATTACTATCAACGTTTGGATTTATAAATTGTAATGTATGCACAAAAAGAGTGCATTGCATATTAGAAGATGGCACCATATTCATAAACCTTGACATGTAAGTCATTTAACATTCCACTTTTTGTGTACAATTCTATATATCTTTGTACATTTCTGTATATTTCCGTATTTCTCTGTACATTACTGTGTATTTTGTTTGATTTTCGGACAAAATTACAGAAATGTGCAGAAATGTACAATTCTAAAAAATAAAATACAAAATTAATTAAAAAATCCTTAAAATTTGTAATTATTGTTAAAATAATAAATTTATATTTGGAAACTGGATTCAACAAGTTCAGCAAAGCAATAAAATTCTAAAAAAAAACAAAAACAACAAAAATCTGGTAGTCAATGGGAATAGAACCCGCAACCTTTAGATTACTAAGCAAACTCTTTGCCAACTGCGCCACTAAACAATAGTTATCTGTGGTAATCCGAATCGCGCTCATATGATACCTTAAGTATACTAATAAACACATTACTAAATTTATTCTGAATTTAAAAAGAATAATGATTCCAAAATTCATAAATGTGATTTATGTTTAATGATTAAGGGGGCTAGACACCTTTTTTCTCTGAAATAAGAAGTCACATTTTAATACATAAATGTAAACTAATTATTTCATACTTTTTACATATAAAAGTGGGTATATTTACCTTACCTTAAAACTTTCTCCGATGGGCCTTTTATATGGTCCAGAACCATAGTCATCGGTGAAACAAGTTTTTTCACTAACCGTAAGCTTTGAAATTTTCCTGTGGATGGATTGACTCCAGATTTGAACTAAATTACTCCTGAAAAGTATAATTCTCATATGAGTGTAGGGATTTAGGATTAAATGTCGGAAAAAATTTTTACATCAGAAAAATTATGAAAAAATATAAAAAATTTAAAAAAATTTAAAAAAAAACTCTTGAAAAACAGCATAATTTTTTTTTTCTCATTAGATCAAAAATCCCTACACTCATATGAGAATTATACTATTCAGGAGTAATTTAGTTCAAATCTGGAGTCAATCCATCCACAGGAAAATTTCAAAGCTTACGGTTAGTGAAAAAACTTGTTTCATCGATGACTATGGTTCTGGACCATATAAAAGGCCCATCGGAGAAAGTTTTAAGGTAAGGTAAATATACCCACTTTTATATGTAAAAAGTATGAAATAATTAGTTTACATTTATGTATTAAAATGTGACTTCTTATTTCAGAGAAAAAAGGTGTCTAGCCCCCTTAAGTTGAAAGTAAGGTATTCAGATTATTAACTATGTATTATTACAGGTTATGTTCTTAAGTTAATTTCGCTAAAGCATCTCAAAATGATAGTCATATGGGCATGCACAAATGATTACGTCATATATTAGTAAATGCTATTTATGTATGTTTTTGTTATTATTTTTTAAATTATTTGTTTTTCTATGAAATATATCAATTAACTTAAGTTCATTTAAGTTCATAAATTAATGTTTCATATGGTTTTTTAGTATTGTATATTTCTGCACTGAGAAAAGAATATAGTTAATAGTTACGTATACGTACGATAGGATCAATCTTACCAAAGCCAGTTGTGTGAAAGTTATGGCAGCTTTATAATAAACGTCGATATTGTAACAGTTACAATATGACATTTGAATAAGTCGGTGTAGTAGAGCGGGAGTTACTCGGGATAACCGATGATCTGGTTAGATGGTGCTCTTCGTCGCTTTTTGTGTTTTGGCCTCAGGACACGTGTAATACATGGCCTAGGTGTATAGGGTATCCGATGACGGAGTCTGGGTGGTGTGCACCATATATTTTTGACTCTAGGTGTTGGAAATTATTGAATGCGTCGTCTAGATGTTCGAGGTGGCTGATGCCGGAGTCTACGTTGTGCGCTCCGTAGATTTTTCCTTCAGATGTTGGAAATCATCCAATGCATCGTCCAAGGTGTTCGGGGTGGATGATGATGGAGTCTAGGTAATGCGCTCCGTAGTCTTTTGCGTCTAGGTATCTGAAATTATGAATTATGCATCCAATGCGTAATCTAGGTGTTCGGCATAGCCGATAATAGAGTCTAGGTAGTGCGCACCGTAGATTTTTGGCTCTAGGTGTTGGAAATCATCCAATGCATCGTCTAGGTGTTCGGGGTGGACGATGATGGAGTCTAGGTGGTGCGCTCCGTAGTTTAAATTAAATACGCTCTGATATCTAAACGCGAAAAGCTACAGAGCGCACCACCTGGACTTCATCATCGGCCACCTGAAAGACCTAGACCACGCATTCGATGCGTTTTGACACCTACAGGCCAAAAACTACGAAGCGCACCTCCTAGACATCGTCATTGGCTACCCCGAATACCTGGACCACGTATCAGATACGCCCTGATATATAAACGCAAAAAGCTACGGAGCGCACCACCTAGACTTCATTATCGGCGACCTGAAAGACCCAGACCACGCATTCGATGTGTTTCAATACCTAGAGGCAAAAAACTACGGAGCGTACCTCATAGACATCGTCATCGGCTACCCCAAACTCCTAAACCACGTATTAGATTTACCCGTAGTCACATTATTAAAAATACTATATTTCAAAGAATACTAGTACTGTAACAGTTACAAGATATACATTTATGGGTAAATTTTCATATTGTAACTGTTACAATATGACATTTTGATATTAACATACGCACGCGATTGTCGTAGCTCATACATTATTTGTTAACGTATGTACAATTCGCCATAATTAAAAATACGTATGTTAACAGTTACAGTATATGTTAACTATAATCATATCCTTTTCTCAGTGTGTATATTTCTATACATTTCTGTGCACTATTGTACATTTTTGTATTTTTCTGTACATTTACAGAAAAAATACAAAAATGAAACAAAAAAATACAATTGTTTTACAGAAATGTACAGAAATATACAAAAATGTACAGAAATGTACGAAAAAATACATTTTTTACTTCTGTCAGGGAACTGAGTCCTTTTTCGGTTATGTATATTTACTGCCGTTTGACGTTATTTAATGATATACGCGAATTTTCGTTTAAATCACTGTACGCCAATTATGATTATGGAATAGCCTATATATTATAAATGTATTATTTTCGTTGTATTTGTCATTAATTAAGAATTTTTTGCTTTTTCGAAACTTTCTTAGTTGAATTAAGAAGCTTCTATAATTTTATGTTTGTTTTATTTAATTTTTAAGTCACTTTGTTACTATTCAAATACTTACGTTTAAGTTATGAAATTTGGGGAAATAAAATTAGACCGCTAGACATTTTTATGAAAAAAAAAAAAAAAATGTATACACTACAAATAATTATGTATATTAAGCCGACTAAATGGCAATAGCAACAAATCTTTAAGTATTGACACTGTTGTAAATGATAAAAATGAATGTTTGCTAAACTCTATACCAGTGTATATTCAGTACACAGAATATAAAAAGAACAAAGCAGATTTTTAAGAATAAATGTCAATGAAATGAGAAATATTTAAACTAAAAATATAGTCTACTAAGAAATATTTTATAATTTATAACTTGTAACTATATTTTATAACTGCAGCAACTACACATGAAAACGAGTAAGTAGCGCTAAAAATTACATATGATGAATTTATCATACTAAAGTATATTTACAAAATAATGATCATAATTTTTATAGACATAATAAATTTAAATAGTAAAAAGTAAAAATGCAGTAACTACGTCCAAAAAAAGTACGCGGCGCAAGAAATAATTGGTTATTATAAATATATTTCATACAATCCTATAAAATAATAAACATATTCTTTACAAATTCATTACATATGTGTATATTACTATAAATTGCAGCAACTACACGTAAAACCGTGTGAGTAGCGCATAAAATAATTCGTTATAATAGAAAAAAACGAATTTAAATAATAAAAAGTTAAATTGCAGCAGCTACCCGCAAAAGCGTGTAAGTAGCGCATAAAATAATTGGTTATTGTAAATACATTGAATAAAATATATTTATAAATAAAAATAAAAATTAGATGATAACAAATTTTAATAATAAAAAGAACAATTTCATCAATTTTACACAAAAACGAGAAAGAAGCGCAAAAATCATTGGTTATTATAAATATATTTAATAAAGTGTATCTAAAAGGTATCTGTAATAAGTATATCTATTAAGTTATTTGTTAAAAATACCGAAATTTAAACATGTTGAAAAACATAAAATAAGCATGTAATCCATCTTATACAGCACATAAATTCCACTTTTAAATTAATATATTTGAATTAATATATTTTCTTATAACAGTAGCCATTTTTATGCAAAATTTGACATATAGACAATACAGGTAATTAAAACATTTATAATATCATCCGGCAAAAAACATAATTAAAAAAAACATAATTAAACATAATTTTTGGTAGTACATATTAATTTGTTTGAATTTCGCTCGAGCGATTTGATTTCAATTCGCGAGAGATAGTTCAAACAAGCCGCCGCTGGCAAGCTTTTTGATCAATTATAAACAAAATAGTGATTTTTTGTTAAGGACCCCGCACACAATGTGTGGGAAAAAATCATCCGGTCAAATTGAACGAAAATTTGGAAAAAAATAAATCCTAGGTCTTGAAGAAATCTATCTTTTTCCAAAGTTTCGTTGAATTTGACCGGATGCTTTTTTCCCATACATTGTGTGCGGGGACCTTTCTCCTTATTTGAAAATTACTATTTTAATGTAGCTCTTTCCATTTATGCATCGCAGTTCTAGCAGTGTAGATGTTTTTTGGTTCCGTTTTCCAGCAGTGCAGTTTTTGTATTACTTTATTTCTTTAGCACGTTCATACCATTCTGGTTTTTCAGTTTGACGGAAAACTTCGAAATTATCCTTTTGTAAAAGAAGAATGTTAATCAACACCGAATAGTTTGACATGTGAGTGGCAAAATCGTCTGCATTTCTAATGAAATTAACTCTTTTTCTGGACAGATTGTAGGTTATAGCCAAGGTTCCAAATAATTGATTAAAATTTGAATTAATTACACCGTTTAAGAATTAAATTTTAAATCTTTAATTAAAGCTCGTTTAATTAAGAATTAAAATTTGAATTTTTAATTAAAACTCGTTTATGTTGGACTTTCTTAAGAATTTCTTGAAACTTGCAGGGTCTCTTACTACTATTATACATAACATGTATAAATTTCTGAATGCCTGGCTTCACCGTTAACCAGATATAAGCTCTCAAAGTTACAAAATTTAACACGGCGTCTAATGGGAGAGTCGTCATAAAACGTAAAAAATTTAAAGTTTTCATCAATAACGCCAAAAGTTTTCTTAAGATTTGAAAAAAAGAGATATGACTAATGATGGTACTTAGAATATTGTTGGATGGGTATAAATACAATGCTTCAAACCTTCTGGATTATTAATATACTCATTTCCCTACTGAATAAACTCATATGAGAGCTCATATGTGATTCCATATGAGATCTCTTATGAGTCTCATACGAGTTCTCATATGAGTTCTCACATAAGATTTTTTAGTAGAGTTATTATGACTAAAACCCTATCAAAAGGCACGATGGCGCAATAGGCTAAGGAAGCGTCCGTTGTAGTTGGCGTTCGGCACAGGAGAGAGGGAGAGAGAGAGAGAGAGAGAGAGAGAGAGAGAGAGAAAGAGAGAGAGAGAGAGAGAGAGAGAGACGCGCCGTGGCCAGTGATGTGGATTGACCGGTCAGACAAAATTTTCTGACTTGACGGTCACTTTGACAAAAGTTGACCATCATTGACAGTCAGAATTTACAATCCCTGAATGTAAAAATGACCGTCAGTGAGCTTTCTGACCGGTCATTGGTCAGTAAGTTTAAAAGAATAAAAAAACGATCAAAACTTTGATAAAACAGTTTATTCTATCATATGTTTTACAGAGCAGTCTTTTCTTACAAAACAGTCTATATTAAATAATAAGTCAAGGATGACGAAAATGTGTTCTATGCAAGAAGCAGCCCATTCCTGGTGACAAAACCATACTTTTCCCGGGTGGGTATCAAAAAAGCGAACGTTCACTTTGAATTTGCAGCAAAGTATCTAATTTTGCGAGCTCGAGTTTCGTTATTTCCATGTGACTTTTTCAACTCAGACGTGTGATTAGAATGTGCAAATCGTCGAATGCCAGGAAAGAATAAATGGAATACGATCGAAATAGTTACATTCGAATCTTTATTGTTTGGATAGTAAAAAAACGAATATTTTTTATGACGACGATTATATAATCGAAAGTTCAAACTTCCATTCAAAAGATGTAGAATGTTCAAAACGTTGAAAGTTAAAAATTTGTATTTTTTTAATTGATAGTGTACGATACTCGTTGTTAATAATGAATTTAACGATATCACTAGCTGATAATTATTTTGATTATGTTAAAAAATACACATTTTAATTTTCAACGTTTAGAACATTCTATATCTTTTGGATGGATGGTTTGCCCTTTCGATTATATGAATGTTGTCATAAAAAATATTTGTTCTTTTTACCATCCAAACAATGAAGATTCGAATGTAACTATTTCGATCGTATTCCATTTATTCTTTCTCAGCATTTGACGATTCGCACATTCTAATTACACATCTGAGTTGAAAAAGTCACATGGAAATAACGGAGTTCGAGTTCGCAAAATTAGATACTTTGCTGCAAATTCCATGTGACCGTTTGCTTTTGTGATACCCACACCTTTTCTCCATTCGTTTATACTCTATACTCTATATAGATATGGGTTTGACTGTCACGCAGAAGTGTGACCGGTCAGGGTCAATTGTCACTCAAAATTTTTTTGTTAGGTCAGGATCATGACGGTCAATTGACCAGCTTACATCACTGGCCGTGGCTGGTGCTCGCACGTTGTTGGCGAGGAGTAAAGAGGAAGACAACAGTCTGTTATGTCTGGAGTGAAGGAATTTGCAAGTTTTAGGATGCCAAAGAACGTAGCCTGTTGGCGAATACCCTACCATCATGGCTTTAATTGCTCTTTTAGAGAACTTCCTGTCGGTTATGGGAATTTTGGCATACGCTACACATCCAAACCTTCCGATTTTCTCTAAATGGCATTCGATTTTCGGAGTTAGCATATTTATTGGAGTTTCTGAGTTTAACGACCTACGTGGTGTACTATTGTATATGAGGAAATCCAGAAAAAATTTCGACTTATCGTGTCCCCAAAACCGGTCAACATTTTTTTTGAAGGCACACCTGCCGGACGCGGGTTTTCTTCTTTCTTATGTCACAAAATATACGGGAAACATCGTGTATAATTAAAAACGTCTTTGTCTCACATTTTTTTCAGATGTTGAAAATTTTCAAGAAAATGGCAAAAAAGCCTTTTTCTTTAAACCTCAGCCATTTAGCCCAGAACCGATCTACTTGAAGTTTCAAAAAAGAAATTGAAATTAGAAAGAAAGAGCTTTTATTCCCTTTTCTGAAAATTAAAAAATGTCGATTCCTTCAAAAGTTATAAGGGTTTGAAGTTGAACGTCGAAAAGTTATCAAAATGCTCTCAAAATCGGTGCTGCCGATTCCTGTAATTTGTGAATAGAGAATGAAAGCTCTTTCTTTCTAGTTTCAATTTCTTTTTTGAAACTTTAAGTAGATTGGTTCTAGGTTAAATGGCTGAGGTTTAAAGAAAAGGTCTTTTTTGCCATTTTATTGAAAAATTTCATCATTTGAAAAAAATGTGAGACAAAGACGTTTTTAATTGTATACGATGTCCCCCGTATATTTTGTGATATAATAATGGAGAAAACCCGCGTCCAGAAGGTGTACCTTAAAAAAAAATTTTGACCGGTTTTGGGGACACGAAAATTGAAATTTTTTCTGGATTTTCTCATATATGAACCACGGCTTCTACTCCCAATATCCATCCGCTTTCTAGTAAGGCAGAATCGATCATTAAAGCTCTCATTTTGTTTTGAATCGTTTTATTAAATCTTTTTGCTGTTCCATTTAGTTCGGGTGTGTGTGCAGAGATGCTATGTTGTACTCTATCTTTTCTTGTTTCATCACATCTGAGAATGCAAATCTCTTTCTGTAAATTCTGTTCCGTTATCGATTCTGACGTAACAGATTTTTTCCTTTTTGCCTAATAAATTTCTTGTAATCGTTAGGAATTTTTCTAAACAATCGCCATCTTTATTTTTATGTTTCACAGAGTATGCTTTAGGAAATCTCGTGTGAGCATCTACAAATATAATTATAAAGCTCTTACCACCAGGGAATAAAGCTGGTTTTATGGGTCTCATTGTGTCCATGTGTATCATTTCTAAAGGTCTAGATCCTCTAGTTCCCTTTTTTGAAAAAGTTAGTTTTTGTCATTTTCGCCATGATGCACACTTCACAATCCATTATGTCTTTGTCGAATTTAACTTCTTTTAATTTTTCTTCTGATTTTTGCATTTGTTTGATGTACCCTAAGAAACCATGTCCTAATCTGATGTGCAACAACATGCCCTCCTTTAACTTACTCTTTTTGTTATTCTCAGTTTTCTCATTACAATTTAATATCTCCAGGGATTCTGTTATATTCATTTCATCTAGGTTATGTATTTCTTTATTTAAAATTTTTTCGTCTAACAAGGGGAGCACCAGAAATGCGGGCCCTGGATTCAGCTGAAACTGTAGGAGGCACTTCTTTATAACAAATAATGGGACACGTGTCTCAGGGTTTTTGTGAATGAGCCTTTGTTCCAAGATTCAAGCTATTTTATGTCTAAAATGAACTATTTTTAATAAAAACGGGGTATCTTTCTGTGGTTATAGCTTTTTGAATATTTCGGTTTTGGAAATGAATTAAAAAGTTTGTAAAAGAAGGAGAAAAAAGCTTTAATTTAAGCTATGTTTCATTAAAAAATGTCGATTTTTAAAAAAGTTATAGGCTATCAAAAATACAGTAAGAAAATCACTAAAAATTTCTCATTTTTTTTTCAAGCATTTAACGGATGATATTTTAAGCTATCTTCTAACTTTATCTTTAATAGCCTATAACTTCTTTAAAAATCGACATTTTTTAATGAAACACAGTTTAAATTAAAGCTTTTTTTTCACTTTTTTCATAAACTTTTTAGTCCATTTGTATGACCGCAATATTCAAAAAACTATAACTAAAGAAAGAGACCCCATTTTTATCGAAAAGTGTTTATTTTGACATAAAATAGCTTGGGTCTAGGAAAAAAAGGTCCATTCATAAAAACCCCGAGACACGTGTCTTATTATTTATTATAACGAAGTCCCTCCTACAGTTTTAGTCAAATCCAGGACCTGCAGTCCTGGTGCTCCCCTTGTAAGTGAAAATCGCTAGTTGTTTGGGAGCTTTTAATGTTATAATATATTTGAACGAGTTTTTCTGGATTCCCCCTCCCATTATCAGACGTATTTGTTTCAATTTGCTCTGATTTCTCTTCTGGTAATTTGTTTAACTCTAAGTTCATAACATCCTTCTGAGATCGTTGCAAATACTCGTCCAAAGTAACTAATCTAGCCATGCATGAATATTTTTCGCACTCTGAATTTTCATTATTAATATTTCTTTGTTTTTCTACATCTAAATTTATTATGCAATTTGGTTTCTCATATTTCTCTATTATTCATTTAGCGCCCGTATTTTTATCAAAGATTTTCAAAATTTAATTATCTAAGTAAATTACTAAACCTACGTCTGCAAAACTTCTGACAATGAGTGAGATTAAATTTTCTGATGTATTTTCTGCTGGTATTACATTTGTTAATATAATTATTTTATCATTATTAATATTCGATCTGACTATTAAGTTTCCTTTTTCATCCATTTTTATATTTGCCGAATCATTTTTTTGCACTTCTGATTACCTCTCCTAGGCATTCCTTAAAATTGCTTAGTATTATACCCTTATTTACGATATGATCGATAGCACGTGAGTCCGCAATAAATGTAATTTGTATAGGTGATTTGAGTTTATTATTAATCGTACCTGCAATATACGGTGTAGCTTCTTGTATTATGGCGTTTTGTGATCCACCTCTAACGCCTCGATTTGCGCTTCTTTTAAAAACCATACCTCTGAAATTTCCTCTTCCACACCACCTCTTATAAAAATACCTCTGCCTCCCTTGTTATTTGCTCTCGCTCTGACATTATTTCGTCTGAATTGTAGGGGTGGGCCAAGTAGTTAAAAAATGTGGTCCTATTTTTTTTTTTTATTTACTTGAATATAGTTGTGTAAATGATAAAATTGTGTATTCTAATCACCCACATTTTTTAATCAGGACATTAATTTAGTAATCGAAAAAGGTCCAAAGCCTCAGAAAACATTTATGAACTCACGAGGTTCATGCAATCAAAATCAAACCTTTCTTCGAGTTTTTACTCGGAAAAAACTCGTAAAAATACGTGAATCAAAAGTTATTATTAACAACTTCAAAATGAAATAAAAAGTATTGCATTAGCTTCATATATATCCAAACATTGCAATTGTATATGCTTAGAAAATTTATTTACACCTACATATATTTTGTAATGCAAACAAGAAGAAATAAAAAGTTTTCGAACTATCCGGTCGCACCCCTACTGAATTGTATATTATTGTTTGTGTTGTTTTGTGAAGTATGAACTTTAATATAATGATTACCAAACCTTTTGGGTGGTTGTACGGTCCCCGTATTGGGATAGTCTGGCCTTTATGGTTGACTTCTGCCATACAAAAATAGCAGAACCATAAGTTGTACTTGTCGAGTGGACAGTCCGGAACTATGGGTCCGTCTTTGTTACATCTGAAACATTTGGCATGTGGCCCGACTACCACTCTGGTCTCCTCTGAAATATATTTGCCTTTGGCCATCTGGTTTTCTCTTAATTTTTCTTTTTACCTGCTTCTAACTGTATAAGAAATTATTTTGTTTCTTCTAAAATCATTTCTTTATTATCAGTTTATCTTCTGATTTAGTAAACCAATCTAAGTTCTGGGTTATTATATGAGACAGCTTGATAAAACGCTGATCTCTTTTCCTCCTCAGAAAGTGGCACACTTGTATCGTAGCTTACTGATACTCTCTGATGATAGTATCAAATATATCACAAAATTCATTTACTTTTTCTTTCTTATTTATCTTTAAGCGATACAATGGAGCTCTAACTGAGGAAGATGTTACCTTTGCTTCTACTCTTTTGAATTCTCTGATTTTAACCATTATTTCTTTGAGGTTTTTCAAGTTCAGAATTTTCTTATGATAATATTCGTCTAAGTGATTTATTATAATACCTCTGACTACTGATTTTCTCTTTTCTACTTCTTTTTCAGTTAAATTTGACGGGACTGGTATTTTACCATCAATTATGTCTAATAAATCGTTTGATCTTAACTCTGAATGAACGTAATCTAAGCACGCATTTAAAACTACATTCAGTGTTAATTTATAGTCTCTTTTAATATTAAACTTTTATGGATTT
The DNA here is from genome assembly GCA_036365515.1 of Torymus aiolomorphi. Taxonomy (NCBI): domain Eukaryota; kingdom Metazoa; phylum Arthropoda; class Insecta; order Hymenoptera; family Torymidae; genus Torymus; species Torymus aiolomorphi. The sequence continues at coordinate 204,239,535 of CM070873.1, read as the reverse complement.
TTATTTGCTTATAATGTCTATGTGAAATTTCTAAATGTTTCATTAATTTCACCTATTATATTGTTTTGATGTGATTGTGTATTGTTAGTTTCTGACTCTGAATTTACATTATCATCTGGCATTACAGTCACGGAATTCAGGAAGGGATGAGTTACATCTAATCTTCTGATTCTCGCTCTTTCCATTTCTAACATTATTTTCATCAATTTTTGCTGCCCTTCTGAGACTCGTGATTCTCCTGTCTTGCCCTGAACCAAATATCTACGTCGTTTTGGGCCCTCTCCGAAGGCTTTATTGAGCAGAAATGTGGTAGACAGGGCGGCGTCTATGAGGATGTTGGTCTTGTGTTCTCATCTGCATTCATGTAAACAATGAATTCATATTCAAAATTTAACAGATCTGTATTCTAATTCTCCTTAATTAATTGTCTACCCTCTGGTTTCTTAATAATACATATCTATATTTTAATATAATTACACTGTATAAATGATTTTTTATTTAAATTGAGAGAAGAAAATAAAATATCTATATATGTATATAAATATTTAAAACAAATTACTTTGCTTGTCGCCGGTCTCAATTTGTCTCTCTGGCGTCTTATCGTCTCTATTTGAAATTCTGATCTTCTTTTATTTCCTTTCCCTTGAACTTCTGAACTCTGTAATGCCAAACATTTATTCTACATAATATTATTTTTTATTTATTTAAATTATTGTTTCTCCCTATGAGAGACCGGACAGTAAGACTAGTAAGTTCAAAGCTAGTCATTACTTCTGTATGTACCGGGCCCACGCTCATGCTCCCTCCGAGGGCTGGCCGTGCATTTACACGTTCCAATAACTCACAGAGCTGTAACGACTATATACATAAATGCAAGAATTCTGCACAGCAGTATCATCTATGCCTCATGTCGTCATTTCAGGGTTTTTACAGAGATGAATAGAGAGATTGCCAGTGCCCCGGAAAAAGTCAGGCAGACTTCTGTGCGCGGCGCGCTGCTGTCTCTCGCGGCCGCGTCATGGTACTGTATTCGCCTTGTTAAGACCAGCGTCGGCGCCCCTCGCGGCCAAAATTCGAACTGCTTATTAAAGGATAAACACAGCTGATTAGCATGAGCGGTATACGAACCAAAGATTACACAGGCACACAAAAAAAATACTGGTCTGCTACTGAGACTTGACATACCCCCTCTTATGCATTTTGACGCGCTGAATCCGAATCCGAAGCCAGAATTGCGCCATCACCACTCAGTTTTTTTTAAATCGTGTAAAACCACCCCTAAATCGAAAAATCCGGAATATTCCGCTTTTAACGTTGGGAAAATTTTTATAAACTGCCTAAAAATTGCTGCAGATCTAAAGCTATACACATTTTGAGGCGCTGAATCCGAATCCAAAGGCAGAATCGTGCCATTACCCCTCAGTTCTTCTTAAATCGTGGAAAACCACCCCTAAAGCGAAAAATCCAGAAATTCCGCTTTTAACATTAGGAAAATTTGAATAAACTGCCTAAAAATGACTGCAGATCTAGAGCTATACACATTTTGAAGCGCTAGATCCGAATCCAAAGGCAGATTTGCGCCATCACCCCTCAGTTTTTTTTAAATCGTGTAAAACCACCCCTAAATTGAAAAATCCGGAATATTCCGCTTTTAACGTTGGGCAAATTGGTATAAACTGCCTAAAAATGACTGCAGGCTGGAGCTATACACATTTTGAGGCGCTAAATCCGAATCCAAAGGCAGATTTGTGCCATCACCCCTCGCTCTTTTTAAATAGTGGAAAACTACCCCTAAATTGAAAAAGCCGGAATATTCCGCTTTTAACATTGGGCAAATTGGTATAGACTGCCTAAAAATGACTGCAAATCTACTGCTATACATATTTTGAGGCACTGAATCCGAATTCGAAACGAGATTTACGACATTCCCTCTCTTTTTTTTCAATCACGGAAAACCACCCCTAACATAGAAAAATTCGAAAAATTCAGCTTTTGACCCTTTCTCAAACCCGGAACCTTGAACTTATAACCCTTAAACCCCAAACATTGAAACCTTCAACGCTTAAACTGAACCCTTAAATCCTGAACCCATAAATCCTGAATCCCTTAAACCTGAACCATTAAATCCTGAACTCCTTAACCCTGAATCCTTTAATTCCAAACCTTAAAATCCTTAAACATTAAACCCACAACCCTTTAACCCTCAATCGTTTAAACCCTTAACCGTTGAACCCTGAACTCTTGAACCCTTAAAATCTTAGATCCTGAACCACTAAAGTCAGAACCCTTATATGGTCAACAAGAAATGCGCTCAATCCTATCCAAATCCAAAGGCAGATTTATGCCATCACCCCTTAGTTCTTTTTAAATCGTGGAAAACCACCCCTTAATCGAAATATCTGGAACATTCAGATATTAACATTAGGCAAATTTGTATAAACTGCCTAAAAATGACTGCAGATCTAATGCTATACATATTTTGAGGCACTGAATCCGAATTCCAAACGAGATTTACGACATTCCCTCTCCTTTTTTTCAATCACGGAAAACCACTCCCAACATCTAAAAATTCGAAAAATTCAGCTTTTACCCTTTTAACCTTTAAACCCTGAACCCTTAAACTTATAACCTTTAAACCCGAAACCTTAAAACCCTTAAACATTGAACCCACAACCCTTTAACCCTTAACCGTTGAACCCTGAACTCTTAAACCCTTAAACCCTTAGAACTTGAACCCTTAAGCCCTCAACCCTTAAACCCTTATACGATGAACCACTAAACTCTGAACCCTTAAAACATCAAACTTGAAACCTAATGGTTTGACTGTCCCTCAAAACCCTTAAGAAGTGAAAACTGAAACCCTCAGCTCTTAAATCCTCAACCATTAAACCTTGCGTCTTTAAAAAACTAATTCAATTCTCTCTTTTTTGCTTATAGCGGATTCTCTTATCCTCAAATGACCTGTGTAAAGGATTTCTGGATATTTTTTTATCACTTTGATTAGTTTCTCTTTTCAACATCCAGCAGTAGTCAGCCATCATATTAACACCCCAAGTGCCTTGATATCTCCTCTCCATTTCTTTTAGGAGTTGGTGAAACCGCTCACCTTGCTCTTCGCTGTAGTCACCTAAGTTCTCAAGAAAATATTGCAAATGTGAGTGCAAAAAATGTAATTTCACACTCATCAAACAACCTAAACGTTCGTAGTTTTCGAATAAATCTGAAACAATTTGTTCATATTCCTGACTTTTCTGATTACCTAAAAAATTTTCAGCAATACTTTGAAAACTGAGCCATGCTAACTTTTCTGTTTCGTTCATTGTGTTGATGAAATTAGGATCTCGAAACATTCTTCGAATTTGAGGGCCGTCAAAAATTTCTGCTTTTATTTTAGCGTTACTGAGACCTAGAAAATGATCTGACAAGTATTGGAAACATGCCCCTTCTTTATCTAATGCTTCATTAAACCAAGTTTAATGTGCAGTGGAGGAAGAAGGATTTTTAATGGATCGAACAATGGTTCTTGAAGCACGTTGTATGTACCTGGATTAAGCGCATTTCTTTTTGGCCGTTCTCTCTTCCTGTTATGATTTATACGATCTCTGTTGTCCCATAAACATAGAAAGCATGGAAACTTTGTGAAACCTGACTGTTGCCCTAATATGATGGATATGATTTTCAAGTCTCCACAAACTTGCCACTTGTGTTCTTCATATTTTATTTTCTCTAGGACATACTTCATATTTTCATAACTTTCTTTTAGTTTCGTGGAATGAGCTATTGGGATGCTTGCGTATTTATTTCCATTATGCAGCAAAACTGCCTTTAGACTTGGCTTTGAAGAGTCTATGAAGAGTCGCCATTCACTGGACTTGTAAATATTAGGTTTTAATTCATTAATCAGACTCTTTACATCTGTGCAATAAACTAATGTTTTATCCTCATCTACAGTGAAATATTTTGTAAACTCTTGTTCCCGTTTTCTATAAACAGAAGATTTAGTTCCAGGTTCTACTAATTCCCGCCTCTTAAATTCCGCTGCCATGAATTCTGCAACATCTTTAGAGACGCCAGTATTTCGAATAAAATCGTTTAAATCTTTTTGGTTAAATGGTTTAGGATTCCATGGCTTAACAGAATGTGGAACATACTCGTCTTCACTTTCATCCATTTCACTTTCACTAATTCCCATTGATTCGCTCTCACTGTCATCTTCATTTTTTCTTATGTCGTCTTCTTCAATATCTTTTTCCATAAAATCTTCTTCTACATTCATAAGTTCACCAGCATCACAAATAGTTTCCTCTCTTTCAAATTCATTGGATGTATGAATATCTGATTCCATGATGGGTTTTATCATTGAAGAGACATTAGCATATTTTATTTTAGATTTATTTTTTGAGTTGAAGCCACTTGTAATAGTTTTGCAAAAATAGCGGTCATCGCATGACTGTGGTTTCTGCCATATAGTTGGCGTGGTAAATTGTAACACTTTCTTTCCTTTGCTTTTCTTCCATCGATTCAACATTGTTAGACAAGTACAGCACATCACTTGAGGAACCCACCATGTATTTTCAACAGTTATCTGCATTTTGAAGCAGTCAAGAAAAATTTTTCTATTTAAATCCGTAATAGGTCTGCGGTACATTGCTACCTCAAATTTACCACATATGTAGCAAAACCGATTTGGTTCTCCAAGGCAATCGTGGTTACTTGAGGGGTTTCTTGTGGCATTATACTGAACACTGGCCAAGTTATCCACCTGTGAAGAGCTGCGGTCGTATGATGATGACAATTGCGGGCCCGCTTGCTCACCTTGACCAGTCGCCGATACTGGGTTTCCGAAGCCCTGCATCGTAATAGATATATTACTTATATCTGCCATGACGGCGAAACGCCCTTTTCCAGGAACTTTGCCAGAATATACAAAAAATTTATACAAAAAACCGAAGTGAAAAAAAAACCAGCAAAAAATTTATCCGTTGCCCACCATCACCACGGGGAGGTGCCCTGGGTACAGATATAAGTGATATATATTCACGATGCAGTGCTTCAGAAACCCAGGGTGACTGGTCAGGGTGAGCAAGTGGGCCCGCAGCCGTCGTCATCATACCACCGCAGCTCTTCACAGGTGGATGACTTTTCTAACGATGTTGAATCGATGAAAAAAAAAGCAATGGAAAGGAAGTTTTACAATTTACCACGCCAACTATATGGCAGAAACCACAGTCATGCGATGACTGCTATTTTTGCAAAACTATTACAAGTCGCTTTAACTCGAGAAATAAATCTAAAATAAAATACGCTAATGTCTCTTCAACAATAAAACCCATTACGAAATCAGATATTCATATATCCAATGGATTTGAAAGAGAGGAAACTATTTGTGATGCTGGTGAACTTATGAATGTAGCAGATTTTATGGAAGAAGATATTGAAGAAGACGTCATAAGAAAAAATGAAGATGACAGTGAAAGTGAATTAATGGAGATTAGTGAATGTGAAATGGATGAAAGTAAAGACAAGTATGTTCCATATTCTGTTATGTTATGCAATCCTAAACCATTTAACCAAAAAGATTTAAATGACTTTTTTCGCAATACTGGCGTCTCGAAAGATGTTGCAGAATTCATGGCAGCGGAATTTAAAAGGCGGGAATTAGTAGAACCTGGAACTAAATCTTCTGTTTATAGAAAACGGGAACAAGAGTTTACAAAATATTTCACTGTAGATGAGGATAAAACATTAGTTTATTGCACAGATGTAAAGAGTCTGATTAATGAATTAAAACCTAATATTTACAAGTCCAGTGAATGGCGACTCTTCATAGACTCTACAAAGCAAAGTCTAAAGGCAGTTTTGCTGCATAATGGAAATAAATACGCAAGCATCCCAATAGCTCATTCCACGAAACTAAAAGAAAGTTATGAAAATATGAAGTATGTCCTAGAGAAAATAAATCATATCCATCATATTAGGACAACAGTAAGGTTTTACAAAGTTTCCGTGCTTTCTATGTTTATGGGACAGCGAAGATCGCATAAATCATTACAGGAAGAGAGAATGGCCAAAAAGAAATGCGCTTAATCCAGGTACTTACAACGTGCTTCAAGAACCATTGCTCGATCCATTAAAAATCCTTCTTCGTCCACTGCACATTAAACTTGGTTTAATGAAGCAGTTTACTAAAGCATTAGATAAAGAAGGGGCATGTTTCCAATACTGGTCAGATCATTTTCCAGGTCTCAGTAACGCTAAAATAAAAGCAGGAAGTTTTGACGGCCCTCAAATTCGAAGAATGTTTCGATATCCTAATTTCATCAACACAATGAACGAAACCGAAAAGTTAGCATGGCTCAGTTTTCAAAGTATTGCTGAAAATTTTTTAGATAATCAGAAAAGTCAGGAATATGAACAAATTGTTTCAGATTTATTCGATAACTACGAACGTTTAGGTTGTTTGATGAGTGTGAAATTACATTTTTTGCACGCCCATTTGCAATACTTTCCTGAAAACTTAGGTGACTACAGCGAAGAGCAAGGTGAGCGATTTCACGAAGACCTTATAGAAATGGAGAGGAGATATCAAGGCACTTGAGGTATTAATATGATGGCTGACTACTGCAAGATGTTGGAAAGAGAAACTAACCCAGGTGATACAAAAAGATCCAGAAATCCTTTACACAGGTCATTTGAGGATAAAAGAACCCGCTATAAGCGAAAAAGAGAAAATTGAATTAGTTTTTTAAAGACGCAAGGTTTAATGGTTGAGGGTTTAAGAGCTGAGGGTTTCAGTTTTCACTTTTTAAGGGTTTTAAGGGACAGTTAATGGTTCATCGTTCAAGGGTTTAAGGGTTCAGGGTTTAAGGGTTGAGGGCTTAAGGGATCAGGATCTGAGGGTTTAAGGGTTTAAGAGTTCAGGGTACAACGGTTAAGAGTTTAAAAGGTTGAGGATTAAAGGGCTATGGGTTCAATGTTTAAGGATTCTAGAGTTGAGGATTAAAGGATCCAGGGTTAAAGGGTTCAGGATTAAAGGGTTTTAGCGTTGGGGGCTTGAAGGTTTAAGGTTTAAGAGTTATAAGTTCAAGGGTTCAGGGTTTAGGGGTTGAAAGGGTCAAAAGCTGAAGTTTTCGAATTTTTCGATGTAGGGGTGGTTTTCCGAGATTGAAAAAAAAGTAGAGGGAATGTAGTAAATCTCTTTTCGAATTCGGATTCAGTGCCTCAAAGTATGTATAGCAGTAGATCTGCAGTCATTTTTAAGCAGTTTGTACTAATTTGCCCAATGTTAAAAGCGGAATATTCCGGATTTTTCAATTTAGGGGTGGTTTTCCACGATTTAAAAAACACTGAGGGGTGATGGCACAAATCTGCATTTGGATTCGGATTCAGCGCCTCAAAATGTGTATAGCTTTAGATCTGTAGTAACTTTTAGGCAGTTTTCACAAATTTTCCCAACGTTAAAAGCGGAATATACCGGATTTTTCGATTTAGGGGTGGTTTTCCACGATTTAAAAAGAACTGAGGGGTGGTGGCACAAATCTACCTTTGGATTCGGATTCAGCGCCTCAAAATGTGTATAGCTTTAGATGTGCAGTAATTTTTAGGCAGTTTATAAAAATTTTCCCAACGTTAAAAGCGGAATATCCCAGATTTTTCGATTTAGGGGTGGTTTTACACGATTTAAAAAAAACTGAGGGGTGATGGCGCAATTCTGGCTTCGGATTCGGATTCAGCGCGTCAAAATGCATAAGAAAGGGTATGTCAAGTCTCAGTAACAGACCACTTTTTTTGGTGTGCCTGTGTTATTTAATTCAAAAATAAAATAAGTAGTGATCCGATGAACGTCTTAAAATCATTTATTGATTTGTCTGATATTATCAGATATATTGACAATGGAACAAGACCTTATGTGGAAGGCGAAAGAGTTTATAAGGCTAATCATATAATATTTTGTGGGTTAGCCAAAGAAAGTAATGATTGCTCAGCAGAGATAATAGCACTGTGCCTAAAAACGTCGGGTTTACAAGAACATTTCACTTTGAGGAATTTGGAATCTGTTTTATTCAAGTGGCAAAAATGCTTCAATTCTACAGCTTCATACATTTTTGAAGCTGTCTGTTTTAGCTTACCCCACTGTTGTTTTAAATCCGTGCAAGATGCATCTTGAATAATACATGACGGAATTCTTAAAAGAATTAACACATTTTATAAGTAAATGCTTTAAATATTTACTCATCATTAAGAAAATAAACAAAACAATAATTTTGAACGACTTGTGAAGGTGAATTAAAACTGCAACAGTCTTATGCATTTTCCCAAAATGCCAGCTTTACAAGAGCACACACAATGAATGATATTTTCATCAGCACATACATTTGAAGAGATCTTTACTCTTATTTCATGAAGAGATTCTTGTAAACCCGACGTTTTAGGCATAGTGCTATTATCTCTGCTGAGCAATCATTACTTTCTTTGGCTAACCCACAAAATATTATATGATTAGCCTTATAAACTCTTTCACCTTCCACATAAGGAGGGGCGCTGACGCTGGTCTTAAAAAGGCGAATACACACCACCTGATTGGCTGTTGAAACGTGTATACGGTGCGGAGCGGGGGAAGCGGGAGAAGACAGCTTCGCGGCTCGGTGTACGTGCACTGAACGTGTGTATGCTGGAGCGGCCCGGCGCGGCGCGGTTGCCGTCTCTGTTTACACTTCTCCTGCAACAATCAGACAACGGCCAAGCGGCCTGACAATCGCCGCTCGGTCGAACATTTTTATTATGCATGCAAATTAACGGAATTTTTAACTCAAAACTACCAAACCCAAATTTCTAAATCACAATCTGAATGAAGGAAGGTAAACATAAACAATTTTAGTGTTATGTATTGATATCGTACCGGTAGCGGTGGTAGCTAAGGCGCGCAGCTACTTTTGCCCTAATCTTTTGGATCCAAGTTCGATTCCCGTTCGCATTTTTTTTTGTTTTTTTTTTTCTGAAGCATTTGTAAAATTTCTTTCATTATATTATTATTTCGCACACATTTTTTTTATCTCAATTTTTGTTTTCTAAAAGAATTGAAATTTTACTTAAAATTGAGATATTTTTGTCCCAGACAACATTGCAAGTAAAATTTTCGTTTTTCAAAATTATTTCATTGAATGCGCTAATTTTATAAGTACTATAATATTTTGGATAATATTTGTTTACCCAGTTAAGAATATTTTGAGTAAATTAATTCACTGAAAATTAATTAATTAATTAAATACATGGTAATATTTATTTTATATTCAAAATAATATATGTCCAATTGACTTTTTATTGACTTTTCTTAAGGATAAGGAAGGATCAACAATAATTATCGTTGTGCACGCAAGTTCAGTTTCCGAAGCATATATTCCCATTCACGTTCTCTAATACCTAAAATATATGTTATTTATTATATAAGTGAATTTCTATTAATATCATTGATTAAATGGTAATCAATAAATATCACAACAGTAAGAGCAGAATTACCAAGCACCTTACGTTGCAATACAATTTGAAAAACATCTTTAATCAAAGAATATTTAGAATACCGCTTACCTGTATATCCGAAAGCACGGTTTGCCGCACGAATATACGATTCGGCGATGTACAGAAAATGCGCTTGTGCTTTAATTATTTTATTGAACCCTCAAAGAAACTAGCATGAAAATCCCAAGTCAAAATCCAAACGGGTTAAGATGATGAGCCTAATAGATTTTACATTTTGCATTTTTATTATTGTATATACATTATTACTCTAGTGGAGCAAGCTTGCAAATAATTAATTAAACTTTCAATTATAATTATTCAGTTTAATAAGAATTAGAATTTTAATCGTTAATTAAACCCACGTTTAATTAAAAGTTAGCATTTTAATCGTTAATTAAACCTGCGTTTAATTAAGAATTAAAATTGCATTTGTTAGCTGAACACGCGTTTAATTCGGAATTAAAATTTCAATTGTTAGTTAACATTCTTTAACATATTATAAACGAAAATCGCGCCACAGAAGGCGGGGGAGTTTAAGGGGGCTAGACACCTTTTTTCTCTGAAATAAGAAGTCACATTTTAATACATAAATGTAAACTAATTATTTCATACTTTTTACATATAAAAGTGGGTATATTTACCTTACCTTAAAACTTTCTCTGATGGGCCTTTTATATGGTCCAGAACCATAGTCATCGATGAAACAAGTTTTTTCACTAACCGTAAGCTTTGAAATTTTCCTGTGGATGGATTGACTCCAGATTTGAACTAAATTACTCCTGAATAGTATAATTCTCATATGAGTGTAGGAATTTTTGATCTAATGAGAAAAAAAAATTGTGCTGTTTTTGAAGAGTTTTTTTTTAATTTTTTTTAATTTTTTATATTTTTTCATAATTTTTCTGATGTAAAAATTTTTTCCGACATTTAATCCTAAATCCCTACACTCATATGAGAATTATACTATTCAGGAGTAATTTAGTTCAAATCTAGAGTCAATCCATCCACAGGAAAATTTCAAAGCTTACGGTTAGTGAAAAAACTTGTTTCATCGATGACTATGGTTCTGGACCATATAAAAGGCCCATCGGAGAAAGTTTTAAGGTAAGGTAAATATACCCACTTTTATATGTAAAAAGTATGAAATAATTAGTTTAGATTTATGTATTAAAATGTGACTTCTTATTTCAGAGAAAAAAGGTGTCTAGCCCCCTTAACAAAAATCCGAGTATACTCTACACGGCACGAATGCATGGCTTTTGCAGCGTATACGCATTCGTGCCGTCGAGACTATATCTTACTTTCTTTTAATTTTCCGACTCTTGCGACACGTTTTTTATTTATAATATATTACAGAATAGTATTGAAGAACATTAGAAAATATTCTTGAGGCTTTCTGCTAGAAAATGGAGCCTCGAAACATGAATTTGGATTTAAGTGGCACGATCCTGCTTTTGGAGCGAATACGCGATCGTGCCGCGTAGACCCAAATTCACGTCTCTAGACGCGATTTTCTAGCAAGAAGCTTTTCTAGAGTTACATTTTCTAGAGTTTTTAAATATTATTCTGTAATATAATATAAACGACGAAGCCGCCGCAGAAATCGGGGGAATTTAAGAATACCTGGGTATAGTCTACACGGCAGAACGCACATCCATTGCAAAAGCAGGATCATGTCCCGCAGCCCGTGTAGAAAAATAGAGGTAACTCAAACCCGATTTTGTCGCGATTTCCGAAGCTGTAGTACGATTCAGACAGGAAAATCGTACTTGATTCGTAGACTTTTGAGAATACCGTTTTCTCCATGATTCGGGTAGGGATTTCAAGCTAGAATCTAACTAGAAATTCATATGAATTTCAAGCCTTTTTTAAAATAAAAAATTAAAGAATGGGAAAGCGACTAAAATGATTAGGTCGCTGTAAAAGTATGTATATAATTATATATTTTATAGAAGAATTGTTATGAATTAAAATATGGTTATTGAAATTATTTAAATTTCAACTCCACTAGAGTAATAAATGTCTATAACATAATAATTTTTTTTTTGTATTACAGACTATAATTGATTATATTTCGCAGAAATATGTTGTTTTGATTATTTGATAGAAGAGATATTAATGACTAAAATATGGTTTTTGAAATTAATAAAATTTCAACTCCACTACAGGGTTGCGCAAATATTAATTGTACCGTCATCAATCAAGATTTCGAATTTTAATCGTTAATTGCATGGGTAAAATAGCATTCTTGAATATGGTATAAACGAAAAACGCGAATTTGGGTTTACGCGACACCCTGTGTAGAAATTTTGAATGTCGTTCCCGTAATTAGCTCCGATTCGGACTCGATTTTCCTGAATTGTACCTATCTGTGGAAAACACCCGAGACTCGTATCTGATTTCCTCACTTTATTCCTTCTTTATTAATTGTAGAGCAAAATGTATGATTTCCCTGCCAGAATTGGATGTGATATTCGTAGCTTTGTAATAACAAAGCGGAAATCTGCTTTAGCAACTGAAAACTCCGATAATCAGACCCCATTCTGCCAGGAAAATCGCATAAGTGCCCTTGCTACTATAATTCTTAAAATTAATGTTTGTGCATGTAAAAAAATCATTCTAAAATAAAAAATAACAGTAATAAGCAATAAAATTATTTCATTATTTCCTTATGTTCCGAGGCTACTTAATTTTAATTCATTTAAACTGCAGACTCCTGTTTTGAGGCACGCTATCAATGACAGTAAAAAGGAAAGTTGGACCAAACTGATTAACGAGGTGGACTCAGACCCTTGGGGAGCGGGTTACAAGATCGTCACCCGCAACCTGGGAGACAACAATCCACCGGTAGTCAGGGACGAAGAAACGATGGACAGAATCATTGACGAGGTGCAGAACTTCACCCGGGATGAGCTCAGCTTGGCTGTTGAGCAGCTCTCGGCGGGGAAGGCTCCAGGTCCGGACGGTATCCCAGCGGAAATCCTCGGGATTGTTGCAAAACGACGCTCGGGGATACTCCTGAACCTATATAATACATGCCTGGCGGAGGGCGTATTCAGCAAAGATTGGAAGACGGCGCGGCTGATCCTCATTGATAAAGGAAATGGTGGGGACCCGGACTCGCCGTCATCCTACAGACCGTTGAGCTTGCTGAATACACTTAGCAAGCTCTTCGAAATGCTACTGAGACCGCAAATCCAACAGGCGGTTCGGGACGCTGGCGACCTGAACGACAGACAGTACGGTTTCAGACAAGGACGGTTGACGATAGGGGCGATCCAAAAAGTGATCGACTCCTTTGACAGAGCACAAACTAGACCCCAGAAGAACAGGCCAATAGTGCTCATGGCAACACTCGACGTACGAAACACTTTCAACTCGGTGAGGTGGACGGACATCGTGCGGGCATTCTCCGACGCTTTCCCGCTGCCCCCATACCTTCTCCGAATCCTCAAGGACTATCTACGAGACCGTTACATTACGTACGGGACGCAGACTGGGGTCAAGAAAAGAAAAATGACGGCGGAAGTAGCGCAGGGCTCGATCCTTGGCCCCGATATTTGGAACGTAGGTTACGATGAGGTGTTGGATCTTCCGATGCCGCCGGGGGTCTATCTGGTCGGCTACGCAGACGATCTGATCATCGTCATCACGACCAAGGATACACGACTGGCTCAGATGAGGCTGACCCAAGCCACGAGACGGGTGGACGAATGGATGCAAAGTCGGGGACTACAACTGGCCATGCAAAAGACGCAGTTACTACACCTAACTACAAAACGGTTAGACACGTCCTTTGTGCATCCTGGACGGTCCGCCAAATATCTGGGGGTGACCCTGGATACGAGGATGACCTTCTGGCCACACATACGTGGCGTCGCTGAAAGAGCAGTGTTAAAGACCGCCGCCCTCGCCCGCCTCATGGCAAATACGAAGGGACCGAGATCGAGCGTACGACGACTGCTTATGACAGTGACCAACTCGATGCTCCTTTATGGGGCCGAGATATGGGCGGACGCGACGCGAATAGAGAAGTACCGCAAAAAGATCGCGGCGGTACAAAGACTGGGAGCGCTGCGAATCGCGTGCGCGTACGTCACCGTCTCAGAGGTGGCGGTACTAGTGATCGCAGGGGTTGTCCCAGTAAACCTTCTCGCTTTCGAGCGGAAGAGGCTCTACGAGTACAGCGAAGAAAGGGGAAGAGCGAGGGCCTCCATAGACGCACGGACGACGACGCTGACATCCTGGCAAACGCGATGGACTGACAGCGACAAAGCCAAGTGGACGAGACGCCTCATAACGGACGTGCGACTCTGGCATAAGAAAGGGGCTGGGGAATTGAACTTTTACCTGACCCAGTTCCTATCCGGACACGGATACTTCCGCCAGTATCTGCATCGGATGGCGAAGGTAACGACCACATCTTGCAGGTACTGCGGACATAATAGAGACGACGCGGAGCACACATTTTTCGTGTGCCCCCGCTGGATAGTCGCGAGACACAGACTACAGACGAAGACAGGTGACATCACACCGGATAACGTCGTGACACTGATGCTGTCAAGCAAACAAAACTGGGACGACATAGCACGCTACGTGACTCACGTACTACAAGGCAAAAAGACTGACGGTTGCCTTGAAAACTGATACAGAAGACGAAAAATAGACAGACCAGACAAGATATATAAGATTGCCGTAGGGCATAGAAACGCCGACCGGTCCGAAGTAATGTGTATAACAGTTCCGGGCCGGATTCAGGTGAACGTCGCGGGAAAGGTTTTGGGTGTTTAGGGGGTAGAAATCCCTCACACTGCGGAGCCCGACGCTTCGTGATGGTCTTAGTGGGCCCCCCTCCATGCTGTAAGCAAGGACGGGGGCCTCGGAAGATTCACCTAGTACCTCGGAAAAAAAAAAAAACTCCTGTTTTATTCGTTGAGAGCTACGAACATCAGATCTGATTCTAGCAAGAAAATCGTGGGACGATCGCGTTTGTATTAAAATAATATATATTATAAATAATAATTGCAAATGGCAAAATACATTAAATATTTGTACTTTACTAAATGATTTTTATTCTATTATATGTATAAAAATCAAGTTTAACTAAATTAATATATGAAAATACTCAAATCATCACTTCGTTTATAAGTACTCTTTGTAGGTAAATGGATTAGACGTTGGACTACTGGACGAGAGACCCAGGTTCGAATCTCCATCAGAGTAAATTATTTTTAATTTCTTTAATTCTTAAATTAATGTTGTAAACTTTATTATTTCAAATATATTCATTGATATATAAATATAAAAGATTTTTGAGAGATAAGTAAACATTAAATTAAATAAATAATACGTAATATAAGTTTAAGCACTTAAAAATAATAATTCATGAAAATTAACCTTGAGTAGAAATAATAATAATAAATAAGTATTATTTGCATCAATATTTTTTTTTAACAAAATTTGCAGATTTACGTTTGTTTGACTCTTTATTTTTTGATGCAACAGATCATAAATTACTATATTAATACTATAATTAATTTTTTTATTGATCTATAACACGAGAATTAGTTGCTTTGCAGATTCTTAAATAAATAAAACCATTAAAGAAAGGCTCGAAATTCATATGGATTGCTAGTTGGATTCTAGCTTGGAATCCCTATCCGAATCATGGAGAGAACGGTATTCACCAAAGTGACCGAATCAAGTACGATTTCCCTGTCTGAATCATACTACAGCTTCGGAAATCGCATCAGAATCGAGTTTGTGTTAACTCTATTTTTCTACACGGGACGATCGCGCATTCGCTCCAAAAGTAGGATCGTGCCACATAGACCCAAATTCACGTTCTGAGGCTCGATTTTCTAGCAGAAAGCCTCAATAATATTTTCTAGAGCTCTTAAATACTATTTTGTAATATATTATAAATAAAAAAACGTGTCACAGGAGTCGGGAAATTAAAAAAAAAGTAAGATATAGTCTCGACGGCACGAATGCGCATTCGCTGCAAAAGCCATGCATTCGTGTCGCGTAGAGTATACTCGGATTTTTGTTAAACTCCTCCGCCTTCTGCGGCTCGATTTTCGTTTATAATATGTTAAAGAACGTTAACTAATAATTGAAATTTTAATTCCGAATTAAACGCGTGTTCAACTAACAAATGCAATTTTAATTCTTAATTAAACGCGGGTTTAATTAACGATTGAAATGCTAACTTTTAATTAAACGTGGGCTTAATTAACGATTAAAATTCTAATTCTTATTAAACTGAATAATTATAATTGAAAGTTTAATTAATTATTTGCAAGCCTGCTCTACTAGAGTAATAAATGTGTATAATAAAAATGCAAAGTGTAAAATCTTTTAGGCTGATCATCATCTTAACCCGTTTGGATTTTGACTTGGGATTTTCATGTTAGTTTCTTTGAGAGTTCAATAAAATAATTAAAGCACAAGCGCATTTTTTGTACATCGCCGAATCGTATATTCGTGTGGCAAACCGTGCTTTCGGATATACAGGTAAGCGGTATTCTAAATATTCTTTGATTAAAGATGTTTTTCGAATTGTATTCCAACGTAAGGTGCTTGGTAATTCTGCTCTTATTGTTGTGATATTTATTGATTACCATTTAATCAATGATATTAATAGAAATTCACTTATATAACAAATAACATATATTTTAGGGATTAGAGAACGTGAATGAGAATATGTGTTTCGCAAATTGAACTTGCGTGCACAACGATAATTATTGTTGATCCTTCCTTATCCTTAAGAAAAGTCAATAAAAAGTCAATTGGACATATATTATTTTGAATATAAAATAAATATTACCATGTATTTAATTAATTAATTAATTTTCAGTGAATTAATTTACTCAAAATATTCTTAACTGGGTAAACAAATATTATCCAAAATATTATAGTACTTATAAAATTAGCGCATTTAATGAAATAATTTTGAAAAACGAAACTTTTACTTGCAATGTTGTCTGGGATAAAACTATCTCAATTTTAAGTAAAATTTCAATTCTTTTAGAAAACAAAAATTGAGGTAAAAAAAATGTGTGCGAAATAATAATATAATGAAAGAAATTTTGCAAATGCTTCAGAAAAAAAAAACAAAAAAAAATGCGAACGGGAATCGAACTTGGATCCAAAAGATTAGGGCAAAAGTAGCTGCGCGCCTTAGCTACCACCGCTACCGGTACGATATCAATACATAACACTAAAATTGTTTATGTTTATCTTCCTTCATTCGGATTGTGATTTAGAAATTTGGGTTTGGTAGTTTTGAGTTAAAAATACCGTTAATTTGCATGCATAATAAAAATGTTCGACCGAGCGGCGATTGTCAGGCCGCTTGGCCGTTGTCTGATTGTTACGGAAGAAGTAAACAGAGACGGCAAGCGCGTCGCGCCGAGCCGTTCCAGCATGCAAACGTTCAGTGCACGTGCACCGAGCCATCTAGCCGTCTCCTCCCGCTTCCCCCGCTCCGCGCCGTACACACGTTTCAACAGCCAATCGGGTGGTGTGTGTACAGTACCATGTCGCGGCCGCTAGAGGCAGCAGCGCGCCGCGTGCAGAGATCTGCGTCACTGTTTCCCGGGCGCTGACAATCTCTCTATTCATCTCTGGTTTTTATATCGCATCTGAGTTTACTTCTAGGTGTTATGCATGTTTGCGTGTACGAACCTGTTGGAGAGAAAAGACGATGATGTGACAAAAATGGCGTCTGCCGCTCTCTCAGCGTTTCGTCTGTGTGCGTATGTATATGTCGCGCGTATGCCTTGACAGTCTTAAACTGTCCGAATCTCTGACGTGTGATGTTATACAATAATCTTTTATACAATGGAAGAAAAACAAGCTCTTTTCCTTTTTAAACTCTGACTCTTACGGTAAAATGCACAAACGCATGCTTTGGTTTTCCCTTTCGCGCACGCATTACATTAGTCTGAAAATCTCCTCGCATGCCGCACAAAGTCCATATCAGCTTTCACGTTTCGCTTAATTCACATCTGAAATCTTTGTCTGAAATTACTATGCTTCTAACTTTGTAGTTTATTGAACGTAATATAAGAGCTATTTATCGCGTATTTCTAACTCTGCTTTCCCATCCAAATTTTACTCGCGTCAAAAAAAAATTTGGGCTAGCCTCGCGTCAGTTAGATACTCACCGACTTTCGTCTCTCTCGGCGTGCCCACGAAACTTATAGCGTTGCCGGACCAATAACCTATTGGGCGGGTATATATACATGCAATGCTTAAAACACTTTTGGATTATTAATGACACTTTTAATATGACTAAAACAGTATCAAAAGGCGCGATGGTACAATAAGTTAAAGAAGCATCCGTTGCGGTTAGCATTCGGTACAAGAGAGGGAAAGAGAGAGAGAGAGAGAGAGAGAGAGAGAGACGCACCGTCGCTGGCGCTCGCAAGTCGCATGTTATAGGTAGAGGGGGAGACGGCAGGCTGTCCGCTCCTCTGCTCGGCGCGCGGTGCCATCTCGTAGGTGTGTTGTGTAAAGCGTAATGTACAACTGCTCGTAGCGTGGGCTCGAAGTCCACATAATCAGCGCAGCCACCACAGCCGGTGGTGTTATTCAGCTTTTCTTTATTTCTGTACTAAAGAAATAGTCCATATCAAATAATAAAATATGCGTCTTTAATATTTCAATTTTCTCAATTTTACTCAGCCCTTCATTCATTTGCACATATCAAAATTTTGTCTTGGACGCAAAAAACGCTAATAACGTGTTCTATTTTTTTTTACTGTTATTGTTTTCAATGTTTGCACTATTTAAATACTGAGCAATTATGAGCAAATTAAATGACATTTAGCACAATGTTTTTCTTGTCTATTGATTATTTCTTTAGTAAAAACCGAAGAAATCGCCTCGGCTGGGATAGCGATGCTCACATAATCCTTAAGGGGGCTAGAACACCTTTTTTCTCTGAAATAAGAAGTCACATTTTAATACATAAATGTAAACTAATTATTTCATACTTTTTACATATAAAAGTGGGTATATTTACCTTACCTTAAAACTTTCTCCGATGGGCCTTTTATATGGTCCAGAACCATAGTCATCCATGAAACAAGTTTTTTCACTAACCGTAAGCTTTGAAATTTTCCTGTGGATGGATTGATTCCAGATTTGAACTAAATTACTCCTGAATAGTATAATTCTCATATGAGTGTAGGGATTTAGGATTAAATGTCGGAAAAAATTTTTACATCAGAAAAATTATGAAAAAATATAAAAAATTTTAAAAAATTAAAAAAAAAAACTCTTGAAAAACAGCACAATTTTTTTTTCTCATTAGATCAAAAATCCCTACACTCATATGAGAATTATACTATTCAGGAGTAATTTAGTTCAAATCTGGAGTCAATCCATCCACAGGAAAATTTCAAAGCTTACGGTTAGTGAAAACACTTGTTTCATCGATGACTATGGTTCTGGACCATATAAAAGGCCCATCGGAGAAAGTTTTAATGTAAGGTAAATATACCCACTTTTATATGTAAAAAGTATGAAATAATTAGTTTACATTTATGTATTAAAATGTGACTTCTTATTTCAGAGAAAAAAGGTGTCTAGCCCCCTTAAGGAGTATCTACATAATGTGCCTTGCGCCAAGGCGCACGACTCTGAGCCAATCGGTGCAAAGCCTCCAAGCCGAAGATTGGCTCCGAGTGGCTCAGAATCGTGCATTGGCGCAAGACACGTTATGTAGACACTCCTTCACAAATATGGTATGCAAATTTCAGAAAGCCTATAGCTGCAGCGTTTTCAAGATACATAGCTTAAAATACATAGCTTCGGTTTAGATGACGCCGCGGGTGCTCTTGTGTGCATGTAAACAATAGAAGGCGCACTGTGTATGTGCGGTTCTATGTTTACGTGAATAGATGTGTAGATGCTTTGACATTACATTATACAGATACGAAAATATAATATTTTCTTCAACAATTTCTGCAGAATTTTTCTGAAGGCGAAAACTTCGTAGAAATTTCTTAAAGGTATTTCTGCAGGATTTCTTGCAGGAATGTCTGCAGAAATTATCTGCAGATTTTGTTCCAACGGGTCCTCTATAAATAATTTGTACATTTCTTTCATGCTTCTTGTAATAAAGCGCATCACTTTTTTAGTTTCTATAGCATTGTCTTTGACGAATATTGCGTCACTTTTATTTGCACTCTAACGAGAGCAATTGAAATCATTAAATAATAATCGTTTAAATAATAATATTTAACTTTGCATACAATCTCACTACCTAAAAAAGCTATTATAATATCTTCAGCGATTTATCACATGTTTCGCATTCTGCGTTTTCATTGAATTTAAGAGAGTCAGTTTCATCATAAAATTTGATCATTTTACTATGTATTTAAAAATTTAATCATTATTAAACATATAAAAATTGGACGATAGGGAGGGTCAACCCTTCAAAAATAAACAGTCTGACACAAACCAACACAGTGTTGGCAAAAGCTTATGGATTGCCCAAGATCCATGAAGACGGCGCACCGTTACGACCAATTATTTCATCTATCAACAGCCCTGGGCATTTACTGGCTAAGATTCTATGTAGTGATCTTTCTTCTATTTTAAAAAAGCCTAAGTCACACGTGAATAATAGTTTTCAATTGAAAGATAGGATATCAAATATAAACATTCCAACTGATTATATATTATTGTCTCCCGACGTTACCTCGTTATTTACTAATATTCCATGCCAGTTAGTCATCGATAGTCTAGATAAAATATTGTCACAAATAAACAGTCGTTCTAAAATTCCTTCATCTTATAGAGTTGGTAAAATTCATGTTTGACAATATCTTTTTTCAGTTTAATGATAAAATTTATAAACAAATATTTGGTAGCCCCATGGGATCACCAATTTCTCCCATTTTCGCTGATTTAGTAATGGAAGATCTAGAAGTCCAGTGTTTAGAACAATTAAAGGACGAAATTAATTGTATCCCGTTATTTTATTTTCGGTACGTTGATGACACAATAATGTGCATAAAAAAAGAATTTTTACAATCTACTCTAGACATATTCAATAGTTATAATTCACATTTACAATTTACTCGTGAAGTTGAAGTCAACAATAGTATTAACTTTTTAGATTTGACCCTGATAAAAAACAATAGCAAAATTATCACCAATTGCTACCAAAAGAAAACCAGTTCAGGCAGAATTTTAAATTTTTCTTCAAACCATATCACACAACAGAAACGTAATATTGTGTATAACTTGATCGACAGGGCCATTCTACTTTCGGATATTGCATTTCACAAACAAAACATCGATATCGTAAAAAATATTTTAAGCAACAACAATTATCCTACGGATTTCACAGATTCCTGTATTTCAAGTAGATTACGTTATCACAAATTTAAAAATACAACTATTGCAAAAACTACCACTAATTCGGTTGAGCAGTCCTTGACATTAGCCTTGCCCTTCATAGAAAAATTTTATTATACTTCCGCTAAACTACTCAAAAAATACAATAGTCGTTGTGTTCCCCTCATAAACCAAAAAATGGATAACATTATAAAATTAGGCAAAGATAAAAATTGTAAATTGAATGAGACTGGAATCATTTACAAATTTAATTGCGCTAGTTGTAGCAACGTATATACAGGGTGTGTCAAAAGTTCCGGGACGGCCAGTTATCTCAGCGGGAATGCATTTCGGAAAAAATGTTTCATACAAAAAATGTAGGATTTTTCCCTGGCTATCTTCCATGGATGGTGACCTTGAATTTGACCTTGGGCTTGACCTTCAAGGTCATTTGAAGGTCAAGTCAAATTTTTTAAATGGGAACCCTCCTTTTTTATTGCGCAAACCGAAAGAGGGAAAAATTCTCTTTCCAACGATATAAGACACATACGCGGTCAAATGTGATCTAGAGGTCGTTTCAAGGTCAAGTCGGTAAAATGAGGTCAAATTGATCTTGGGCAGTCCAAAGCATGGAAACTAAGGGTGTTGGGAAAAAACTTTCCATACGAAAGTTTCCGCAAATCGAATGGAGCATCTGATGGTGACCATGAATTTGACCTTGGGCTTGACTTTCAAGGTCATTTAAAGGTCAAGTCGAATTTTTTGAATGGGAACCCTCTTTTTGTTGCAGAAATGCAGGAAAACTTACCCTTCCAGGGGTGTAAGATACATACGGGGTTAAAAGTGAACCGAAGGTCATTTGAAGGTCAACGTTCTTATACTCCGATCATCTGGACACCCCATCGAATTTCGTGTATCAGGGCGTTAAAAAACATTTTTTGTGCAAACGTTTCTGGATCAAAACCCAGACCTGGGACCTGGCTAATCACCGCTGACCTTGGAACGACCTTCGGTCGACCCAACGGGGCAAACCGACCCCAGATACGGGTTCAGCGACCCCGAAAACCCATGGGTCCGTGGTTTCAAGCACCTTCTGCAATTCCTTCTGGTTTGACCTTGGAACGACCTTGGGTCGACCCAACGGGGCAAACCGACCCCAGATACGGGTTCAGCGACCCCGAAAACCCATGGGTCCGTGGCCCGCATTTCTGCAACAAAAAGAGGGTTCCCATTCAAAAAATTCGACTTGACATTCAAATGACCTTGAAGGTCAAGCCCAAGGTCAAATTCAAGGTCACCATCAGATGCTCCATTCGATTTGCGGAAACTTTCGTATGGAAAGTTTTTTCCTAACGCCCTTAGTTTCCATGCTATGGACTGCCAAAGATCAATTTGACCTCATTTTACCGACTTGACCTTGAAACGACCTCTAGATCACATTTGACCCCTTATGTATC
This sequence comes from Torymus aiolomorphi, assembly GCA_036365515.1. Lineage (NCBI taxonomy): Eukaryota > Metazoa > Arthropoda > Insecta > Hymenoptera > Torymidae > Torymus > Torymus aiolomorphi. The sequence continues at coordinate 204,217,207 of CM070873.1, read as the reverse complement.
TTTTATCGGTGGAAAGAGAATTTTTCCCTCTTTCGGTTTCCGCAATAAAAAAGGGGGCTTCCCATTTAAAAAATTCGACTTGACCTTCAAATGACCTTGAAGGTCAAGCCCAAGGTCAAATTCAAGGTCACCATCAGATAGCCAGGGAAAAATCCTACATCTTTTGTATGAAACATTTTTCCCGAAAATACATTCCCGCTGAGATAACTGGCCGTCCCGGAACTTTTGACACACCCTGTATAGGTGAAAGTAAACGTTCCTTAAAAACTCGTATTCAAGAACATAAAAAATCGGTAGAAAAAATTGATCCATATTTTTGAAAATTCTAATCATTGTTTTGATTGGGAAAATACTGTAATATTAGACAGAGAACATAATTTTAATAAAAGACGGATTTTAGAAATGTTACACATAAAAAGTAATGGGTGTACTATAAATAGACATGAGGATACAACATTTTTGAATGCACAATACAATAGACTAATCAATCTATGTAAAACATAACGTTACTTTACACGCGACATATATATATATATATATATATATATATATATATATATTTATATATATATATATATACAAACACACGTTCGTACTGTCCTCTTCGCATATATGTGTAAATTTGCGTTTGTATGCGACTGGACAATATATCCTCGCATATATGTGTAAAATTGCGTTTGTATACTACTCGACAATAACATAGGGAGCAATGCTTATATACTCGAAGATAAATTTAGGCAAATTTCAGTCATCTGTGAGTGAGACAATGTGGCTTTCTACTTTTTGACAATGTAGTTGTTACTATTAAATAATTTGATAATTATCTGGTTGACATGTTGTTGAGATTAGTTTTGTAAGTTTTAACTTTCAATGTTTGCTCATTTAAAAAGCGCTTGTGACAACGATATTTATAATTGTATTTATATCTTAATTTTTTTTTTTTTCAATAAACAGTTCCCTGATGAGGTTGACAACAAGGTTCAGGGAAACGTTGGAATATAGAATGTGAAGTGTTGTGTTTTTTTGTTTATTTTTGAAGGGTTGACCCTCCCTATCGTCCAATTTTTATATGTTTCAAATAATGGAGGGTGGTCATAATACGTATACTAATAGTTATTAATTTGTTTTCTTAATGGCATATGATTATCGCATCTTAGTATTCATAGTTTGAGGCATTTTAACGGTTAAACTGTTTAATTCTAAATAACTTAAAGTCTCATTGAGTTTATTTACAAATTTCTCACTGTCGTTATAAATTTCTTCACGGCTGATAATTGGTGTAGAAACTGAAGATTGTTGACTACTTGAACTCGATGCAGTCGAATATAACCCTATTCACTTCTTCTTGTAATATTGTACAGTAACTTGCACAGATTATACACTGAAAAAGAAGTATATGAAATTTAACCATATACTTGCTGCGATGGCAATAAAAGTATTGGTGTAAAGCCTATATGGATACAGCATTGCTGTGACAACTATACTGGTATTCCTATACAGTGTTTTCATTCCTGGACAGATTTAGTGTACTGCATCTCACGATAACAATATCTTATCGAGTGATTAATAATTTGAATATATGTGCGATGCAGAATAAATCAAGGAAAAAGGTAAGGATTATCTCCGTTGGCACACGTGGTATCCATAGCTACGATATGATTATAAAGGCAAAACTTATTTGTCTGGAAACATTTCAAGCATCGGTATTGCTCTCACAGCTAAGGTAAAGTATCCAATACCCGGGCTGCTTTGGAGCGAAATCATAAACAAACGACGTTCTTCAAAATCAATTAGCGAAGTTTTTTCAAAATTTTAAATCTAGGTATTAATTTGTAATCTATCTAATTAATTTATTCACAGAAAAACTCATTTTCATGGTTATTTATATTAAAGAAGTAAGATTGAATAAATATGTGTAAGGCTGCTAAACTTGGATATCCCATCCGGAACTAGCAGCAGTACCGGGAAAAAGCTTGAAACCTAAACCTGAATAATACGTACTCCAAATGATGCTTAAGGGAGTTCTATCGGTGAAAGAATTATCACACAGAATATTCTAAAATTTGGTGTACTATTCGAAATTAGTGCAAAAATAACCCAGTTAAAATTTTAGAAGCCGAACGAGCTTGTAAAAAAGATATCGATGTTTTTATTTTTAGCTGATTAACCCGGGTTCTTGTGGAAAATTTTAATTTCGTCATATACATTTACTTATTACAAAGAAGTTAACACACAGATGTGTTTCAAAATATTTGTAATGCAAGACAAATATTCAACGAACATATACAGCTTTCAACGACTATGATGGCGAGCATTTAAGCACTACAGAAAGATTAATGAATAGTAAAGTATTACGTTTCTCACGACTTGACTACCATCATATGTCACCTGATAACGCCGCATTTTAAGGTTAGAACGCGCGTAGTTAAAAACGATCGTCACTCGAAAAATCATTTACATGGCATTACTTTTTTATCGTTTTATGGAAATTAGATAAATAATTAACATAATAATAACATATATAATTAACATATTTCTGTATATTTGTATTTTTTGTATTAATAAACAACAGGCTCCAGCGCATGCGCAGTATGCCTTACCAGCACGTGGTATCCATATCTCGCACCGAGTAAGTCAAGCAGAAACCGGAATACTCTTTGACTTGCATCGTACTGATAGAACTCCCTTAACTTCTACCTGGTTCCAGATGGATTTAAGTCGATTTCAGCTTAAATAAAGTTAATTCCAGTTGGATTCTGGTCAGAATTTCAGTTGAATCCAACTGAATATTTTTTATCGGGATATTATAAAATATGTTCTGCTATCGGGTATTGCTAACTAAGAGCGATATCAAATTGAACAAGGGTTTGGCTATCCTGTATAACCTCGAAAACTTTTATTTCGTATTCTAATGAATTAAATAATTAAATTAATACGACATTCATTTGATTCCATAGTTAATAGCATGAACTTCGCTAATGAATTCATATCATTATCATATAAATAAGTAATAGTATCATATACATAAGTAGTAGTGTTTTACTGCTGTCCAGGTAATGGTCCCAATTTTTCGTCTGTCCAGATATCGGGTACATTTACCTTATATAGTCTCGGAAAGGTTCAAACCTCCGGAATCCCAATTTTCTTGAAACTCGCAGAGGTTGGGGGTAGTACACTATAAACATCTGTAGAGTTATAAAACCTCTAACACAAATATTTATTTTTCCTAGAGGAAGTTTCGTCATAGTAAAAAAAAAATTTTTTTGAGGAAATGTGTTAGGGACGTTTGGAATCGAAATACACTATTTTTAGAAAATGTCCGTGCGTGTGTGTGTGCGTGCGTGCGTGCGTGCGTGCGTGCGTGCGTGTGTGTGTGTGTGCGCGTGTGTGTATGTGTGTGTGTGTGTGTGTGTGCGTGTGTGCGTGTGTGCGTGTGTGTGTGTGTGCGTGTGTGTGTGTGTGTGGGTGTTTTTTTAGTGCGCGCACAGTCAGCAAACTCTCCAACCAGTGGCCCTACAAAATCCGTTGCCGTTGTTGTTATCCCTATGCCCCCCTACTGAAGAAGTGCAGCTGATTATCAGCTGATAATCAGGTGATAATCGTGCCAAAACGGCACCTGATTATCAGCTGATTTTCACATGAAAATTTATCGTTTAAAATTTATTTATTATGAGTTATTATTATTTATTATTATAAATTATTATTATCGTTCATTTACTTGAATCTATACGATTAACTAATGCATTTAAAATAATGTACACTGTGGCAAAGAAGTTTTGAATTATTTGTTAGGAGTGTAAAATTAAAATTAACAATAATAAATGATAATAATTCATAATAAATGAAAATATCAACAGGATTTTCAGGTCAAAATCAGCTGATAATCAGATGATAATCACCTGATAGTCACCTTATGGTTACCCGATTCTCAGATGATTATCAGCTGATATGCACCTGAAAATCATGTTGATATTTTCATTTATTATTAATAATTATTATTATTAATTATTATTAGTAATGTTATATTCCTAAATTGTAACAAATAATTCTAAACTTCTTTGTCAGCATCTACATTTTTCGACATTTTTTCGAACTTAATTTAATAAAATTTAGTTAATTAATAAAGTGAACTTAATTTAATAAAGTTTAATTTAATTAAACTTAAGTTAATAAATAACAATAATTAACAATAAATAAATTTTAAACTATAAATTTTCATGTGAAAATCAGCTGATAATCAGGTGCCGTTTTAGCACGATTGTCGCCTGATTATCAGCTCATAATCAGTTGTAGTTTTTCAGTAAGGCCGTCCCATTTAGCCTTCCGGCTAAGTGTGTGTGTTTATACGCTTATATCTCACGATCTACTCTACCGATTTTAATCAGACAGGTCTCCTCTTTTTTGTTTTACTTCCACCATTCGAGTCAATATTTCCTTTTTATACATTTTTCAATTCTTCACATTTTAATGACTTATTTTACTATTTAGAACTAATATTGTTTATATATTATGAATTCACTGTATGCAGGATAAAATTCTCTATAATTTAAAAAAAAATGCCGCTAGCTATATTTAGGCATAAGTTATTGATGACAACGTAATTTCTTGAAAACAGGTTTTATTTCGAAATCAAGAAATTATATTAACATGAATTGTAACGGCCGGCGCGTGTGCGTATGCGTGCGCGTGTGCGTTCGCATGTATGTATGTGTGTGTGCGAGTGTACGAGGTTCGAACTAGCCAAGCCTCAACACGCAGCTACGGCACGCGCAAACCGAAGCATGTAAACATCTTCCAACCTTGCGCGAAGAGCAAGGCCGGGAGATGCTCGCGCGTGCCGAGGCAGAAATGAGTCGGCAGTATTGCTTTCGCCGCAGCAGAGGATAGCTGCCGAAATTCTCTGCCGAACGAGAGGGAGCCCCTTGTTCCGAGAGAGAGTCGCGTGCGTGCTCCGATGCAAGGAGAGTACGAGTATAGCAGAGAGAGAGAGAGAGAGAGAGAGAGAGAGAGAGAGAGAGAGAGAGAGAGAGAGAGAGAGAGAGAGAGAGAGAGAGAGAGAGAGAGAGAGAAGGATAGATAGATAGATAATTAATAGTTTATTCGCTTGAGCAAAATTATAATATACATTAATTAATCAAGTAAGACAATAATTCGGATGATAGTGAGATATAACAATACATGAAGACTACTAGCGTGTCGATACAACCAGTCGCAACATTTATATATAAATACTCATAGAGACACAAAATACTACAGATAAAATGCTGCCCTACTGTTATAATAATACTCTTTGGTAATTACGACTAATAAAATAAAATTTAAAATTTTTGTAGAATACATGTAAAATATTTCTTAAAAACTAATATAAAATTCTTATATAAAATTCGACGCCTTTACAACGAACATCACAATATATCACGAGTGTAAGGGACTTAAGTATCACAGATATAATTCAGTCATCGATTTACATACTATTTATGGATCGGCAAGACAGGTCTCAGTGCTTAGATACTAGAGTATGTGAGTCAGTCGGTAGCTTCTTTCGCTGCCATCTTCCCTTTGGAAGGTCTAATGATCGAGACCAAGAAAGTAGTTGCGGCCCGCCCTCTTAAATGCTTGATACGATGGTAGATGACGCAGGGAGGAGGGAAGAGAATTCTATAAATGAGCAATTTGGATTTGGAAAGCTTTTTCACCAGTCTTAGTGCTTGCTTCTGGGATATTAAGTTCCTGCGGAACTCCCCTACAGGGACGCCGGGGCTTGTACTCCGAGAAGAATGCAGCTAAATAATTCGGCTCTCGTAGACGTGTGATTTTATACATCAAAAGCGCTGCAAAGTAAGACCTACGAGAATCCGAGCGGAGCCAGCCCAGACGTCTCCTGTAAGGGCTGATATGCTCGTCCCTTCTGACCTCAAAAATGTATCTCACAGATGCATTGCTTAACCGTTGTAGTCGGATACGCAGTTCAGATGTTGCATCTAAGCATACCACCGTGCAGTAGTCAAGATGAGGCTGCACTAGGGTCTCGACTAACCTCCTGCGGAGAGTCTCGGTGGTACAGGCCCTAATAACCCGCAGAATGTATAAGGCCTTGTTGACTTTTTTCGTTACTTTATCGACGTGCGGTTTCCACGTTAATTTAGAATCAAGAGTAACACCGAGACTCACAACTTCCTCGCTAAAGGGGATGAGAACTCCCCCCGTCATCCCAATGCCAGGTAGGTCCATTTCGTTAATACCATTTATATTTTTCTTTGAGCCAAAAATAATTGCCTTGGTTTTGCCAGCATTGAGATGCAGGCCGGAGTCCCCCGCCCATTCGGATATCAGTTGTGCAACTACGGTCAGCCAAGATATCCCCTCTAGAATTGGATCTTTTGTGGTATGCAGATATACCTGCAGGTCGTCTGCATAAAAAATGTGGTTTACTGTTCGTCCGTTTAGTATGTCGCGTAGGTCATTTACATAAAGGCAGAAGAGCAGTGACCCCAGGACGGAACCTTGTGGGACTCTCAGGTTTGTTTCGAGCCAGTCAGATGATCCGCCACTTTTTGAAAGTACGGACTGGGAGCGACCTTGCAAGTACGATTTAGTCCACAAAAGCGCCGTCCTTGAGAATCCCAGTGCTCTTAGTTTGTTTAGTAGTTTCGTTGGTGAAATAGTGTCGAAGGCTTTGATAAAGTCAAACAGCAGAAGTAAAGTCACCTTCTTCTTGTCAATAGCCATGCGTATGTCATCGGTTAATTTGATAAGGGCAGTCTGCGTGCTGTGATGTCTTCTAAATCCGGCCTGGAAGGGATCAAGGAGATTATTTCTATTTAGGTACTCCGTGATTTGGGTGTGGGCGATCTTTTCGAGAACTTTGGATAAGAAACAAAGCAGCGCTATTGGACAGAGCCCGATACTGTTGATGGTGCTACAACTTTTTTAAGTGATATTACCTGTGCCTGCTTCCAAGAACTCGGAAAGATTCCCTGGGCGAAAGAGGAATTAAAGATTTGTACTAAATAATCACCAATAGCCGGAAGAGCTTTCACTATTATCTTCTGGGGAATCCCGTCCGTCCCTCTCGCCTGCGAGGAAAAGTGGGAAATAGCAAGGACTACATCAGTAAGGTTTATCGGTTTAAAGACAAAACCCTCCTCGCTTGAAGACCGTATAGTGTACATTACTTCATCTATGTTCTCGAGGGGAGAGACAGAGATCCCCGAGAAATGAGCATTTAGCTCCCCCGGTGTAAAACAATGAAGATCATCCTCTTTTCGTTGAGGCAAGAGACCGAGGTTACGCATTTCCTTCCAGATGTTATTTTCATCGAGAGCGTCTGCAAGATGATTATGTACGAAGGAATTACGCTCTCAACTTACACGCTCGTCGACCTCATTGCTGAGCCGAAGAAACTCATCGAGTAAATCTGCTCGCCCAGTGCGTATGTATCGCCTGTGCGTGGTATTTCGTTTATCGATGAGTTATGAGTTGCTTCAACTTGGGCCCAAACCAAAGAGCATATCTTTTTTTGTTAGGACTAACTGTCTTTAAGGGTGCCAATTCATCAGTAACTATGTTTAGATTAGTGTTCAAGTTATTTACGGCTCCTTCCAGATCAGATTCTATAGAATTCATGGCCTCCCAGTCACAGCATGACAGCATCCTATTGAGAGAAGTAGGACATACACCATTAAAATCACGAAACGAAAAAGAGTCTCTCGCGGGGACTGGTACAAAGATGTTGATGGCAACATCTATGATGCTGTGCTTGCCGAAACTAGGTTGCCACTCATTCTTGGAGTCAATTATTACGTCATTGTCATCAGTAAATATGGCGTCAATCCATCTGTGAGGAGTTGGATGCGGGTGTGTTGGGCCGTGTTGCACAATCTGAAGAGAGAGCTTATCTGCGAAGCTTCGAACTGTTTTTGCGTCACTCTCTGTTTTCGACGACAGGTCTGCATTCAGATCTCCCATTATAACTTTGTGGCTATACTCTTCATTCAAATCCCTGAGTATGGTGAACATGTCCGTGTCTTTCTGCATCGCTATATGTGGGGGTCTATAAATCACACCGACAAAAATTGGAGGGGAGTCGTTCTGTTGTACGCTGCAAAATAGATACTCAGGGATACCAGGTTTTCCTGGGTCCAGAGTATTCGAATACGCTAGTTTAGTAACCTTGAAGTCATTGCGCACATACAAAGCAACGCCACCTCCATTGATGTTGCGGTCTTGTCTTATGATAGAGTAGCCTTTTATCTGAATGAGACTGTAGTCTACAACCGGGCCCAACCACGATTCCGCTATCCCAAACACGTGGTAGGGGGGATTTTCAGCCAGAAGCATACGAAGCTTCTCAATGCAGGACCTAAGCGAGTTTATGTTTAGGAAACCCGCCTTAAAGGAATTCCCGCTCCCTGCCCCGACGGTGGCAACCGAACCCAGTCATGACATCCGCGCCGATCCACCAGCATGTGCTGCTTCCCCCTTCTTTTTTCTAACATTTGTTTCTGTGTTGGGAAGACGTTGTCTATGAGCACATTGAAACGATGCTAGAATGGCTTGTAGATCGGCAGCGGATGCAAAAGCATGCGTGCGCTCACCACTTTTCCGCCTGGCTAAGAACCTGCCCCCGGCGTGCCAAACATACTTGAAGTCAAGCCCCTGTGCAATGGGCCTCAAGTTTTCGAAAGTTAAAAATTTTTCCTGTGGCAATATCTCGTTTATAAATATTTTCTGCTTGGGCACACAGGAAGCAGCCTCCGTACCAAGCAATTCGGGCTTGATGTTATTCGTGGTGAGGTAGTTGTTCTCGAGCGCGCGTTTGGCTCGCATAACATCCCTGACGAGGCTTGGGTTGGCGAGTCTGACAATACAAGAAGGCAGCGCGTGCGGTCGCGATCCCGAGCCTCCCTCTACCTCACTGCCTCCCCTCGCACCTAAGTCACGGGACCACAGGACCCTAGAGTGAACCAGATTTCTTCTCTCGAAAGAGGGAAGAACGGTATCCAGTACTGCATGCGAAACTTCATTTAATATGTCTTGGGAGACTTCGCAATTTTTATCCAAAATACCATTGATTATTAATTCGCAACACTCAGCACCGTTGTCCCCAGCTAGCGCATCCCGGGCCCCGAGACCTGGGGGGAAGCGAGTGACTTCCGACTCGGCATTTAAATCAATCGGAACACTGTCCAGCGCGTTCACCCGACCGGCGTGGAGGAATAGCTGAAGCCCGCTTAGGTTGTGATTGCAATGTAGTCCGCAATATTTACCGCACTGTCCGCAATCTTTACCGCACTTTTCGGTAGCAACTGTTTCACCAACCAAAACATAAGAGGCGCTACCTCCGCGCTTCGGTAATTTCTACCCCGCGCGCCGGTAGTGTCAGCATCAGTCGGTAGCTTATACTGCCTAACCTCCATTGCCCCACCGTTTCGGCTCTGTTTACAGAAGATTGCGGCACATCACGCCTTCCTTTTTCTCAGTGTAGTAGTCAAATTGTTGCTGGTGGTGTTGCTAATGCAGTTGTTGGTGGTGTTATTGGCGCTGATATCTCGAAGTGATAGGAGTTGAGCTTGGTGCGCTCCAGGTTGATGTACGCGCTGAGGTCCAGACGCTGGGAGAAGATGCTGTTCGCTCCGCAGCTCTGCCAGGATGGTAAATGGGGATTGCGTAGATAACGCATTCGTTGTTGCCGATGCTTCATCCTCCTTCTCCACGCCTACATTAGAGTCCGCTGTCGACGGCTTCCGAGTACTATCGACCCGTTTGGCGTTGTTTTTCTTTGTAGGCTTCGGCTCCTGTAGGTTGTTGACCTGCTCGGCACCTCTCTCTGGCACTCCTTGCCCCTGCGCCCCGGCAGTCGATCCAGTAGTCTTAGCCGGCTTGCCGGAGAGCGTGCGCAGCGCGCGCGCTGCTGTTTCGTGAGGAGAGCGTAGCAGCCGGCGTTGATGAGCCAAGAGGCGCGCGTTGGTAGGAGGTGGTAATGAGAAGAATTCTGCGCGCGCCGTTGCGAAGATGACACGCGCGTGCTCACCTGCTCGCTCTCCGGCTTGTCGATAGATCTTGACGTCTCTGCTAATGCTTGTCGCTGCTCCTCACTCCTGCATGTGTCACACGGCATGCCCTTCTTCTTTCCAGAGCATTTTGCGTTGCGCGGCCGGCGATACTCGGAGCATAGCTTCAGCTTCACTTTCGACGTTTCTCCGCACACTGCATAGGTGTCCATGCTCCACAACAAGTCACACGGTCTGGAAAGGTGACGCCTTTGACAGCGTTCGGTCTGCTAGTGGTTGACCAGCAGAAGTTAAAATTTTATGTCGCTACGTTGCTTGGAGAGCCGTTGCTGTAGGAGACCCGCGCCGGCTTGCAGTTAAGTGCAGGTGCAGTGCAGTGCAGTGATGAAGTGATGATCAGCTGAGGTTATGATGGAGTAACAATGAAGCTGGTGGACACGACGAAAACGACAACCAAGATCTGCCCCTTGATGGTAGATGGGCTTCCCCGGCCTTGGAGGTTAGGGTAAGCGTCGTCTATAGGAAACGCGACTCCTGGCTCATAGAACACCATGTGAGACATGGGCCCTTAGGCGGGAAGCTTGAGAGCCGGTGGAGCCACATTCCTGTCAAAAAAGCACTCCGAGGAGTGAGAAAATTTTGAGTATTGCTCAGATAAAGCGCGAGCAAAATTTAGGAGATGTTGACACTTACCCGACCAGAGAAAGAGACCCCAAGGAGAGAGAGAGAGAGAGAGAGAGAGAGAGAGAGGAAGTTGAGTGCGTCGCAAGTGCAGAGGGAGAGAGGGAATCGGCGGAGAGTGAGAGAACAGCGCGGCCGACAGCCAGCTACGGCCAGACCGCCGGCGAAGGAGAGAGAGAGAGCGAGAGGAGAGAGAAAGAGAGAGAGGCATACGAGCCCGCGCTGACGCGACGGCACCCGTCTCTACGCCGAGGTCTCACACTACGCAGGAGGTAAGTCATGGTCAGGCGAATGCACGCTCTCCCTGCGGCCGACGTACGTCAGGAGAACGATCCGCGGATGAGCGAGCGTGGCCGCCGACGCACGTGTGAGTTTCTATCATGCGTGGCGATCGGGCGACGGCGGCGTAAGCCGCTTTTGCGTGTACGTGTGTGTGACCGCACACACACTTGTTTCGCGTACACGGGCGCACGACCGGCCCGGCGCGTACTTATCGCACGTGCCGCGTGTGTAAGTTGTAAAGTAACTGCCCGAGGGGCAATAAACTTTAGTGTTTTTATAGACGTGTTCGCGTGTCATTTAGCGCGCCCATCCTAATCCCTTTTCCCAATCGGTGGCACATGGTATAGGATACCACCGGCCTCCGCGAGCGCGAGCACATGGTACTCGCGCATTACTGAGCAGTCAGGGCAGCACGCTCAGAGAGAGGAAGGGCGACGACCAAGTCGCTTGTTTTAATGCCGGTAGGTGCAGCTACTGGCGATAGCAGCCGACGGCGAGCGACAGCGCGCAGCAGTGCGAACTAGGAGCAGAGATCGCCGAGAGTCGGCACGAACAAGTGCTCGCGCCTATCTTTCGCTGCGCCGTTCATCGGCAACTCCGCTTTGGGAAAGCGAGCAATGCGGACAAAGCTTACCCCGTTACAACTGGCGCCCATAATGTGTGGATACACGGATACCTGCCACCGACAAGCGTGCGGAAAATTGGATTAGATCAATCAGAATTTGATTGGAGAAAATTTTTTTTTCTTTCTTTGTGAAATTTGAAATTCGATTAGATCAAATTGGTTTTTTCTACGGAGTGTAGAATCGGGTGGTGCGAATAACTGCGACGCGCGACCTGCGATATTTCGCGAGCACGCGATAAACTGCGTGTGTAAGCGTGTGTGTGCGCGAGTAACAATATTTCCTTTTTCTGGGAATGGTTAGCGTACGAGAGCTGATAGTAAATACTGGCTGTACGACTCGTGTTTAATTTTCGCCTTTCCCTTCCTTTTGTCGTGTTAGTTAATTGATTAATTAACTAATTAATGGGTTAATTAACAAAATAGGGAATCGATTAGCAAAACAGAAATCAAATAAAAATTTATAAATAACCTTTCTTTTTTTTTCTGTTTTACGGTTAAATTTTGTTTCGTGTTTTGTTGTTTTTTTTCTAATTACTTTTCGGCTACCTTTGCCGCAGAGGTGAAAAGCGACAAAAGGGAGCAGTTCGCCGTCTCTCAGCGATGGTGGAGAGATTGTGAGCCACAACTGAAAGTCGAACCGGGATACACACACGCGCTCAATCGGAGCATACCTGGATATGAGCGAAAATTATCTTGTATTTTTTTCTCTTTTATTTTTATTTTTGGTGCGCCCATCCGATACGCGAGCGTATTCGTTTAGCCGCATACAGGTGTACTCCGGGAGAGTTTGAGTCGACGACTCTGTGTTAGCGCGACAAATTCATGGAGCGGCAGAACAACTTACACTGCAATAGAGGTAGCGCAGCCATGGGAGATTCTACAGCCAAAACGATAGATAATTGGTGCAGATGTCTCACCGAGGACGAGACACTGCGCTACACTCGGGCGCTCGGGCTAAAGACGAACGGCAGAACGTTCCTGAAATTGGAATGAATTAGCAAATGGCTAGTCGGCGCCTACGAATCGCAAGATTTCGAAGGCGTAGCCGACGCCGACGAGCATTCCGCATGGGTGGAACGCGCGAATGCTCACCGCACGTTCCTGGATCGAACGTCCCGCTTGGAACACGATATAACGTGGGCAAACTCCACGTCGGACGAGCCGCATCCACTCGAGGTTTTAAAAACTGACGAGGTAGTCCAGAGAAACCTTGAGTGCAGTCGCGAATGGGCTACAGAAGTAACCAGAGTCGACAGCGAAGATGAAACAGCGTCCCACGACGAGACCAAAAACCAGGATGCGGAGTTGAGCGAACAAAACACGGCGAATAGAAGGCCGGCAATGTTCGAGAGGTCAATGGCAGACGGCACGACGCTGCAAGTGCCAACCGACTGGGCTGTGTACATGGCCGCGGTCGATAAGAAACTTCGGCAAATCGAAGAATCGACGCGGATCATGGCCGCCAACCGAAGCGATGCGGCGAATGACTTTCACGGACCTCACGTCCGCCGGCCAAAATGTGGAGAATCTGGGGGAAGAAACGCAGAGGAGGAACTTGCCTCCTCAGCAAGACATCGGCGGGGAGCTGCCGACACCGATACAACGACCTACTCGGAGGCTACGACAGCCCCCGGTTGATGCGAGGCCGCCGCCACCTACTACCCCGCTGTTGCACCGAAACGGTCTTGGTGGCACCTGAAGGGGGGGGGGAGAATGGATCACAGAGCCAGCCAATAGAATTGGCCGACTATGAGATACGGCGCGATCTAAGAGGACGGTCTATGCCGGGGTCGTTTGAAGAATTAAACCGCACGACGGGCGGCGGACTTCGAAATGTCTACCAAGTATTGCGCCGATGGGGATTCCAGTTCGCCGGCGATACTGGCGAGAGCATTGACGCCTTTCCCGAGCGAGTCGAGAAAAATTAGGAAGTCGTCAAGCTTACAGAAGGGAAGATACTGAGTGCCCTTCCGGGGTTATTCGTCGGTGTAGCCGGTACCTGCGTGCGGTGCAACAGGATGAGCTGGATCACCTGGGAGGAATTCTGCTGTCGGATACGGTGATGGTGTGACATGACAGACCGCGTGCAGCAACGACTGGCGCATGAGGTCGCTTTGAGGACGCAAGGACCAGAAGAGTCCGTGCGCGACTACGTTACGTGCCTCGAAGGGTTGATGCGGAAGATGGAGCCACTGCCGACGCTCGACTTTATGCTGGGGGCGCTACACCGGAACATGAAGCCGCGATTGCATCAGCTTATTCGGCGGAGCGATTTCGAGGATATCGAGATATTGCTCGACCTAGCAATGGAGGCGGAGCCTGCACTGGACGCAGAGAAGTTATTCAAGCCTCCGCCGCCGCCGGAGTCGTGCGTGTACATATAGTGGGCGTATAGATCCCGCAAAGCGGCTCCATCCATGGGGAAGGTCGCGGCGGTAGAGACAAAGCTGCCACCGACCCCGCTGCGACGAAAAGTGTCGACGATAGACGAAACGCTGTCAAAAAAAGTCCACTTGGAAAAAGTGGAAAAAGTGGACTTTTTTCGATATTTTTTTACATCCCCAGACTTCAGCATGCGTGGCACACTAATATGGATTACCGGACTGGTTTTCTACGTAAAAATTGAAGATTTTACACCTTGTCTCGTTTATGTGCTTCGCACGCTCAACTAATAGCAGCAATAAATTACTTTAAGAAAAAAGTATCAAAACAGTTAAAGGTTCCGTGGATTTCCTCATATAATTCTTTTTATCAGTTTTTCAATACGAAAACTTTAAATTACATCAAATTACCCCTGAAAATCGATTTTTTTGAATATGTCGAGAACGATTAGGAATGTTACAAATATATATGGGAGCGTCCAGCAGAAACGGGCCACCGAGCGCGCGCGGTGCCTTTTTTCGCGTAAAAGGCGCTCTGTTTAACTCGTTCATAATCGTATGCTGCGTCTTTGAAAAAAAAACCAAGGACCTATATCGATAAATTTGTTCCTGCTCTTTCCAATGGTGCCATTGTTTTTATTGCGAAACGCTTTCTTCCAGACGAAAACTCGAGTTGAATATTGAAAGCCATTTTTCTCAAAGTATATCATGTTTTTTTTCAAAATAAACTACACCACTGGAAAGTACAACTCTTAAGCTTCAAAACCCTATCTTGGAGAAGTTGGAGAAATAAAGGGTTTAAAAGTAACAACATGAAAAAGACAGCGCCGAGGGTCCGCGCGAGCCCCTCGCGCCCGTGCGTACGGCACGTTGAAGTGCACGATCTATTCAATTAGCTAATAATCGTGTACCAAGTCTCTGAAAAAAGAACTAAGGACATATATCGATAGATTTTTTCCTGCTCTTTCCAATGGTGCTATTATTTTTATTCCGAAATTTTTCAAATTTTGTTATATAAATGAACAAAGTTCATTGTAATATTATACTAACTGTTACAACTAGATCCACAAAATTATGTCCACGCATTGGCATTGTAAGTTACAAAACATTTTATATTTACAAAAAAGAAAGGGCGAAATAGCACATCGCGTATATTAATCCGCCCTTCAGCATAGCGTAAAAAGTTCGGGCAGCCGCTGTCTTTTTGATCTTACTATTTTTGAACTTTTCATGTTTCAACTTAAAAATATAATATTTTATAGTTTAAGACTTGTACTTTTGAAGAATATAATTCATTTTGAAGAAAAGACTGATATTTTATTGAAAAAATAGAGTTTAAACATTCAAATGAAATTTTCAACTAGAAGGAAGCATTTCGGAATAAAACTAATAGCACCATTGGAAAGAGCAGGAAAAAATATATCGATATATGTCCTTAGCTCTTTTTTCAGAGACTTGGTACACGATTATTAGCGAATTGAATAGAGCGTGCACTTAAACGTGCCGTACGCACGGGCGCGAGGGGCTCGCGCGGACCCTCGGCGCTGTCTTTTTCATGTTGTTACTTTTAAACCCTTTATTTCTCCAACTTCTCCAAGATAGGATTTTGAAGCTTAAGAGTTGTACTTTACAATGGTGTAGTTTATTTTGAAAAAAAACATGATATACTTTGAGAAAAAATGGCTTTCAATATTCAACTCGAGTTTTCGTCCGGAAGAAAGCGTTTCACAATAAAAACAATGGCACCATTGGAAAGAGCAGGAAAAAATCTATCGATGTAAGTCCTTGGTTTTTTTTTTCAAAGACGCAGCATACGATTATGAACGAGTTAAACAGAGCGCCTTTTACACGAAAAAAGGCACCGCGCGCGCTCGGTGGCCCGTTTCTGTTGGACGCTCCCATATAGCAGTTTCATGATCCCTTAAAAGACATTTTTCTATTCTATTTGCATATATAAAATATTGTAAAAAAATTTTGTAATATTAAAATATAGACAGTAACAATAAGAAGTAGCGAATAAAAGCCATTTTATTGTGTAATTCTCGATTTTATTTGTTTCTGAATCGACATTATGGTACATAGGTAGAACAATAATGATACTCATCAAAAAATGTTTGACGCATAAGGATTTTCGGCACCAGGAACACCTAATAATAGCAACATTTGTACATCCAGGTATCTCGCAATTAGCTTGATCTGATCGCGTAAAGCCGAATTCGACAGGATTGTCAAATTGATCAGGTTTTTTGTTCACATACCCACTCTTAAACCATGAATATTTAAAAAGATTTGTATACCTAGGAGAAGAAAGTTGGTTATGTGTAAGTGAATGTAATTTTATAATATTGTTTTTTAAATGTAATTGTAAGTCCCCATTCAATAATACAACGTTGTCGGAAAAATGCCTCACGAGATTTTTCCATATACGGAAACCAAATACATCTAAAGGTTGTATCTTGGAAGTTGTGCCTTTGGGTATCTTTAATACATGTAACTGTTTATCTTTCGGTGTTGCTTCATGAATAATTTCTGGGCAATATCCACTCCATGAATCAATTAGCAGTACACTTTTACTATCAACAGATGGATAGAAAACTTTTTCTAACCACGTTTTAAAATGATCTACAAATATAATATATATTAAAAATATCGAATTAAAACACTCTTATAAGAAACTACTGCCAATAGGATTGCAGTAAAATTCCTCAAACTGTTTTTTATATATCCTATTCTTCATCTATAATAATCCATTTATTAAAATATTTTATGTTTTACATTTTTATGATTAATTTGAAGTAAAACACCATAAATTTCTATATATTCATACAAATTTCTTAATACAAATTTATTTTGAAAATGCTCTAAAATATTTCTGATTTCAACTTAAAATAATACGGTTGTTCGACATTTTTTTTTAAAAATACAAAAAGATAGTTTGCAAAAAATTGGCAGCATTCATAAGTTTAAAACATGGAGAAATAGTGAAATCCCCGTTTATTTATCTGTGCAGCCAATGTTTTGCAAAATATCGTTTTTCATTTTTCAGAAAATTTACGGAAATTTACAGTCTTTTTGTTTAAAATTATCTTAAAAATGAAAACATAAATATAAAAAAATTTAAATAAGAAGATTGTTATCGATGAAGAAAAGGAAGTTTAAAAAGTTTGAGGAAGTTAATTGCCAAAATATCGCGTTTTTTTTTCTTTTTTCATTAGTTTACCTTTAGTTAATTTACCGGATTTAGATGGCATAATATAAACATTCTTCGGTCTAAACAAATTTTTTTCTACTATTGGTCCAAACTCATCCTTTGTTTCTTTCATAACTAAAAAGAGGGGTGAAAGTAATTTTCCTTCGGTATTTATGGTTGGCTGTATTTTGTAGCTGTGGGTTGTTGCAGGAATAGATTGAACTACACATGCTACTTGTTTTGTCCCCTCCTCTGTTAACGTTCGCTTTGAATGAATTTCTAATTCAAAACCACTTTGGTCGGAATTATAAACATTTTCTGCTCCATACTGATTAATGTAATTTTGTGTAATAATTACAAATTTTTCGGCCTCTTCATTTAATTTTGACTTGTCTCGTAAAGTTTTTTTTGTAATAAATTTATTTATTTTTCTGTCAACTATTCTATGCTGTTTCTTAAATTTATAAATCCAAGAATCTGAAGCTTTGAATCGTATATCATGGAACTTAATATTTTTCTTGGCTTGTAATGCCCATTTGCGTAGATTGGTGTCGTGAATAATATTACCTACTTTGATAGATTCTTTCAAATTTTTCAATACGAATTCCGAAATTTCAGTTAGTTTTTCTTTATATGTACCGCCTTTATTAATCTGATTTGCCCAACGACGCAATTGACGTTCAGACAATACTTTTCTATACTTCTGTTGAACGGTGTTGATGCTTAAATTTTTCTTTTTACCAGATCGCCAGTACTCAACTGCATACTTTTTGTACTCAAAACTTAATTTTTCTTCATCTTCAGTACATTTATCAGTATCAGCAGGCCCTTTCTACCATATGTCGTCTTCAACAGGCATCACTTCACAATTTTTAAATTCTTCTTCAAATTCAAGCGTATAATCTTCTAGAGCTTCTACTTCATTATAGTTATCTATAGCATTCATAAGAATTTTTTCAATATTCTCTTTTAATTCTACTTCTGCATTATTAATTGGAGTTTGTTTTATGTTCAAGGCTTCGAATATTGCTAGTAGAAGGTTAATAACATTTATTGGATTCATTCTCATTGTTAATAAATGTTTACGATAAATAAAATCAAAAATTTGTTAACGTGTATTTTAAAATAAAATTACGCTCAAATTGACCGAGTTATGCACTGTACAAGTGAAAACAAACAAACTGTACAAGTGAAATATGAATTCTTTTTATCGGACTGTTCATATCAAAAAGTTGTTTATACACAGAAGTTTTATCAATAAAAATTATCACTCAAGTGACGGGCTGGTAATGTTTCATACACATAAGAATCGCACATAATAGTTCGTGCATTATATGTGCAGATAATTTTCGTGCAAATTATTTTTGTGCACATTATTTTTGTGCACATTATTTTTGTACACATTTTTTTTATGTGTACACACATTATATGGTGATTTCTCAAAATATCGGCCGATTGTGTTCTTTAATAAAAATACAAAACTATTTCGTTTATATAAATAAGACAAAAATTTCTGCAGATACTTTCAATTTTTTAACAATATATTCCATAGTCATATTTAAAAATATGAAAAATCTGTCCTAAAAGAATTCGTAAACACCGAAAATGTAACCTCCATTAGTTTCCGCGCGTACAATTAGAAATGTATTGTTGTATATTAGTCATCAGCTAATTGACATAAACATTCTTTCTTCGGCTGCGGAGTCTATCTAGGGACAGTTATGAAATACAGTCATTATAAATCTTGAATTTAAACATAAGTTTTTTTTTTATAGGACAGTAAATATTTTCCAAGCCAAATGAATAAAGTTAACAGAATTTAAAAATGTATACTTTATAGGTAATTTATTATATTTTAAATAATTTAAATAATGTTCTAATGTAATGTAATTAATATTTTATACTAGTTATCAATGATAAGTCTCAAAATATATGTTTAAGTAAGTTTATAATAAAAAACTTTATTTAAATTAAAAAATATTTTAATTACATGTAACCTCCGTTAACTGCTCCTTAAATCGCATTGTCAATACATTCGTGAAGCAAACCAAATTTTCTTTGTTTTTTTTTTTATTTACGAAACAATTACTTTTTGTACTCATATAATTTAATTGCCTTCTTAAAACTTCCCTATTGACGAGCGGACTGTGCTCCCGCAAACATATTTGACAAAACTCTCATTTATCCTGAAGAGGGACATATAAAATAAAATGTCCGAAACGTCGAACAAATAAAAAATTGGTGTTCTATTATTTAATAAAAAACCTAAGACCAAAACACCAATAACAAATGGTAGAAAATTGGCCATTAATTTCAATTATGGAAATATTATAAAAAAGACTACCAGTAGCAGCATATACACAAAATAGCCTTTTTAAAACAAATAATTTTTCATTTATTTAAATGCAAAACTCCAAATAGTTCTCGACATAATCAAAAAAATTGATTTTCAGGGGTGAATCTGAAGGGTTGTTTTCACCCCTTAAAATCATTTTTCCGCCGATAAGAAAAATACGCGTGACTTATTTTTTATAATTTTTACAGTTACTTTAAAAAACAAGAAAATTACAAGCAGACAAATTTTAAACTACAATATATATAGTAAAACAAATTAGAGTGTAAGCAATCCCTCAAAATCAGTTTAATCGTAAAAAACTTAAAACACCCCAACTTTAGTTTTTTATTTTATTTATAAAATATTATTTTTAAGTTAATTTGATATAATTTAAAGTTTTCGTATTGAAAAACTGAAAAGATTATATTTTTTTTAAATTAGGGGATGCAACTCCTTCAGATGAAAATTATCTCATATAACTACCTTCGTAAAGAAAATAATTTGGCATTTGTTTCTTTGTAAAATCCCTAATCGTTCTCGAGATATTTAAAAAAATCGATTTTTAGAGATGAATCTTAAGGGTTGTTTTCACCCCTTAAAATCGTTTTTCCGCCGATAAAAAAATACGCGTGTCTTATTTTTTATAATTTCTACAGTTACTTTAAAAAACAAGAAAATTACAAACAGAAACATTTTAAACTCTAATATATATAGTGAAACAAATTAGAGGGTAAGCAACCCGTCAAAATCGGTATAACCATAAAAAACTTAAATACCCCAACTTTAGTTTTCTATTTTATTTATAAAAAAATTATTTTTAAATTAATTTGATGTAATTTAAAGTTTTCGTATTGGAAAACTGATAAAGAGAATTACATATATATATTTTTTTAAATTAGGAATGCAACCCCTTAAGATGAAAATTGTATTCATTTAACTACCTTCTTAAAACAAATAATTTGGCACTTGTTTTTTTGCCAAATTCGCAATCGTTCTCGAGATATTTAAAAAAGTCGATTTTCAGGGGTGAACTTTAAGGGCTGTTTTCACCCTTTAAAACCGTTTTTTCGCAGATAAAAAAAAGACGTGTCTCTTATTTTTTGATGAGGCCAAGCCCCGACACGCAGCTACGGCACTCGCAAATCGAAGCATGTAAACGTCAAGGCCCTTCGCGCGTGCCGAGGCAGAAATGAGCCCGCAGTATTGCTTTCGCCGCAGCAGAGGATAGCTGCCAAAATTCTCTGCCGAACGAGAGAGAACCCCTTGTTCCTCGAGAGAGTCGCATGCGTGCCCCGGTGCAAGGAGAGTGCGAGTGCAGGAGAGAGAGAGAGAGAGAGAGAGAGAGAGAGAGAGAGAGAGAAAGAGAGAGAGAGAGAGAGAGAGAGAGAGAGAGAGAGAGAGAGAGAGAGAGAGAGAAGAAGGGGAGTGCGCCGCGCGTGCAAAGGGAGAGATAGCATCGGCGGAGAGTACGAGAGTGAGAGAGCAGCGCGGCCGACAGCCAGCTACGGCCAGACCGCCGGCGAAAGAGAGAATACAATAGAATAGAATAGAATTTTTATTGACGACTAAGGACTCTGCGGTCTAGGATAGTCAGGTACATAGGTATAATTAATAAATACAGTGGAGACCTGGTACATTATATAAACGCAGTTATACAGGTCAAGTACATATAGTGGGGAATAATAAAAGAAATAAAATAAAATAAAATAAAATAAACGCACGCCATATAAATAATAAAATAAACGCCTTCCGATCTGGTGCTTATTCCGATCAAGTAACTTTTAAAATAGCGCATACAGGTCTTAAAAAACTACTTAACAATATAAAAATATAAAAATAATACAAAAAAATAATAAAATAAAAATAAAAATAAAAATAATACTTGATAAAGATAAAAAAAACAATAAAATAAAAAAAACGGAAGTAAATAAATAAATAAAATAAAATACATCAGTTTAACTCGCAAGATAAAAAATACTTAAGCAGAAGCGGCTTGAATCATGGCTCCCGATAATGCTTTCTAATGCTGTCTGGTAGTTCATTCCAAAGGCGTGCCACTCCAATTGTAAAAGAGTGCTTATTGCGTTCCAAGTGGGCCCATTGTATATCCAGATCCAGCTCGGAGCACCGCTTGGAGCCAGATTTATCGCTGGGTCGAAAGGCAAACTTCTCCGCCAAGTAACATGGAGAGGATGAGCGTAAAACACTGGCAAGGAGGCACAGGCACACGTAGTTTTGACGGAAACAGTACGAGAGGATCTCATGATCGACGAAGGTGGACGTGATATGGTCATATTTTTTTACTTCTGTGGCAAACCATAGGGCAGCGTCCTTACACCTTTGAAGCTTGGTTGGGGAAGACTAGTGACTTTACCAAGACGAGCTTTGTGTTACGGGGCAGGGAGTCGTTGTACTTTCTGAGCTTGGAGAGCGCTGCGAAGCATTTCCGCGAAGTTTCCTGGCAGTGCTTCGTCCAGGACAGGGTGGTGTCGATGGAGATATCCAAGATCTTTAGCGAGTCGTAAGAGACGATTGGCTGCCCATTTAATGTGAGCTGAGGTGGAGGTTGTACTTTCAGGCGGTTAATAAAGCCTCGTGTGCCTACCCATATGGCTTGCATTTTTTTAAGGTTGATGGAGAGATCGTTGGCAGTCGACCAAGAAGAAAGCGAGCCGAGGTCCTCGTTGACTTTAGCAACAATTAAATCTACGTCGTTGAACTGGCCAGAGTAATAGATAGTAAGATCGTCAGCATAGATGTGGTGAGAGCAATGATGGAGCGCAGCTGGGGCGTCGTTTATGTATAGCGAGAAAAACGGTGGTCCGTTCAGACTGCCTTGAGGAACTTCAGAATTTTTTGTGATGGGCTCGGAAGTTTCTCCTGACGGCGCTCTCACAACTTGCGATCTGTTTGACAAGAATGAATAGACCCAGGTACAAGCACTATCAGATAGTCCAGAATAGCATAGTTTGTCCACGAGTAGATCTACATTAAACATGTCGAAAGCTAGAGTGTAGTCGATGGCCACCGCTAGCGTTATTTCCTCGTTGTCCATAGCTTTATGGATTAGCGCTGTATGCGTGCTGTGCTTTTTCCGAAACCCTGATTGGCGACTGTCCAGAAGATCGTTGTCCTCGATAAATTTCGAGTTCTGACTATGGGCTATCGACTGCAGCAATTTCGAGGGCGCACATATGATGCTGATAGGCCTGAAGTACCCGATCTCAAGAGGAGGATATCTCTTCGGAAGGGGACGGACAATTGCACTTTTCCAGGCCGACGGAAAGACGCCAGTTTGCGAAGAGCAATCAAATATATTTAACATAACTGGTAGAATAACTGGCATACACCGCTAGATGAAGCTGAGTAGGATGTTGTCTGGACCGTGGGCGTTCGACCTAGCCTTAGAGAGAGCTTCGATGAATTGTGAAGGCGTGACGTGTTCGAAATAGAACTGACTATCCATTGAAATTCTAGCCGTCGATCGAAGGTCTGAGAGAGAGAGAGAGAGAGAGAGAGAGAGAGAGAGAGAGAGAGAGAGACGCAGGCATACGAGCCCGCGCTGACGCGCCGGCACCCGTCTCCACGCCGAGGCCTCACACTACGCTGGAGGTAAGTCCTAGCCAGGTGAACGCGTGCTCTTCCCGCGACGTACGTCCGGAGAGCGATACGCGGGCGAGCGAGCGAGGCCGCCGACGCGCGCGCGAGTTCCAATCGTGCGCGGCGATCGGGCGACGTCAGCGCGAGCCGCTTTTGCGTGTACGTACGTGTGTAACCGCACACACACACGTGTTTCGCGTGCGCGGGCGCACCCCCCGGACCGGCGCGTACTTATCGCATGCGCCGCGCGTGTACGTTGTAAAGTAACTGCCCGAGGGACAATAAACCTTAGTGCTTTTATAGACGTGTTCGCGTGTCATTTAGCGCGTCCATCCTAATCCCTTTTCCCAATCGGTAGCACGTGGTATAGGATACAACCGGTCTCTGCGGGCGCGAGTACACGGTACTCGCGCATTACTGGGCAGACGGGGCAGTACGCTCAGAGGCAGAAAGCGCGACGACGAAGTCACTCGTTGTAACGCCGGTAAGTGTGATTGCTGGCGACAGCAGCCGACGGTGAGTGACAGTGCGCAGCAGTGCGAACTAGGAGGAGAGATCGTTGAGGGTCGGCACGAACAAGTGCTCGCGCCTATCTTTTGCTGCACCGTTCATCGGCAACTCCGCTTTGGGAAAGCGAGTAACTCGGACAAAGCTTACCCCGTTACAGAATATTTTTTGTTTATAAAGAATATGGAATAATATAACTTGCTAAATTTGTACGTTTTTTTATTTATTATTTTTGGAGAAAAATAATAATTCAACAAAAAGTGTTAGTTTCATTCCCGTTGCATAACTCGAGTAAAATTAGCTTAATCGATTTGAAATTTTTTTAGCGGTAGATTTTGGATATCTTTCGGATGAGTTCTTTGGGCAAAAGTATTGGTCCAGAAATTTCAGAGATATTTGAGGTTACAATTTTTATAAACGTTTTTTTAAATCGTAATTCTCGAGAACGGTTTGATGTATCAGTTTGAAATTTTTAGGCAATTTTGCATGTGATATGCAATATTTCTGCAAAATTTTATAAAGATCATTCGATTATTTTTGGAGATATTGAACACTAAAAATTTTTATACCACTCTAACCTCAAAATCACAACTTTGATATGATTTTTCGGCGCTCGTGGTATAAAATACCGTTCGAAACTAGTGCGTAAGTCGATTATTTAAGTGGTGTGACTTTTTCGCACTCGCTTCGCTCGTGCAAAAAGTCACACCAGCTAAATAATCGACTTCCCCACCCGTGTCGAAATGTACTATTGTATTTTAAAACGTGATTTTTTATACCGCCTGATAACTAGAGTAAAATTGGCTTAAGAGGGTCATAAAGCCTTTGAGGTCAAAATCACCTGAAAAAATATAATAAAATATAATTGCTTATATATATACTAATAATATATTATAAGTAGGGATAATTTCTGTTATAATGGCCCGAAATATAATCTGTAGACTAATTTTATTCAAAGATATTGCATTGACGAGATTTTTGCTTTGGTAAAGCTTTTTGAGAAAAGTATTTGATAGATTTTCGTGGGACTTGTCTTAAAATACTTGAAATTTATGCAGTTATGGATCTAAGAGTTCGAAATATAAGATTTTCCGAAGCAAATTTTTTTTTTATTGAAAAACTACTTTTAATTCATGAATTTTAGGAATATTAACCGATCCTCTTGACTTTCCTTCAACATTACATTCTATTTTCAATGTAAAATAAAATTTTCATACACCAGAAAAAATACCCTTATGAAACGAAGAAAGGAGCTCTGGCATTTGATTTAACATTCGAGGCAGAAAACGGTATAATACAAATATCGCAAGGAATTGAGTATATTAAGATAACAATATTTTTTTTAATGAATTATTTGACTTGATTCTTCATATTTTACAGAATTTATGTGTATTTTTAACAGTATGTATCATTGGATATATTTTTGTTGTAACGCAAACAGTGGGAAAAAGGAAAATAAGTTGAATATTGTTTAAATTGTTGCCTTTTTGGAAAATTAGAATGGCTCTTACATTTTTCAGGGAAAGCATTAGGGTCTATAGCTCTACAGAGGTACATTGTGGGGTACTCCCACCAATCTCTGTGAGTTTCATGAAAATAAGGGTTCCGGATGTATGACCCTCTTCTAGTGAGTTTAACTTGACAGAGCAATCCCTACTGAAAAATCTCAGGTGAGATCTCACCTGAGATCTCGAGTCACAATCTCATGTGATGTTTGTTAACATAATTTTAAGGTGAGATCTCAGATGAAATTCTCATCTGAGTTTTCATTATAATATTTTTTACTTGGAACATATCCATTAAATTCAGATGAGATCTCAGGTGAGATTCTCAGCTGAGTTTTCATTATCATATTTTTTTACTTATATGGAACATAGCAATTAGACTCAGATGAGATCTCACGTGGGAATCCCACCTGAGCTTTACGAACTTGGACTTTTTATACTTATAAGTAAATAGGTTATATTTCGCACTTACCAGGAGAGTGCCGGGATCCGGATCACCGATTCGGCTCAAATTTTGGGATATGTTTTCGGACGTAGAAACATGAAGAAAGCTGTAATATTATGCCATAACGCTTAAAAAAACTTAAGTTATGCGCATTAATTGCTTTATTTAGAAAAAATCTATTTAAAAAGCCTCTTCTTAGAACCATAACCATTTAATCTTGCAAAGTCCTAAATACCATTTCAAGTAGAAAATAAAACTAGAGAAAATGATCTTTAATGTGCTTTTTTCGGAATTGAAAAATATTGATTCGTTCTAAAGTTATGAATGTTTAAATTTGAGCAACGAAAGTGCACCAAAATATGTATGAATTCAAACAGCGAATTTTAGGCATTTAACAGTGCATTATTATAGCTCAAATTTAAACTTTCATAACTTTAGAACGAATCAATATTTTTCAATCCCAAAACAAGCAAATTAAAGATCTTTTTCTACAGTTTTATTTTCTCTGCTTAAAATAGTTTTTAAGAATTTACTAGAGTAAATGGTTACTGTTTTGAGAATAGGCTTTTTTAATATATTTTTCCAAATAAAGCAAACAATATCCATAACTTGAGTAACATATTTTTCAAGGAGCAATATTTTGTTGATATGTAGCGAAAAATAGCTAAAAGCACTTAAAGAAGTCGATTTTTGGCTGTTACTTAACAGAATTTGATTTTACACAAAAATGTTAAATACAAAAGTTGTAGGTAATATTTAAACAACACAACTTTTTCTTATTGAACAATTTTCTCGCACAATCAATTCCTGACGAGTTAAACTCATAAAAACGATTTTTAACGCCTAAATATACATAAAATGGACGATTTTCGGCTATAACTTGACAGGATTTAACTTTACATTAATATGTTAAATAGAAAAGTTGTAGATAATATTTAAACAAAACATTTTCCCATTTAACATTTTCATGTAATATCAATTCCTAACGAGTTAGACCTATAAAAACGATTTTTAATGCCTAAATACACCTGAAATAGTCGACTTTCGCTTATTGTTCAAGAATTTGACTTTAAACAAAAATGTTAAACGCAAAAGATGTAGATAACATTTAAACAAAATTTTTTCCAATTAAAATTTTCATGTACAATCAATCTGATGATCTAAACCTATAAACACGATTTTTAACACCACAATACGACTTATATAGTCAATTCTCGCTTATTATTTAACAGAATTCGATTTAACCCAGAAATATGTAATACAATTGCTATAAATTAGATCGGAAAATTCAATATAACATTCGAAAGATCATATAATTATAAAAATATAATAATAAGATACAAAATTATGTTTGATTACAATGTTAATTGGAATAAACATATTAAAAATATAATTAAAAAAAATATATCTACTTTTCATTTTTTACAAAATGACAAATATTATGCAAAATAAAACATTTTTGATAATTATGCTCTTTTTAATAGCATCATAAATTATAGGAAAGAAATATAGCTTGGGCTGGTTTATGCATGCATTGTCTACGACCATTACAGAATCTACACAGCAAAATCTTTAAAATTATACACAAAAATACTTTTGCGATTGAAGAACTAATATTATTACGAGTAGTTAAAAAGTAGATATCGTAGATAAACAATTAATACAAGAAATAAAAGTATACAGGTACCAAAAAAACTAAAACAATAAGTAAAAAAATTGCTACATAGAAGCTGTCATAACTTATAATTCTTTGCCAAATGACCTAAAGAACTTGGAATGTAATATTGGGACCTTGAAAATTAATGCTTTATGTAAAGTATGTAGTAAAAAGCATGTCACTCAAAATATTGCTCATCGCTAGTCACTACTTTCTCCCATCTTTCTGGCAATTTACGGATTCCATCTCGGAAGAACTGATCGTCTTTTGAAGCTATCCAAGAATCGACCCATTTTTTGGCGTCTCCATATGAATGGAAGTGCTGCTCAGCCAAACCATGAGCCATCGACCGAAAAAGTGGTAGTCGGAAGGAGCAAAGTCTGGGCTATACAGAGGGTGAGGTAGGACATCCCCTTGAAGCGCTTCCAAAGTTTCTTTGACGACTTTTGCAACATGTGGCCGAGCATTGTCATGTAACAAAATCACCATGTCGTGTCTCTGCTCGTACAGCAGCCGTTTTTCCTTTAGGGCTAGGCTCAAACACATCAATTGCAGTCGATAGTGATCTCCCGTGATAGTTTCGTTCGGTTTCAGCAGTTCATAATAAATTACACCCTGCTGATCCCACCAAACACAGAGGAGAAGCTTCGAACCATGGATATTTGGCTTTGCGGACAATGTTGATGAATGGCCGGGCTTACCCCACGATTTTTCATGCTTAGGATTATCGTACTGTATCCACTTTCCATCGCCAGTCACGATACGATGCAAAAAATCTTTCCTTTTCTGCCGTTGAAGCAGCACTTCACATGAGAGAAAACGCCGCTCGACGTCTCTCGGCTTCAACTCATACAGCACCCAATGTCCTTGCTTCTGGATCATTCCTAACGTTTTCAAACGTTTCGAAACTGTTGTCTCATCTACTCGTAATGATTTTGCAAGTTCAGCTAGCATCTGACATGAGTCTTCATTCAGTAATTCTTCCAATTCTTCGTCTTCAAACTTTTTTGGTGCACTAGCACGTTCTTTATCTTCAAGATCAAAATCGTTATTTTTGAAGCATCGAAACCAGTCTCTGCATGTCGTTTCCGACAGAGCATTGTCACGTCCTAAGACACAACACGACTGGGATTGTTAACTCGATTAAGAGTTACGCTCTTTTTAGGCCGTAGCTGCGTTAGCTAATTAACCTTGGTTGAGCTAAGAGTTGGAAGTATAAGGCGCTTGTAGTGATTTTGAATATTTGTTGGTAGGGAATTTTTGGAAATTTATCAGGACCAACAGGTACGGCATACTTGTCCCTTAAGAACAGTTTTGTTGCACACGTCCCTTGTATGGATAGGATGTAGGTCACGAACCCAGGAGTTTAAGGTTTAGGAGAAAACAAATTTTACCCAATCTCAGGGAAAAATCTCAGGTTCACCCTTCCCTCTCAAGAGCTGGTGCTCATAAGCCACTGTGTATTAATTTAAATTATAAGATAGAGAGTAAACACTTGGGCTCCGAGTTAACAAACTATCATGAATAATTTTCTTTAATTTCTCAAATTATGTTGAATAAAATTTACTGGAGTTTCCAATGAATTTAATGCGTGTCAGAGAAATAGTATATCTTTGAATTAAATAAATAATTGCTTTTGTCAAGTCAAATTGCATCAGAGTCCTTAAAACGTCTCACTAGATGACTTGTAATTTCGAATAATGATGTCACTTAAAATCCTTAGGACCAAGGCCAAATTTTTATTCGAAATCCAAAGTTAATTATAGATTTATTTTTATTTGTGAATTCGATTATAATTTTCAATAAATTTTCTTGATAATTCCTTTTGTATAAATAAATGAATATTTACTTTGTCAAGTCAAATTGCATCAGAGTCCTTAAGACGTCTCATTAGATGACTTGTAATTTCGAATAATGATGTCACTTAAAATCCTTAGGACCAAGGCCAAATTTTTATTCGAAATCCAAAGTTAATTATAGATTTATTTTTATTTTTATTTTCTTGATCTTATTCACCTTTTTGTTTGAATTTGAATGTATTGTTGAATTCTTGAAATAATTTAGAATTTTGAAATTTGGAAAAATAATGTTAGTAAAACTGAATTTTTGGTAATGTTTGCATATTTATTCTGAATTTTGAAATGAAAATTTTTTTTTTTACAAGTCTAAAAGCTTGTGAGGCTTGCGTTGACTGCTTTGGTCAGTTCAGAAAAGCTTGTGAGGCTTGTGGTGAACTGCACACTCAGCAGTGCGCGTTCGGCGTATTTTAATCAGTTGCTCCTCCTCTTCTTCGGCTGGAAAAACTGCGGTGTCGAATCGGGTAGTTGCGTCATCTTGTGTTAACGAATCGCTGGTTGACATTTGTAACGGCGGTTGATGCTTTGCATATCCGTAATGTTAAATGGAGCGAGCGGTGCGGGAAAGCGGTGT
The DNA here is from genome assembly GCA_036365515.1 of Torymus aiolomorphi. NCBI lineage: Eukaryota > Metazoa > Arthropoda > Insecta > Hymenoptera > Torymidae > Torymus > Torymus aiolomorphi. Next base: position 204,187,556 of record CM070873.1, on the reverse strand, counting down.
CCAATGGTGCGGGGGTGGCATCCCTTCCAAACGTCAATTTTCAGTCGAGTGGGAAAAATCCTATGTTTTAACATAGAGAGCGGTAGAGAGCGGTCGCTCATCCCTTCTCTATAGTATTTTCCGGCGGCTCGTATCTTCCCTAAGGAGTGAGAGAGAGCGCTATAGGAGTGACAGAGAAAGAGAGAAGAGAGAGACAGAAGATATACCTATCTCCCTCACTCTTCAATCTTGTCACTGACCTTTTCACAGTTTTCTTCACTTTATTTAATATTGTTAGATATCGCAATTTCACAAATTAGTTACTATTTTATTTTAATAGGTATTTTTATAATAAGCTATTACAAATTTGAGCGGTGGTTATACGTTGATTAGAAGTGGAGTTATAGTGAATATAAAAAATCGAAAAATATAATTTTAGTTTCACAGAAAAATAATTAATATAATTTTACAATAATATGAAGTTTCATAAGAAATGGTGAAACTAAACAGTCAAGCTAAATATTATAAACATGTTTACAAAATTGTCGTAAATATCGCTATTATTTATTTAATTATAATGTTTTACTTAATATTAACGCAGTGAACATAAATGATTCTCTTAGGGTTTACATAGAATGTGTTTTTAGATTATTTCCAATCATAAAATTTATTATTTTTATATTTATTAATCGATTAATTAAGTAATCAGTCTTTCAAGCTTTGGATGTGAATATTTGTAATTGCTAGAAAATGAAATTATTATAAGAATATAAAACTACTAAGTTTCCACAAGAAAAATAATAATAAATCATTGAAATTATAAATAAACAGTTATTTTTAAAGTGTTGTTTGGAGATGGATTTTATATGAAAATGTAAAGAAAAATTATTGCACCTGAACTGTGTTGTTAGAAATTAAAAATGTAAAATAGTTAAATAAATATAAGTCTTATAAGTTTCAAGATTGGAAAATAATATTTGTCGCAGGGTAAAGAAACGAATGATTTTCTTGAATAAAAATCGTATTTTCGCTGTTTGTATATGCTACGCAGCATCTTAGGGGAAGATAAGAGTTTCCAGATGTGCGAGACTTCCTGTGCATGACCTTAGTAACGGTTTTCACATGAAATGTATTATTTTATTTAACTAATGAAATTTCCTATGCAGACTTTATAAAATATTAATTTGTGCATTCTAATTAGAACTCCAATAATTTCGTTAAATTATTTTACTGATTTTATACACTTTTGTGGACTTTTTATTCATTTGAAATATTTGAATTTTAATCGATTACTTATTATAATGTTACGTGAAAAACAAATAAGAAACATGTTACTGTTTATTTAGAATATTTCTATATATATATTTTATAAGGTTTGCATGAACAAAATAGAAATTCTTCATTAATAATATATATATATATATATATATATATATATATATATATATATATATATATATATATATATATATATATATATATATATATAAATATTTAGATTACATACAGGTTATAGTATAATTTTAACCTTGTTATAATTTCATTATTTGATTCCAAAAGAGAGTTTTAGTTAAACTAAACGAGATAATTATTAATCATTACAAAATACAAACAAGAGTAGTGTTTATTAATTTTTCATCTTTATTTATTCTAAATCTATCGTTCGCTATAAATCAAATAATTTTCCTACTTATAATTATTGAGATATTCAATGTTATTCTAAAATAATTTCCTCGTGCTATTGTATGTTGAGGCCCGAAAAGTTGTTGGAAAATGCGTCTCCTCGAAAAAGTTGGGGTGAGCTATTTTTAGTATGGGCCATGTGTACTGTAGCATCGAGATAACGCATCCGCTCGGAAAAAGCGTCCCTTAAAGCTAATTCACACTGTGAAAGAGTATTTTCAATTTTGTATATAGTTATTTTAAACTGAAAAACATTCATTTATTTATTTATTATGTTGTTAAATATTTATTTATTTATAACAAGAAAATTTTTTATAGTAGCCGAATACCTTGCTATTTGGTGGGCTTTCTTTTATAGAGGTAAAAGAACAAAGATTGAAATGAGTTTTATTACTCAGGTAGAGAAAATAATCCTTCTGGAGTGTGGCTTAAAGTATTACTATAAACTTAAATCTATTTTACAACGTTATATTTTATACACTTTTCATCCCACGCCTGAACGGTTGTTAGTTAATATGTATTGTACTTATTTAACTTAACTTATATATAAAAATACAAAATATTCAGTCAACATATAAAAGTAAAATTATAATTAACAACTCATACTTAAGCTATTATTTAAACATATCTTTGTAGAAAATTGACCATAATTTATAACACTAGCGCGTTAATACAACTGAGGTGGTTTAAATAAAAATCATAATGCTGAATTATTGTAATTTAACTAAGGGTACTATTACTATTTTTATGTAAATATCATTTTCTTATTCGGATTGTTTCATAATTATGTTGTGTTAATAATTAATTAGTGATGAACAGTTCTCTAGAGTGAATTACTTATTTTGTAATATTTTTCGATAAATGATTTAATACTATATTTTATTACACTCGTGGTCGTAGGTGTAGTTGATTACAATATTTTAGTTTATTGAAAATAATGTTTGTTCTTCGTCAAGAAGAAAAGAAAGTTTACAGTCCATTTAATATAAAGCCGAAATATAAGGAAAAAGGCAATTATAAGAATTTAAAATTCAAGATTAAGGCATACGCCGCGTCGACGTTTTATGGCAGCTTGTGGAAGCTTCGAGTGGCGCAGCTCACAACTCACAACCCTTGGTACAGTAGTGTCGGTAGGGTAGTAGTAGTTCAGGGTTATGATCGTGATTCATCAAATAGGAAATATTTGTAACTATATCCTAAATAATAGAAAGTAATAAAAAAAAATTTATTTTATGCAAGATCGTAGATGGTTCCGTCACACCCCCCTACTAAAACGGTTGCTTGGTATTTGCAAAAGAACTAGCAATCGCTTAGGTGTATACCTAGAAACAGAGACAAAAAAAATAAAAATTTTTTTTTTTTTTTTTTTTACTTTAGTGCGAAAAATCCGGATACAGGATTAAGTTCATGGTTTGTTTTTGAGGCTGATGCTACTGGATCAGTTGACCGAGGTTGTGGTTGTGGTGTAAGGAGCTCTCGTTCGGGTTGAACGGGTTGTTCTACATCTACATTTTCTCTTGGGTCTTTATTCAAATAAACTAGCATGTGAGCCAAAGAGCTCTATATTGCTGCTAGTAAATGTACAGACCATCCATACACTTTATGTAGTAGAAATCCGTTTATAAAGATTTCAATTATCATTTTAATGAATTGAAAAATCACTATTAGGGCTAAAATCCCGGCACTGGCGGTGCCAAATGCCATGAATTTTGTCCATGCCCTATCCCATGTGGATTGGATAATTATTTCCACTGCTTCTTTATTCAATAATTTTAAAATGGCACCGGAATGATCGGTTATAGGTAAATCGTTCATTTCTCTCGCAATATCATTTAAGTAGCCCGCTCTTTCTACCGGGAACATTATATGTTGTTTTAATTGCTCAATGTCCTTTTCACTATAGATTCCCGTGGTAGCTAAATAATCAGAGCTGATATAGTGCCAGGTGGCCTTTGATTTAGGGCTAATTTCTACAGGAGCTTTTGTCTCGGTGGGACGAGGTAAAATTTTATACCACTCTGTCCCTAAGGAATAATATGCCGGTAATAAAGTATTACAGCTTACGGCAGTTCCGTGATCTTTTAATATGTGAGTTCTCGGGGTCATGTAGTAAGTTTTATTTTGTCGAGTTACTTGTAATTCGGCAAAATATTCTTCTCCATGTTCAACTTTTACTTCTACAGGTACACATTTTACAATGTGTACGACCTCCCCTGCGGTGACGGCCATATAGCCTGGGCCTTTCATGAGATTATAAGCGAATTGGTCGGGCGCTTGAGTGGCTATTGCTAAAGCATTTTTTAATGTCTCTCTTTCGAGATTATACCTTTGTATTTCCACGTCCTGATACAAATACCCGATTTGGCTACGAACATGTTTTTCTACATACACGAATTTCGAATTTACATACGCGAATATGTCTAAATTACTGATAGAGATTTTATTTGGATTAGCGAATGATTCTCCTTTTACTGTTTCAAAAATAACGAGTTTAGGATGCTCGGTTCGCATTATTTTATACCCACAAACCGATTCTTCAGCCTTGCTTGTTAGTGCAAAAGTGATATCCTGAGTTGATAAAGAATATACAATTTGATCGTGATTACCGAAATAGTCAACTATCTTATTTGCATATCCCTCATACAAAATTCCATAATGACTGAATTTACAACTATCTATGGGTATGGCTTTCCAAAAGGTTGGTCCGCCATCAACGTCTATACAAGTATTATCAGACAATGTGCATGAAGTACCAGAGCTTAAATAGATTTTATTATTATTTATATCAACGCGAGCTTTCTGACTTTGAACGGTAACTCTAATGGTGCCTTGCACCACAACCGACTCCCATGAACCGTACGGGTCCATGTAAGCGGCACCTTGACAACTACCGCCATTTTTAATTGAACCGGCAAATGTCATAGAAAATGCATGTGTGTGATTTACCCTGACACCGTTGAATACATTGTTACCAAGGCGAAGATTCCCTGTATGAAAGAGATCTTCACATTGTTTACCGGAAATTTCCTGAATATATTCACCGGCACCCTGGTGTACAACAGACACGTGTGAGTGCATACCACAATAATACACAGTTCGGTGTACTTCTAGTTTACATTGAATAACTTCTGTTTCTAAATACTCATTGATCTGTAGGAGTTGAATATATTTTCGCGTCACGTTAGGCGCGATTTGTGGAATATCACACGGACCGACGTCTAATAAGGATAACGTTGTAATATTTAATATTTTTGAACCACAATCATATCCTATCAACCCAACTACACTGTGTAGAACAGCAGCAAGGACTAATAAATGATTCATCTGTAACAGAATAAATAAAAAAAAAAGGTTTTATGTATTATTCGGTTTCGGAATTTTCCTTTCTTTTCTTTTTGAATTTTATTTCTTTATTTATATATGATATTCGAAGACGATTAGCGTGTACAATTTTTGGTTTTTTATTAATTAACATTTTTACGTTATTTTTGTTAATGATTTCCAATATTTTATGAGGTCCCGTATAATGGTCACCAAATTTTTTCGGTTTTGATCCCTTTAATAAAAATACGAAATCTCCTATCTTAAAATTTTTTTGATTAATATTTTTATCGTAATATTTTTTTGATCTTAATTTTGAATTAACTAAATTATCGTAAACTAATTTCCTAATACCTGTAAGTCTAATAACTAAATCTTTTACATAACCCTGATAAGTAGGTAATAAATCACCTTCACGAAGGGGATCACTGGACGGAAGTCTTGCTAAACGTCCAAATACCACCTCAAAAGGTGTATGTTTTGTACTTTCCTGAATGCATGTGTTATAATTTAACATTGCAATATAGACCCACTGATCCCATTCGTTGTCTTTTCCTGCGTATTACTTTAAGAATTCACCTAACGCATGGTGAGACCTTTCTAACGAACCGTTCGATTGTGGGTGAAATGCGGTAGTTTTGATTTGTTTGATTTTAAATCTTTTTGCAATTTTTTTTTTTAAGTTACTAAGAAAATTTTGACCTTGATCAGTCAAAATAATCTTAGGAGCTCCGAAAACACAAATCAACTTCTTGATAAATGCGTCAGCAATCGTGGTTGCTAATGTATTTGACAAGGGTACTGCAAGGCAAAATTTTGATAATTGGTCTTGCATCGTTAAAATATATTCATTTCCCGACTTAGTAGCAGGCAATGGTCCCACGATATCAAGGGCAACCTTTTCGAAGGTTGTACCCGGTGTATCAGTGATCACCATTGGCTGTTTAGTTTTGAGTCTAACCAATTTTTTTAATTGACATTCTATACATTGTTGAATACGTCTTTGGATATCCTGTTTCAAATTTTCCCAATAATAATCCTGACGTATTCTATAAAATGTTTTAGAAACGCCACGGTGACCTCCGATAGGGCAGGTGTGCATTTCATAAAAAATTTCATCTCTTTTATTTTCCGGAACGTATTTTAAGGTTCCTTTACAAATAATGACTTTAACTTTACTCTGATTAAAAACAATCTTAAGAATTTCTAATATTTCGTTCCACGCAATATTTTCTATATAAGGACTTTTAGCAATGCTAATTCCGTCCAATTTTTTTCTTGTAAATAATCCCGGATTTTGGTAAGGTTTCATAAATTTTCTTTTTAGCGATTAATTGTGACTCAGGTGAGTCTTCACGAATACACAATGAAAATAGATATTTATTATTATTACGTTTTATTTCACTAATATTACCAAGTTGCAAAATTTGTTTTTCCGGAATTTTATTTGATTCTATTAATTGTTGTGTACCGACATCGCACGCGGTACCGTTTACGTCAACAAAATATGCGATGTTATCTTGCCTATACTGGATTGATTCTTTGGTTTCTACAATATTTTTAATAATAATATTATCAGTTTTATCTGTTAAATTACTTACAATACTATTAGATTGATCATCATTATCACTACCCAAAATTGATTTAATGCTAAGATTTGACGGTACTTTCTCAGCTTCAACATGAGAGAATGCAGAGATACTGGATTCTATTTCCGAATTTTCTAAATCTAACTTATCTTTATTTTTACAATTTCGCTTCTTTTTCGATTTGCGTTTAACCTTACTATCAATGTGAGAAGAAGAATCATTATCAGTTTGACTTTCATTATTAGCATTATTCGCAGATAAATTAAGATTAACAGGTGTATTTATCCCAACTTCTGCTTCTACATCACTGTCACTTAAATCACTTTCCGCGTAATTAACTCGTTTTCCTCTCGTAACTCTCTTAGGTAAGGTTTCATTGGTTTTAGCAACGTTAGATTTTTCCTCGGGTGGTTTTTCTGGTGTTTTCATATTTTCAAGTTGTTTTTGTCTACGCGTAACAACGCTAATTTGTTTCGTATCAATGGAATCTATCGGATTACGTGATAAGGCATCCGCATTTAAATTCAATCTCCCGGGCTTATAAATTACGTCATAATCAAACTCGGATAATTTAAACCTCCACTTTTGTACTCGAACATTTAACTCGGCTGACTTAAACCAAATTAGCGGTTGATGGTCAGTGATAATATGAATTTTACGGCCATAAATATAAGATCTAAATATTTTTACACTGTGTATCATCGCGAGCGCCTCTTTTTCATAAACCTCATAAGCTAATTCAGCACCACGTAAAACTCGCGAAGTGTATGCGATCGGCAAATCTTTTCCAATTTCGCCTTGTGATAATACACCGCCTACAGCATATCCGGATGCATCGGTAGTAATATTAAACGGTTGACTTAAATCTGGAAATTGTAAAACGGGTGGGTTGCATAATACTCCCTTTAGTGCTTCAAAAGCTTCATTTGCTTTATCGTCCCACTCAAAAGTTACATTCTTTTGCAATAATCGCGTCAAAGGTTTTGCAATTTGCGCAAAATTTTTGATAAAACGGTGATAGTAGCCGGATAATCCTAAAAATTGCCTTACATTCTTTTTATCCTTTAGCTGAGGAAATGACTTCACAGCTTCTATTTTCTTTGGGTCAGGATTAAGTCCTTCCTCACTTAACACGTGTCCTAAATAATTAACTTCATTTTTTAAAAATTCGCATTTTTCTAATTGTAATTTTAAATTAGCTTCGCGTAATCGTTTCATAACTAAATTAAATTTATGTTTATGTTCCTCTAAAGTATTACTACAAATTATTAAATCGTCGATATAAACAAATATGCCTTTGTCTCCCTGTAGTCCGCGTAAAACATTGTCCATTAACCGTTGAAAAGTTGCGGGCGCGTTTCTGAGACCAAATGGTATTCTTTTAAACTCGTAGTGACTACGGTGTGCTAAAGGCTGTTTTATGAGCATCCCTAGGGTCCATTTTTATTTGATGGAATCCGCTAGCTAAATCTAAAACCGTATAATATTTACAACCTCCGACCAGGTCAAAAATTTCCGAAATGTTTGGAATCGGGTAAGCATCGGCGACAGTTTTTTCGTTCAATTTCCTAAAGTCTAACACTAATCGCCAACGGGGTTTTCCCGACGAATCTGGTTTTTTAGGTACTATCCAAACCGGTGTGTTATATGGAGAGTTTGATGGTGCAATAATGCCTGCGTCAAGCATTTCCTTAACCTGCCTATCAACTTCCTCCTTTAATGAGAGAGGATATTTATACTGTTTGGAGTTTACGGGGTAATCATCTGTCGTTTGTATGCGATGCATAACTAGATCGGTTGCCCCTAATTTTTCCTCTTTTAAATAGAAACAATCAGAATTTTCTTTTACTAAATTATGAATAAAAATTTTTGTGTTGTTATCTAAATGTTCTAAATCTATTAAATCTATAATGTTTACCTTTATACTTAGATTGTAAACTCTTTTTATTTTATTTATATTAACTTCACAAATTGAATTTTCTAACTCATAATTATCTGATTCAATATTTAACTCATTGAAAATTTCTTCTTGATTCATCGCGTGATTATAATATTGTCCTAAATGTTCATTATTTAAAAATTCGTCATATTCAAATGAAGTAGCTATATCGTGATTATCATAATAGTTATCTAAACTATCTAAATTGTATAAATTTTTACTTGATATCGTAAATCTATCATCCGAGTCATATAAGGCCTTATTTGAATAAAAATTATCACTACAAATTGATTCCGAAGGTTTATAATTGCTAAAGTTTTTAACAGCTAAATTTAGGCTATTTTCAAAATTTAATGGAGTACTTCTATTATCTATACTAAATATTTTATTTTGAAAATCTATTATAGAGCCAGTTTCACTGAAAAATGATGAACCCATTACTCCTTCACAAGGTATGAAAAAATCATTTGGCACTACATGCACAAACGTTGTAATCCCGAATACCTTCATTTTAATCGTGCCTAAAGTATTGGATTCACCCTTTCCTACTCCCTTTAATAACGCGGGTTCAGCCCTATTTATGACTTTATCCAGTGGTACTAGATGTTGTTTAATCAAACTAATATCTGAACCCGTATCTATTAAAAATCGATCATATTGTTTATTTGAATAAACGATATCTACAAAGGGCAAATATTTATCTCTATTCGTGTTAATGTTTGTAATTCTATTGAAATCAGGTTCAAAAAGTTTGTTACTGTTTTGGTAAAAGGGATAATTTTGATTATTTATGGTCAGCGTTTTTTGATTAAAATTAAATTTTGAATTTGTAGTCAGGAAAAAATCCGAACCTAAAATTCCATGAAAGGGTATGAAAAAAGAATTTGGTACTACCACGAAATCTATTTTATATTCGAATAAAGTCATTTGAACCTTACCTAGCATCACGATTGGGGATTCACAAATTCCCTTAATAATTATTTCATCATCTTGTAAAATTTTTTCGTTGTCTGTTAACATCCCGATTTTAATGACACTAACTTCCGATCCTGTATCTAGCATTAAATTTACTACTGTATCTATATGTGGTTTTTTAAAACAAATAAATGGTATTAATTTGTCGGGAATCCTATGCTGCATGGTAGCAACTCTGACGAGAGATTTTCTATCTGCGTCACGTTGGTCGAGCGCACCCTCGGCTGCTCCCCGTTGCGCTCGTGTTGAGTGGAGCTTGCCCGTTTCCCGATGTTTTTAATTTCTCGTTGTGAATGCGTTTATGGCATTCGCTAATTAAATGACCCGGGGTTTTACAATAATGACAAGTTTTGTTTGAACTATTGGTTTGGCGGCAGGTAGTAGTTGTGTGGCCTACTCCCTGGCATATCTGACATTTCATTTGTGAATCGGGTTTATTTACTTGATTTTGTTTGGGGTTTAATAAATAGCACTTATCCGCCGAATGCCCTATTTTCTCGCAAAATTGGCAAATAACCCTATTATTTTTAAACCTGCATTGATCAGTACTATGTCCCTTTCTATTACAAATTTTGCACTCCATGAGCGTTCTACATTGAGCAGCCGCGTGTCCAATCCTATTACAAATTTGGCAAGTCGGCTTGATATCTGATTTATTATTATTATAATAATTATTATTATTATAATAATTATTATTATTATAATAATTATTATTATTATTACTACTATTTTGACGACCTTGAAGCAAATCACATTTATTTGCTTCATGGCCCTCCTTACGGCAAACTTGGCATATAAATAAATTTTTACTTGTTTTATGCTTTTGATTTAAATCTATTTTCTTGCTATTTCTTAATTGTATCTGTACGGCTAATTTACGCTCCGCATTAATTGCATTTTTCACCAGATCATTAACATTATCAGCGTCTTTTAGACGCTGTTCAATATCAAATTTGAGACCGCGTTTAAAGCAATCAATTAAAGTTGCTTCTACACTTGTTCTAAATTCATTAGTTAATTCACCTTCAATTTTCTTTGCATCAACAATTCGTGCCCCTATATCGCGCATTCGGTTTGCAAACGCGATGACGCTCTCATTTTCCTGTTGGTATTCATTTCCTAATTCGCCTAGTAATTGCGTAATCGTTTTTGCGGGAGCATAAACGTCTTTTAAAGCTTTACAAAATGTTTCTGCGGTTTCAAAAGTTTGCCCCCTTATAGCCTGTCGTGCTTCCCCTTTTAATTGCGCGCGAAGTAGTTTCACTAAATTTCCCTCTGCTTCTGCAGCGACCATACCCTTTGCTTCTTCTACGGCCTCTACGAATAGGCTTACGGGTATGTTATGCCCATCAAATTCGGGAACCGTTTTCACTGCATCCTTAATGGATACTAATTGATTTCCCTGAAGGGGAGCAACAGCAACTCCGGTCCCCGTCATTTCGGACTCTGAATCGCTACTATTTAGAATTTCCCTAGGTGCAAATTTGATAGTTGTTTCTGACTCCGTCTCTGAAGCACTATCACCTAAATTTGGATTTCCTACCGGGGTTGAGTGTTGTACCCTATCTATCGATCTCGGCTTACGAGTGCGTCGGGCGATCGGAGAAATTTCCTCTACTTGACGTCTTAAATCCTCGTTGGATTGTGACGCTGAACGGGTTATTCGACGTTCACTCATAAAAATGAGTTACCATAAATGTAGTTTATATTACTAAAATTTTTATATTTTTATTAGCAATGTTAATATTAATTTATCACTATAAATTTTCCTAAATAATTAATTAATTATTTATTTATTTATATATATATTTTTTCTTTTTTGTTATAACTTTCTTATTTATGAAATAATTATTATTAATTATTTGTTTATTAAAATTATATTCTATCAAAAAGTGCGAGAGAAAAAAAAAACAAAATTTCCTCTTAGTTTAATGATAATAATTCAAATTGTTCTGTTAACGAATTTACTTTTTTATTTAATGCAGCTAAACTTTCGTTAGTATTTTCTTCAAATTTAATTTGTCTACTAATAAGAATTTCAATACTTGATTTTAAATTTAAAATTTTTTCATTAATTTTTAGAAGTTCTTCAACTAAAAATTCAGTTTTTTCCGTTAATTTACTTATTTGATGTTGGTCTCTTGCCAAATGAGAAGTGTTAATTCAAACCTGATCGCGTACTTTGAAAAAATTTAAGTTGAACTGGTTTTCCAAATATTCGAATTGTTCAGAAATTATAAGTACTCTACTTTCAAATCTAGTTTCGAGTAAAATGGTGTCTAAAAGAGGTATCATATCAACAAATACTCATTATAACTGTAAAGAAGAAGAAAAAAAAAATTCTATCTAATCATATCGAATCCTTTTAATAAACCACTATCTTTAATTTTATATGGGACGAAAAAGAAAGGCAAAAGATTAATTTATGTATGAACTAATGTAATGCTTATTATATGTTTTTCTTTATTAAAATTTTACAGTTTAAATTTTACAATTACAATTTAACATTTTTTTTAACATTCTTTATAATTATCCGTAATAGGGATATATTCTAACTCCTCATTGGAGGGTTTTGCTTTGTGATCCGGAATGATCGCCAGCTTAATTTTTACGCAGGCTATGCAAAATTCGTTCTTATATTTACTACGACATTTTTTGCATAACACTTTATCCCGCCAATTGCCATCAACTGGCGGTGGGTTTCGGCGACCTTCCTTAAAGGATATAATTTTATATTTTTTTTATTTATTTTCCTGTCTCTTATTATCCGGGGTTGTCCCTGAATCGTCCGAACTTCTTCCCCAGATATGTTTTCCACGCTTCTTAAAACTGGAACCGCAGCGTTCTGAATTGCGGCTTCGTTATTCTGCTTGGCAATCCGTTTTTTGTATGCCGTTCTTTTATGCTTATTTAGGTTTTTTCGTGATACGGTATTGTATCCGGTATTCTCCACTTTAAAAAGAAGGGGAAAAAAAAGAGATTCAAAAATTTATTCCGTTAATTTATTTATTTTATTTTATTTCACTATGTTTTAGTTGCTTTTTCTGAAATTATACTAGCTAGTTTAAACACACTACGCGCGTTGGTTGGAAATAATTCGAATCGATTCTTTTGTCACTTCCAAATTTCTGAGTTTTATTTAAAGACAAAGAATTACAAACAGTTTTATCGTGCCTTACTTAACAGGCCAATATTATTCTATAAAGAAATTTTAATTTTAGTCTAACGAAAGTGAATTTAACTTGTCGGTGATTATGTTTAAATTTTTGTCATACTCTAAAAATTTGCTATTTACTTCCCTTTTTAATTTAAAGTGGCTCTTGATTATTTCCGATAACCGAGTACAAATTTTTTCTTTTTTAATTATTAACCCGTTCAATTTATACCCTGTCGATGCTAAAGCCTTAGTTAAATATTCTATTTGGTCACTTTGATCTTTAATTACGTCGCTATAGTAGTTTATATCTTCTATAATGGCAGAAATAAATTCGCGATTGCTTTCGCTCAAAGCTTCAGCCCGGTCGACACGTGAGTTTAATTCTAACACTTGATTCCCAATATAGCTATCGAGAATTAAATTATTAACCACCGGAATCATAATATTTTACACTTTATTTGACGCGATAGAACACATTTTTAAATATATATATAACTATTATTCCCGAGAAAAAGCAACAAAAAGAGACTTAAAAAAGAAATAGAATTTTGATGTACTCACTGGTTATCTCTATTCACTTTAATCTTCAACACAAAAAAGGTAAATCCACTCGATATGAAGGCTATTATTAAGACTATTAATTGCGTGACTATAACACCAATTAACAAAAAATTTTAGAAGAAATTTACTTTAACGAAATTCACTGTGAGCACAGAAATTGAACTCGATGTCCGGTGTAGGCGAAGATACGACTAAGAATGAAAATCTTGCTATTTCACGCGATTCTGGAAAAGCACTAAACGATGGCTGTAAACGGTCTGCTACCCTAATGTGTTTACTATTTAACACTAGCAAATAAACGCGCTCACTAACCACTTTCACTCTTTACCTGAACAGAAACAGTATTTCAAAATACACAAATCCTCATGTTTAATCTGGTAATTTTCTTAGTTCTATTTATAAATTTATTAATTTATTCCTTGATGTTTATATATATATATATATATATATATATATATATATATATATATATATATATATATATATATATATATATATATATATATATATATTTATTCATTGATTTTAAAAAAATATATAAGAGCATAATTGTCTTTTACAATTTGCGCTAAATTTCTATTAACTTTACACTTTATTCACTTGTTTTTAATTATATAATGTAAGGAATATTATTTCTTTATTTCTATATCAACTGTTCAGACAATCATTGTCAAATAATATAGTATTTAAACAAAAACGACTAACATGACTCTAATTACACTTCCTTCTCAATCAATCCCTCCAGAGCCTCCAAAAATGTTTGTAGTCTTATGACACGTCCTAAGATACAACACGACTGGGATTGTTAACTCGATTAAGAGTTACGCTCTTTTTAGGCCGTAGCTGCGTTAGCTAATTAACCTTGGTTGAGCTTTGAGTTGGAAGTATAAGGCGCTTGTAGTGATTTTGAATATTTGTTGGTAGGGAATTTTTGGAAATTTATCAGGACCAACAGGTACGGCATACTTGTCCCTTAAGAACAGTTTTGTTGCACACGTCCCTTGTATGGATAGGATGTAGGTCACGAACCCAGGAGTTTAAAGTTTAGGAGAAAACAAATTTTACCCAATCTCAGGGAAAAATCTCAGGTTCACCCTTCCCTCTCGAGAGCTGGTGCTCATAAGCCTCTGTGTATTAATTTAAATTATAAGATAGAGAGTAAACACTTGGGCTCCAAGTTAACAAACTAAGTATCATGAATAATTTTCTTTAATTTCTCAAATTATGTTGAATAAAATTTACTGGAGTTTTCAATGAATTTAATGCGTGTCAGCGAAATAGTATATCTTTGAATTAAATAAATAATTGCATTTGTCAAGACAAATTGCATCAGAGTCCTTAAGACGTCTCACTAGATGACTTGTAATTTCGAATAATGATGTCACTTAAAATCCTTAGGACCAAGGCCAAATTTTTATTCGAAATCCAAAGTTAATTATAGATTTATTTTTATTTGTGAATTCGATTATAATTTTCAATAAATTTTCTTGATAATTCCTTTTGTATAAATAAATGAATATTTACTTTGTCAAGTCAAATTGCATCAGAGTCCTTAAGACGTCTCACTAGATGACTTGTAATTTCGAATAATGATGTCACTTAAAATCCTTAGGACCAAGGCCAAATTTTTATTCGAAATCCAAAGTTAATTATAGATTTATTTTTATTTTTATTTTCTTTATCTTATTCACCTTTTTGTTTGAATTTGAATGTATTGTTGAATTCTTGAAATAATTTAGAATTTTGAAATTTGGAAAAATAATTTTAGTAAAACTGAATTTTTGGTAATGTTTGAATATTTATTCTGAATTTTGAAATGAAAAATTTTTTTTTACAAGCCTAAAAGCTTGTGAGGCTTGTGTTGACTGCTTTGGTCAGTTCAGAAAAGCTTGTGAGGCTTGTGGTGAACTGCACACTCAGTAGTGCGCGTTCGGCGTATTTAAATCAGTTGCTCCTCCTCTTCTTCGGCTGGAAAAACTGCGGTGCCGAATCGGGTAGTTGCGTCATCTTGTGTTAACGAATCGCTGGTTGACATTTGTAACGGCGGTTGATGCTTTGCATATCCGTAATGTTAAATGGAGCGAGTGGTGCGGGAAAGCGGTGTCCAATGGTGCGGGGGTGGCATCCCTTCCAAACGTCAATTTTCAGCCGAGTGGGAAAAATCCTATGTTTTAACATAGAGAGCGGTAGAGAGCGGTCGCTCATCCCTTCTCTATGGTATTTTTCGGCGGCTCGTATCTTCCTTAAGGAGTGAGAGAGAACGCTATAGGAGTGACAGAGAAAGAGAGAAGAGAGAGACAGAAGATATACCTATCTCCCTCACTCTTCAATCTTGTCACTGACTTTTTCACAGTTTTCTTCACTTTATTTAATATTGTTAGATATCGCAATTTCACAAATTAGTTACTATTTTATTTTAATAGGTATTTTTATAATAAGCTATTACAAATTTGAGCGGTGGTTATACGATGATTAGAAGTGGAGTTATAGTGAATATAAAAAATCGAAAAATATAATTTTAGTTTCACAGAAAAATAATTAATATAATTTTACAATAATATGAAGTTTCATAAGAAATGGTGAAACTAAACAGTCAAGCTAAATATTATAAACATGTTGACAAAATTGTCGTAAATATCGCTATTATTTATTTAATTATAATGTTTTACTTAATATTAACGCAGTGAACATAAATGATTCTCTTAGGGTTTACATAGAATGTGTTTTTAGATTATTTCCAATCATAAAATTTATTATTTTTATATTTATTAATCGATTAATTAAGTAATCAGTCTTTCAAGCTTTGGATGTGAATATTTGTAATTGCTAGAAAATGAAATTATTATAAGAATATAAAACTACTAAGTTTCCACAAGAAAAATAATAATAAATCATTGAAATTATAAATAAACAGTTATTTTTAAAGTGTTGTTTGGAGATGGATTTTATATGAAAATGTAAAGAAAAATTATTGCACCTGAACTGTGTTGTTAGAAATTAAAAATGTAAAATAGTTAAATAAATATAAGTCTTATAAGTTTCAAGATTGGAAAATAATATTTGTCGCAGGGTAAAGAAACGAAAGGTTTTCTTGAATAAAAATCGTATTTTCGCTGTTTGTATATGCTACGCAGCATCTAGGGGAAGATAAGAGTTTCCAGATGTGCGAGACTTCCTGTGTAGGACCTTAGTAACGGTTTTCACATGAAATGTATTATTTTATTTAACTAATGAAATTTCCTACGCAGACTTTATAAAATATTAATTTGTTCATTCTAATTAGAACTCCAATAATTTCGTTAAATTATTTTACTGATTTTATACACTTTTGTGGACTTTTTATTCATTTGAAATATTTGAATTTTAACCGATTACTTATTATAATATTACGTGAAAAACAAATAAAAAACATGTTACTGTTTATTTACAATATTTCTATATATATATTTTATAACGTTTGCATGAACAAAATAGAAATTCTTCATTAATAATACATATATATATATTTAATTATTTAGAATACATACTTGTTATAATTTCATTATTTGATTCCAAAAGAGAGTTTTAGTTAAACTAAAGGAGATAATTATTAATCATTACAAAATACAAACAAGAGTAGTGTTTATTAATTTTTCATCTTTATTTATTCTAAATCTATTGTTCGCTATAAATCAAATAATTTTCCTACTTATAATTATTGAGATATTCAATGTTATTCTAAAATAATTTCCTCGTGCTATTGTATGTTGAGGCTCGAAAAGTTGTTGGAAAATGCGTCTCCTCGAAAAAGTTGGGGTGAGCTATTTTTAGTATGGGCCATGTGTACTGTAGCATCGAGATAACGCATCCGCTCGGAAAAATCGTCCCTTAAAGCTAATTCACACTGTGAAAGAGTATTTTCAATTTTGTATATAGTTATTTTAAACTGAAAAACATTCATTTATTTATTATGTTGTTAAAAATTTATTTATTTATAACAAGAAAATTTTTTATAGTAGCCGAATACCTTGCTATTTGGTGGGCTTTCTTTTATAGAGGTAAAAGAACAAAGATTGAAATGAGTTTTATTACTCAGGTAGAGAAAATAATCCTTCTGGAGTGTGGCTTAAAGTATTACTATAGACTTAAATCTATTTTACAACGTTATATTTTATACACTTTTCAGCCCACGCCTGAACGGTTGTTAGTTAATATGTATTGTACTTATTTAACTTAACTTATATATAAAAATACAAAATATTCAGTCAACATATAAAAGTAAAATTATAATTAACAACTCATACTTAAGCTATTATTTAAACATATCTTTGTAGAAAATTGACCATAATTTATAACTAGCGCGTTAATACAACTGAGGTGGTTTAAATAAAAATCATAATGCTGAATTATTGTAATTTAACTAAGGGTACTATTACTATTTTTATGTAAATATCATTTTCTTATTCGGATTGTTTCATAATTATGTTGTGTTAATAATTAATTAGTGATGAACAGTTCTCTAGAGTGAATTACTTATTTTGTAATATTTTTCGATAAATGATTTAATACTATATTTTATTACACTCGTGGTCGTAGGTGTAGTTGATTACAATATTTTAGTTTATTGAAAATAATGTTTGTTCTTCGTCAAGAAGAAAAGAAAGTTTACAGTCCGTTTAATATAAAGCCGAAATATAAGGAAAAAGGCAATTATAAGAATTTAAAATTCAAGATTAAGGCATACGCCGCTTCGACGTTTTATGGCAGCTTGTGGAAGCTTCGAGTGGCGCAGCTCACAACTCACAACCCTTGGTACAGTAGTGTCGGTAGGGTATTAGTGGTTCAGGGTTATGATCGTGATTCATCAAATAGGAAATATTTTTAACTATATCCTAAATAATAGAAAGTAATAAAAAAAAATTTATTTTATGCAAGATCGTAGACGGTTCCGTCACAGCATGGTCACCGTAAGTTTCAACAAGAATCCTGTCCGCTTCAGCTGCAGATTTTTTTTTTAATGAAATAGTGCAATAAAATTCCCCGCAAGTACTTTTTACTTGGCACAAAACTTGACATTTTTAGTAGTAAGAACAAAAAACGCTGTTTACACTATGGCGAACTAACATACACTTAAGTTCAAGTTTATCGACAGTACTTCCTTATAGATGCGTTAGCATCTGAAATTACATACACTTAGTCCTGGTAACGCCATCTGTTAGGAAACAGAGAGAAGTTATTCAAGGACCCAATAGAATTACTATTAAGAAAAAGTTAAAAAATTGGGTTGCTAAAAATATATAATTATGATATATTACTGTTTTTATAAAAAATTTTATATAAGAATACACAGCTTAACCTGTTAACTATGTCCACAGGACCTAAGCGATATTAACGAATTATTCACATTAGTTATGAATATACACACTACTGTTTTCTCTGTTATTTTCTTTTTGAGATACAGATGAATAACAGTTGTGAAATTCGTATGTAAGTTAGCTAGTAAATTTTTTTTTATCTAGCGGATCTACGATCAGGTAATTGATTTACCTATGTAGGATTTACTTTGATTTCTGGTTTCAAAACTTATTTATTCAAAACCAGTAAGAAAGTACAGAGTAAAAATTAACTCCAATAAACCCTGCAGAGATAAACACAGTTATCTGTATGCAGGTCTGGCAAAGATGTACAAAAAAAAACTTAAAAACTAAACTTAGAACTAAATATAAAATTTTCAATTTTTAACAATATGTACATTTGCAATTGCTCCATGCTTTCCCACAATTTATAATAAAACTTATTTGTATATATCATAGAAATTAAAAGTTAAACAGTTGCCATTGCTTAATAGTTATTCTTTATCCATGCTTTTATAATTTTCTTATAAGATACTCTGTCTATATCTAAAAGTTTTAGTTTGTTTGGTAGAGAGTTAAACGTTATGATGGCTCTTTTATAACTATTTTTGTCACTAATTCCCAATCTATTTTTAGGCACGATTAGGCTCTTATTTCTTGTCACACTAGATGATCTGAGGTATTTCATTTCGAGATCATAGTAGTGAAATCTTATAGATTCGAAAGTAAATAGCTGTTTTAAATTTAAAGGATTATCTTGTATGATAAAATTATTTTTATTAATAACCTTTAAAATTTTTTTTTGCAAATTTTGTACCAGATCCCGATTATTATTGTACGCTCCTCCCATGCTAGTATACCGTAGTTTATTATACTATGGAAAAAAGCATAATAGATCATTCGTAGTGTCTTTGTCGGCATTGATTTGGCAATTTTATAAAAAACATATACTAAATATTTTGTTTTATTTATTAACCTTTTAGCTGCGGGGGTGGTCGATACATGGACCACTCTAGAGACAAAGAATATTTGAAGTTTTTAGATCAAATTTGATGTTCTGAATACATAAAAAATAGTTTTAAAATTTCTCAAAACATTCTTGACCTTGAAATTTTCAAGGTCAAGGGTGTCTGCGAGAATTTTGTTACTATTTTTTACATATTCAACGCGTGAAATTACATAGAAATACCCTCTCAAATCTTCATAACAAAAGAGACAAATTTTTTTACATTGTACTTTACGTTGCCTGCGGGGCTGGTCGATATATGGACCAGCAGTCAGGTCAGCGACTCTATCTCAGATATCCAGTGATATTATGTATACATTTTACATATTCTGAGAGGTCAATTTGTACTGAAATTTCCCCGCAGCCTAAAGGTTAAGTATTCTATGTGTTTGTCCCACTTTAAGTTGCAATCAAAGAATATTCCCAAATATTTGTAATTTTCAACTCTCACTATATTTTTATCTTGTATCTTTATATTTATTTGATTTGGAATACTATCAGTATAGTTGCCGTACGTCATATAATCTTTCCTTAAAGATAACTTATTTACCGTTAACTACTTATGGATTACTAGTAAAAACTTATTCATATTTTCTTCTGCTTTACTCCAATTTTCGCCGGTGGCTATTATAGCAGTGTCATTAGCATATGACAATATTGATTCCATGGGAATCTCATTCAAGATATCATTGATATACAGTATAAAAAGCAGTGGTCCAACAATTGTGCTTTGAGGAACACCTGTATTTACTAATAAATCATCACTTTCAATACCATCTATTTTGACTGCTTGATATCTGTTATTAAGATAACTTGTAAGTAAATCCAGAGCCTGACCTCTAATTCCAATACAATGTAGTTTATCGATTAAGATTTTATCATCCACTGTATCAAAAGCATTTGCTAAATCCAGAAAAGTTACAATCGTTGGTTTACTCTTATCCAAATTATTATACAATATATTCGTTATATGGTTCAAAGCATTCTTTGTACCTATTCCCTTCACGAAACCAAACTGGTGTTCTGATATCACATTATTTTTTTTAACAAAATCAAAAATTCTGTTATAAACTATCCTCTCAAGTATTTTCGCTACATTAGATATTAGTGAAATAGGCCTATAATTAGAAACGTTATGTTTTTCACCCGATTTAGGTATCGGCACTACTTCCACCTTTTTTAGTGCATCTGGCCATATGGCTTTCTCAATACATGAATTAAAGATATGTGCCAGAGGTTCAGTAAGGTTACCGATTACTTTCAACGTTTTTGCATTGATTCTGTCAACACCTCCATTTTTTAATTTTAATGTGTTTATTATACTTACTTCACCAGCACTTGTTGGCGTAAGAAAAATAGAATTTGCATTCATATCGGGTAGTCTAAGTTCTGCATTTGGAGGTTTAACGATGTTTTCACTTAATTTTCTACCTATTTCACAAAAATACCTATTCATATATTTAGCTATTTCAGCTTTGTCTGTAATTTTGTTATTATCAATTTTTATGTAACTTATGACACTATTTTCATTTGTATTCTTTCCTATTTTTGTATTTATAATTGTCCATAATTGTTTATGGTTGTTTGCATTATTTTTAACTAAATTCATTTCAGATTTAATTTTGGCATCTTTAATTACTTTATTTAGAATTTTTGCATAAGTTTTATACTGTAATTTGTGTTGATTATTATTTAGATCCATTCGCCATAAGTTATATAAAAATTCTTTGGTTTCACATGATTTTATAATAGCATCTGTAATCCAATTTTTCCTTCCTTTTTGTTTATTTTCCCTCTTTTTTATTTTTGCCAATTCAATGCAATGTTTTATTTCTCTCAATATTTTATCAGTAGCTATATTAGGATCACGTATTATAACAGTGTCATTCCAATCTATTGTATTAGCTGCGTTTCTTAATTTTTTGTAATCTAGTATGATAGTAGGTCCCTTACTTTGTGTTTTCATTTTATTTATAGCAATGAAAATAGGGCAATGATCTGTTAAAGAGTGTTTTAATTTATATGTTATTGTACTAAGGCTATTAGTGTTAATGAAAATATTATCAATACAGGATCCTTTACAGTTTCCTACAGGTGGCCTTGTAATGCCCACGAAACCAGGAAAAAACCTCTGGTCTAAGAAGTTGCAGAGAAATTCTTGACTAGTATTTACAGACTGTAATAAATCAATATTAAAGTCTCCTATAACTAAGTGATTTTTAATATTTCTCTTTTTATTAAAAAATTTGTTTAAATCTAATATGAATTCAGTCTTAGGTATGTCATGGAATCTGTACAAAGCAGAAAGTTCTGTACTACTATTATTATTTAATCTAATATTATTATTTTAATCTTTCCATATTTAACAGTTTTAGTTTCATGTACAATATTCTTATGTACAAAAACAATGACACCGTCATTTTGGTTTAATTTACTTTCATTATAATAACTATTGTATTCCTCTGAAACGTGTATTTTAAAATTTTCCTGTATAAAAGTTTCAGTGCATATAACAATGGCTGGTTTCCTAGTTAAACTATTTAATAAAATTTTTAATTTGTCAATATTTGCGGATATACTTCTTATATTTATATGCATAATGAGATCATTTTTATTGTTAAAGTATTTGTTTAATCTGTTTATATCACCACAAGTTTTTTCTCCTCGAACTGTCTTTTTGTATTTTTTCTAGAAGTTCGATATCCATATTTAAGTAACTATTAAAAATTTATTTAGTTTTTCCTGTTCTTATTCTTAATTGCTGTTGTTTGATTGTAGCTGTTGCTGTTGTGGTTGCTGTTGTTAAGGCTGTAGTGGTTGCTGTTGTTGAGGCTGCAGTGATTGCTGTTGTTCGGGCTGTTATGGTTGTGCTGATATGTAGTTGATGTTGTTGCTGTGACTTGTTTTCGTTCTCATTTTGAGTAATTTTGAATTTCCCTCGCAAAAGCGTTGTATCCCACGATGGTAAAACAGGTGTAATTGGGTATTCAACAGAGTCAATATACCTCTTTATTTTATTTTTAAAGATCTCGCAAGATGTCGCATTCGATGTCTTGTGCTTAATATCATAATTTGTACTGAATTTTCAATTGTGGAAAACACAATTATTACACTGTAGAATTTCACTTTGCACTCATTACTCTTATGATTTCCAGAGCATTTTAGACATACAATTTCATTTCTACAGTTTTTGTTATGACCAAATCTACAGCATGAATTACAAGGTCTAACATTTATTAGATCATAGACTTTGCAGTTTTGATAACCTACAAAAATCTTGTTCTTACTTTCCCTGATATGTTTGTAAAGTTTAGGTGACACTTCCATTAAAACAGTACTAAGATTGTTTGTATCGTTCTCATACATATGTAACACTTTACCTTTAGTTGCAAATTTGTCAAAATTTCTAGAGTTTATATCAATTTCTATGGTAGTTGTATCCATGTTGGTATAATTATCAATGCCTACTATTTTGATTTTTGGATTATTAATTCTTCTGTTTTTATGTCACAGACTGATTCAAGCTGCTCTTTTAATAAGTTTTCAGTCACTCTGACACTTTGTATATCCATGCAACTAATAATAATATCCTTATTTTCTTTGACTTGTATCTGTTTTGTCTGCATCTTTGTTTCATTTGTTATACACTTTGTAATACACTGTTTGATATTCACTTCACTTTTTTTATCAATTTTTTTAACAAAAATCTTTGGCACACGTCTCGGTTGCGGTTTGATGTTGTTGACTACCTCTGAGAATGACTGTTTAGGAATGTTTTCCTTGTTTTTGATAAGCAGCTCTTTCAACAATTAATTTTTTTATTGTAATTCCTTGATCAATTCTTTTTGCAGAGTATTTTCAGTTTTTAGTAATTCAACATCGGCATCATTGTAAACAATTGATGAATTAATCAAATCCTGTGTCTTGTTTGCTACTTCTGCCAATATGACCTTCCTGATTTCTTCTTTGCTTTTCATTTTTATTTCTACCATTAATGTTTTGACCAATTCGCTTAGCTCGTTTCCGCCGTTTGAGGTTATGTTTTGCAGCCTTTTATGATCTGGGCAGATTTTCAACCTTTCACCTACATGCTTAGTATTTTTTAAGCTATTAAAACAACTTTGATGATACGTGGATTCGCAAATAATACAAACTACCGTTGTACATTTTGTTTTAGGACAACACTTTAAATTTGTATCACTATGCTTGTCGGGAGGTTCTTTCACCTCGGCAGCCATCTTACATTTTTTTCAATAAATAAATAAATAAATATAAATTGATGCTGAACTAAAAGAATCAAAATTACGTAATATTATATAAGTATATATTAAAGTAATATCATATTTAAAAAAAAACTCTTGTGTAATGTATGTGATTTTGTACATGGCAAATTTCCATGTATA
The DNA here is from genome assembly GCA_036365515.1 of Torymus aiolomorphi. Classification (NCBI taxonomy): domain Eukaryota; kingdom Metazoa; phylum Arthropoda; class Insecta; order Hymenoptera; family Torymidae; genus Torymus; species Torymus aiolomorphi. The sequence continues at coordinate 204,163,610 of CM070873.1, read as the reverse complement.
AAGAATGTTTATATAATGTAATGTTCTAGCTGACTTTGTCAGTCTTATAGTGCTGTAGAAAACTATTTGATAGGCAAGTCCCGCTGGATAGTCTGCGAAATACATAATCATGTATTTTAACACAACAGACCCCTTGAGGCGAGTTCTTATACACTGGCTAAACTTATAAATTAATATGTCGAATTAATCGTACCAGTAATTATAACTACCTACCCGTAGCGCATCTAAAAACAGAAACTGTACTTTTTTAAGTTTTTTCCCAGTCTTTCATTACCTACCCCTTTACATCCTAAAACACTGACACTCTTGAATCACTGCTCGGGCTGCAGAAGCAGCAAAGTATGTCTGGCTGGTCCAGGTTGGCGCTACTCCATGGATGTCAGTCTGCTCAGGATAATCAAACTATCAACCAGCCGCTAGATCAGCAGCCACGTCATCTGCTGGAAGCAAAGGTCTAGTGGAGACCTTCACTAGTTGTCTCACTGTCAGGAACAACCTCAGCATAGGAGCCGACCACGGCCCAAGCAGCAAATCAGCTACGCGTAGCCACTACTATGGGCCAAGCAGGAAAAGTTGAACACATAAAAACCACATGTGGCTAATAAATAATTGACTAGAAAAACATCACCACACCCAAGAGACGTTCTGCAGCAGTGCTCATCGTTTACTCCTCCCGCTGCTCCAGATACCTGCAACAAGAGAAAAGTTCCATCAGCCCCCTCCCCATCAGAGAGTTTAGGAACGAGAAAGGGCTTACCAAATCTGCTTCCATTGCTGACCCTGCTGCCTTGCTATTTCCGACGAGTCACCATCAACCGCCAGACATGATGAGAGGGATAATATCCACCAGTGTACCGTATTATAGTAGCTGCTGTCATCGTTGGGTACGCCGGGAGCCGGACGACGCGATTGTGTATAATAGGATATATATACGCACACACGGTGGGTAGGGCTTCGGCAGCGGCTGCCCGTAACGACTCACGGCTGCGATCACAGTATTTCGCGCGGCCGCTCGTACACGCAGTGCTAACGTCAAGGCGCTGGTGACGGGGATAGAAATGAAGAGCCAGACTGGCGAGTGCTGTATATGTAGTAGTGCCGAGCCTTTTCCTTATTATCGTCTCCCATTCGCCGTGTGTGTGTCCACCAACGGTCATTTTTCGTAATTGAGATTGTAGTGCCAAAGTACGAGAGCCACGTCTGGACGGCTATACTTTTTTTAGTTAGGAACCCGCGAACCGTACCGCCGTGCGCGCGTGTATACCTGTTTTACACAATCGCGTCGCCCGGCTGCCGACGACCCCAACGATGACAGCGGCTGCTATAATAGGCGTCCTGGTTGATGTCATCCCTCTCATCGTGTCCGGCGGTTGATGGTGACTCGTCGGAAACAACAAGGCAGCAGGGTCAGCAACTGAAGCCGATTTGGTAAGCTCTTTCTCGTTCCTATCCTTTGTGATGGGGGGCTGATGGAACATTTCTCTTGTTGCAGGTATCTGGGGCAGCAAGAGGAGTAAACGATGAGCACTGCTGCAGATTGTTTCTTCGATGTCGGGATGTTCTTCGAGTCAATCAGTTATTAGCCATATGTAGTTACATTACACAAGTTTTTTTTTTATTTTATTAAAATCTTACAAAATATTTATAAAGCCTTACTTATTATTTTACAATTAGCTTATATCATACATTTAAATTGCATTCTTTCAAAAAGGATAACAAATATTTGCACATAGGTACTTTCGGTTCCCCAAGCATAATAGATATTTTCATCGGAAGTTGCAGGTTTAACTGAAATAATTTTTGTAACAATGTTCGCCGCTGTTCGTCATAGAGTGGGCATTGCCACACAGTGTGATCTAAGTTTTGGTGGTAATTATTGCAGTTACATTTTGGGTCATTAAGAATTCCAATTCTTGTAAGGGAGGCAGCCAAGTTGTAGTACCCAGCTCTGCATAGATTGACTGTGACTATCAAATCGCGAGGGAGGCCTTTATTTTGAAACCACGGTCTAGAACGATTAGTATTATAGTAGTTTTGGAAGAAGACTTGTCCTTTGGCAACATCCATTTTTTGGACAATTTCTTTTGTTTTTTCAGTCATATACTTTTTAAAAAGTTCTTTAACTCAAGTAAAGGATATATTTTTGTCAACTGCTTTACGTTTATTATTGGCGTTTCTAGTGGCTAAGTCAGCTTGTTCATTACCCGTGACTCTGCAATGAGATGGAATCCAAAATAATTTAATTCATACAGAATCCTTTTTTTCGAGTATGAGTTTTCGGTACCTCTTTTTAGCTTCGAATATGTATGGTTTAATCCGAATATCAATTTTACAGTTATTTAAACTTTCTAATGCACTTAATGAGTTCGAAAAAATTCTAATATTTTTATTTGTGCATTTGAGGGCAATGTCTAGGGCGTCATTAATTCAGCCGTAAAGATGGAAGCGTGCGGGTTCAAATTTCTTTGAATTTTAATGTTTAAGCTTAGGCTGAGGCATGCAGATCCTACGAATTCTCTACCTTAGCTGCCGTCTGTATAAATTTCAATACTGTCTTCAACATTAATAAGTTTCGCGAATTTATCGTTGGAGTCATTAGACTGTTTAATAATTTGGCCTGTATCTTTGTCAAATGGGATAGATGTAGTAAGTACTTCAAGTCGTAACTGTATATGTTGTAAGCATATGATTGGTGGATGGGTAAGGATGATTTTCTGAGATCGATAATACATTTTTCATATAGCCTTATGTGCTTTTATTTACATTTTGATAAAAATCTATGGTAATAGTTGTTAACATTTTTACATAGTGATAGGCTTGTATTTGTGGTTATTTTTGTCAAATATGAAAGACATAGAAATTCGGCTCTCTCCGCTATAAACGGGAGTTTAGATTCGGTTAATAATACACTTATTGGAGTAAAAATACGGTATCCATAGGCCAAGCGAATAGCGATGTATTGGATTTGCTCTATTTTGTTAATTAAATCTTTGCGTGTAGGAAAATATACAAAGCACCAATATTCTATGATTGGGCGTACGTAACTTATAGAAAGTAATCAATGTAGTAGGGTCGGCTCCCATCAGATACCGCGAAGATATTTAATGATGTTTAGAGCTCTGTGACATCTACTTATAACTTTATCAATCTGAAATTTGAAATTAAGTTGCGAATTGCGATACAGTTACAGTGCTAGGGATTTTACGCACAATATCTGATACATAGATAATATACAGTAATGGGCTGAGGACTCCGCCTTAAGGTACTCCTTTGTGTGCAAGTCTAATACTACCTGAAAAATTTGTATGTATGAACCTTTCATACGTTAAAAACTTGATAAATTTTACTAGATTTTTCGGACAGCCCAAATTGGCTAATTTTTGCAATAGAATGTCGCTGATAACATTGTCGAATGCTCCGCAGACATCTAGGAAAACTACATATAACTCTTTGTTTTCCCTCAAGGTTTGTCACTTCTATAGTTAAATTTAGTATATTATCACAGCAAGACTATCCTTTACGAAAACCGCTTTGACTAACGGGAAGGATATTTTGGGTTTCAGCCCACCACTGTAGCTTATTCTTCACGATCTTTTCAAATAGTTTGCATATAGTCGACGTTAGAGCTATAAGACGAAAATTTACTCCGTCAAGTTTGGGAACAAAATGCACATAGGGGTTCTTCCAGTCTGTAGGATACTCGCTTTCCAGATACATATCATTAAAAATATCGACTAGAATTAACTTATATCTAAGTGACAGTTTTTTTAGTATAAAGTAGTCTATTCCGTCGAGATCTGAAGAAGATATAGCATTGCGTGATTCAATCGCCAAGTTAAACTTTACAAATGTAAACTCTGATTCTAGAAACTCATTCTTTTTACATTCTGGGAACCATTCATTGTCGCGAGGAACCCATGAAAGACATATTTTATTTAACATCGATTCTTTTCTATCATATTGTAAATTTTCGGAAAAATGGGATGGAGTAATTTTAATCCATTTGTTTTTTAAATTTTTTGGATTGTGCGAATTTTTTATACATCTCTCTTTTTTCCGTTGATGTGTTACGTGCTATGGCTCTTAGCCTTTTCGTTCTATTAAGTCGGAAAGTTTTTTAATTCTTTATTTTTTGGCATTCTTCGTCCCACTACGAGACTGGATTTCTGTTTATGTTTTTACTCACATTTTTTTAGAGGTATTTTTTTTTTTTATAGCCGTAGATATTATTTCTATGAACATATTCATAGAAATAATATACAGAACATAACATATGGAAAAAAATTGTGATTATTCGTTTTCGAGATGCATATTAATATTATTCCAGTTAGTTCGCATGGATCGTATTTTATGTGACTTTTGTGTGCGTGCGTGCATGCGTGCGTGCGCGCGCGCGTGTGTATGTGTGTGTGTGTGTGTGTGTGTGTGTGTGTGTGTGTGTTTATTTTTACATTAATCGGGAAGTGATCCGAACAGTAGGTTTCATCAAATATGTAGGTTTCAATTTTATCTGCTAGCTTTTTGTTGGATAAAATCAAATCAATATTCGATCGACACGTTTTGTCAATATGAGTAATGGTATCGTAGTTATGTATAAGTAAGTTGTGTTTGTCTATACAGTCTAAAAGACTTATGCCATTATTATCAGTTTTATTGCAATTCCAGACTACATTATGCGCGTTAAAATCACCCATGATAATATTATTTTCCTCATTATTTAAGTTTGTAAAAATGTTTGACCTGTTGGTCTGATTTAAGATTACCGGCGATCTGTAACATACGTATAAGTTGAAAGTTGTTTGTATATTGGTAACTTTTATAACACAAATTTCAACCGTAAAATCAGGTGTTTTTATGTCGGTTAGTTCTTTGTACGCAATATTCTTACAGATAAGTAGAAGTAATCCGCCTCCGGTTAAATAGGCTTGATCTTTTCGAAACGTGTGGTACCCTGGGAGATGGAAATTAAGTTCAGCGTCCGTGAGCCATGATTTGACACGGACAAAAATGTCTACGTTTTTCAAGATGTGAAAAACATCCTTGCGTTTCTGTATACTACATGCATTCCAGAATACAATATTTAAATTTAAATTTATGTTTTTATCGGGAGCCAATTTTTTGCCCTTTAAAGTCTGCTTTCTTAAGAAAGAAAGGAAAAAAAACACAAGTTATTGCTTAGCTTTTATCCCAAGTTCGGTGTCAGTAGTAGTTGCATCGGTTTCATGTTCACTAATACTCATGCTGTTGTCCTGGGCTTCAAATTTGCTTAGCTTATTTTTCAATCTTGTTAGCTTAGATTTTATTATTGTGTCTGTGATCTGTTGGTATAATCTGTCAATAATATTTATTATTCCAGCTATGTCATTTGATGATTTTAATGCCTCCTTATATCCATCGATGTAGTTAAAACCGGTATTTATAAATTTCATAAACTTTTGTTTGCAAGAGAAAGATCGTTTGAGGGTTCTTGAAAAACTTCGGGTAGAGAAGTTATGGTTTCTTCGATACTAATTAAGTCAGTGTTTAGGTGTGCGTCGTCGGAAACTCTTTTTCGTTTTCTGAGTTTTTTAACTTTAATTTGGGAATTATCTTTATTTCCTTTTTTAATCCATTGTGGTCTTCTTTTCCTTACTTATCTTCGTCTGGATTGGGAGTAGATTGGTATTTTTCAATCATTGTTTGGTTAAATATTTTGCTGTTGTATGTAGAGTGTACTCTTTTAATTAGTGGGTATTTGTCTTGCTTTAATTCAATTAATAGTTGTGTTGACGTGAGTTTTGCAGTTTTGTCAGCATTTAAACTACTTTGGATTGCTTGAGTTTGAGTTTGTAATTTATAACTAGCCTTGGGGCACGCCTTGGCTATGTGTCTGGTCTGCTTACAAATAAAACAGGATGCAGAGTCGGTTGATAGGTATGTCCAATAGTTAGTATCATTGATGGTGAATTGAAGTGTTTCAGGAAGCAGGTTTTCGTGTTCTTCTTTAATGAAAAATTGTCTTCTAAATGACATAACATGTAATCTCCCCGGTTTACTGGTGCTTGCGCGAATATCAGAGATGTTGGAAAGTACTGTTATTCCCTTATTTTCCAAGGCATCAAATATCATGTCATTAGGTATAATTGGCTGATCATTCGAGATGGCAACTCTTTTGTTGCTATTGATAAGGGGTTTGATTAACAGAGAGTGATCCTTTATATGAATGATTTTATTCTTGAGAATTTGCACTTGACTTTGATCAATAAGATATATGCAGACTCTGTTGCCAGAAATTTTAGATATGTACCTTACATTGCTTAGATTGATAAGGTACTCGGTACCGTCCAAATAATCGTCAATGGTGAGTCCTTCGATTGAGTCAATTATGATTGCATTTTCCCTCTTAGAGTTGGGTCGTTATTGTATGACTTTTAAATATGATTTAGATTCAGTACTCTGGTTTGTGTGTACTTGTTGGGTGTTCTCTGTTTGTGTAGAATAGCTGGTAGAGGCATGTTGTTGGTTGGGTTGCGGTGGGCTTCCGCTACTGGGGGCCATTTTGCAGTCCTGCACCGTTGCGGTAGATTCGCAACGGTGCAGCAATTTTAAGTTTAATTAACAGAGACTAGGCACTAATTAACAACACCCCAAAATTAACTCGTAAACGGACCATAGGTCTATCGGTTTCAGTGCAATCGAGGAGAGACTCGTAAACACGTCTACTCATGGCAAGTGTCCAAACACGACTCTTCAAGAGATTTTTTAAATATGATATTACTTTAATATGTACTTATATAATATTACGTAATTTTGATTATTTCAGTTCAGCATCCATTTTGTATTTATTTATTTATTTATTGAAACCAGAAATTTACAAACTGAATCTTACACAGGTAATTCAATTACCTGATCGTAGATCCGGTAGATAAAAAAAAAAAAAAAAATTACTAGCTAACTTACATGCTAATTTCACAACTATTATTCATCTGTATCTCAAAAAGAAAAAATAGAGAAAACATTAGTGTGTGTATTCATAACTAATGTGAATAATTTGTTAATATTCCTTTTAGGTCCTGCGGACATAGTTAACAGGTTAAGCTGCGTACTATTATATAAAATTTCATATAAAAACAGTAACATAACATAATTATATATTTTTAGCAACCCAATTTTTTTTTAATTTTTCTTAATAGTAATTCTATTACATTCTAAGTTCTTTAGATCATTTGGCAAAGAATTATAAGTTCTGGCAGCTTCTATGCAGCAGTTTTTGTTACTCATTGTTTTAGTTTTTTTGGTACCTGTATACTTTTACTTCTTGTATTAATTGTTTATCTACGATATCTACTTTTTTAATTACTCACAATAATATTAGTTCTTCAATCGCAAAAGTAATAATTTTAAAGATTTTGCTGTGTAGATTCTGTAATGGTCGTAGACTATTCATACATAAACCACCCCAAGCTATATTTTTTCCCCATAATTTATGATGCTATTAAAAAGAGCACATTATCAAAAATGTTTTATTTTGCATAATATTTGTCATTTTGTAAAAAATGAAAAGTAGATATTTTTTTTTTAATTATGTTTTTAATATGTTTATTCCAATTAAAATTGTAATCAAACGTAATTTTGTATCTTATTATTATATTTTTATAATTATATGATCTTTCGAATATTATATTGAATTTTCCGATCTAATTTATAGCTATTGTATTTCATATTTCTGGGTTAAATCAAATTCTGTTAAATAATAAGCAAGAATTGACTATATAAGTCGTATTGTGGTGTTAAAAATCGTGTTTATAGGTTTAGATCATCAGGGATTGATTGTACATGAAAATGTTAATTGGAAAAAAGTTTTGTTTAAATGTTATTTACATCTTTTGTGTTTAACATTTTTGTGTAAAGTCAAATTCTTGAACAATAAGCGAAAGACGACTATTTCAGGTGTATTTAGGCATTAAAAATCGTTTTTATAGATCTAACTCGTTAGGAATTGATATTACATGAAAATGTTAAATGGGAAAAAGTTTTGTTTAAATATTACCTACAACTTTAGTATTTAACAATTTTGTGTAAAATCAAATCCTTTTAAGTAATAGGCAAAAATCGACTTTTTAAAATGATTTTATCTGTTTTTCGCTATTTTATCAATAAAATATTACTTCCAGAAGAATATGTTACTCAAGTTATGGACATGTTTTGCTTTATTTGGAAAATATATTAAAAAAGTCTCTTCTCAAAACAGTAACCATTTACTCTAGTAAATTCTTAAAAACTATTCCAAGCAGAGAAAATAAAACTGGAGAAAACGATCTTTAATTTGTTTGTTTGAATTCATGTATATTTTGGTGCATTTTCGTTGCTCAATTTTAAACTTTCATAACGTTAGAACGAATCAATAGTTTTCAATTTCGAAAGAAGCATATTAAAGATTGTTTTCTCTAGTTTTATTTTCTCTGCTTGAAATAGTTTTTATGAATTTACTAGAGCAAATGGTCACTGTTTTGAGAAGAGGATTTTTTAATATATTTTTCCAAATAAATCAAAAAATGCGCTTAACTTAAGTTTTTTTGAGCGTTATGGTATAATATTGCAGCTTTCTTCATGTTTCTACGTCCGAAAACATATCCCAAAGTTTGAGTCGAATCGGTGATCCGGATCCCTGATACTCTCCTGGTAAGTACGAAATATAACCTTTTTACTTACAAGTATAAAAAGTACAAGTTCGTAAAGCTCAGGTGAGATTCCCGCGTGAGATCTCATCTGAATCTAATGGCTATGTTCAACATAAGTTAAAAATATTGTGATGAAAACTCAGGTGAGAATCTCACCTGAGAATCTTACCTGAGATTTCATCTCAAATTAATGGCTATGTTCCAAATAAGTAAAAGATATTATAATGAAAACTCAGGTGAGAATCTCTGGGTAGTCTGCCATAATTTTTGACAAAAAATTTTTTTAAATTGGAAGCAAAATGAAAAATTATAATTAAAACTTAAGAACAAATTATTGAACTGTGGACAATAAAAAGCAGAGACTCCACAAAATAATGTATGTCTGTCGTATTAACTGAATGCGCAAACTGCTCCTATAATTTAAATTTTAAGTGCCTTTCACTTGAAATTAAATTTGCAAGCAGAAATCATATCACCAGTGGTCACCTTAGGTAAAAGTTGGTTATTGATAATTATTAGAAGTCACTTAAGATGAAAGTTTGTGATTAACGGTTGAATGCGTAGTTTTTGAAATGGATACATTAATCAATTTAAAATTAGAATTTAAATATTAAATTTCAAATTAGGATGAAGGTCATATTTAAACGTAAAATTTGCCGCTCTTTCCATTTCCGGGGTCAGAAGTGGGGGTTCCTATGCAAAAAATCGATTTGACCTTCAAATGACCTTGATCCTTGACCTCAAGGCCAAAGTGAAGGTCATTATCGGTTGGCCCTCTTCGTACCCTACAACTTTTGTTTGAATCATTTTTTTCTAGGAGACGCCGTTTTTGAAATTTTCGGGTGCGTCAATTAAAATGACACCTTTGTGTCTATATATATATATGGTCGTTCCTGTACTTTTTTTAAAAAGTGTGCGCGGGGGGTCGTCGATTTTGTCGACGATTTTTTGTATGAAAGTAAATATAAAAAAATAGCTTGTGCAAAATTTCAGCCCCTTATCTCATTCCTAATTCCTGCTGGAATTTTTATAAACCCTGATTTTGACCTGTTTTTAGTCAGTTTTCAAAAAATTCTAAAAGGCTGAAATTTTAACAAAATGAGGTCGGTGAGGCCTCATTTTTTTTGTCTTTCTTCAAATTTTAAGAAAAAAAATACACTGATATGAAATGATGATTTAGGTTTTATTGGCGATCTGTGATATGGCCATTGCATTTCATCATTTTTAGATCATCTTTAAACCTCTATATCTCGTAACTGGTTCCACATTTTTGAGCTCACTAGGTCTCATTTTTTTTTTGTCTCAACGAGACCTTTAATTTCTTTTTTTGAGGACCTAAATTGATTGAATAGACTTCAAGATACAGACTTTTGAAGTTGACGTTTTTATCAAAAATCGCGAAAATCAACCGTGTTCATGGTCACAGTGTCAACCGAATTTTAATTAAAAATCATTAACAAAAGTATTTTTCATTAGAATATGATGTTATCTAACTATACCCTTTTCCTATCATAGGAAAAAGTCAAAAAATAATTTTTTGTCGAGCATTATAATATCTAATTTTTCGTTACCTAAAATAATCAAAAATGGCTCTCTACTGACATGAATTCTACCATCTTATAATTATTTTTGACACGTATACGTAACATAGATACAAAGGTGCTTCCTAGACCTTTAAAATCCGTAGTCGCTGATTTTTCTAGGACCACTAGAGCCAAAGTTATAGCCGTTTTTATAAAAAAATATTTTTCAAGTGGTAAAATTAGAGCTTGTGAAATATAGGAAAAGTTTTATTTACAAGATCAACCATAAGTTTGGCATAATTGTCCTAAAAAAAGTGCTGAGGCTGCATATTTTGAAGATCTTAGGCCGTGTCTACACTATGCGAGAAGCACGTGCGATCAGCCCAAGCGATGCGAGCAAGCCATGCGCGCATGCGACGCAAGCAAGCGATAGTAATGGCTTTAGGTTGATTAAATTACCTATGCAGACTTTATAGATATTTAAAGTTGAAAATAAGAATTTAAGTAAAATTTTTTTTGTAATATTCATTTTATTTTAACTATTTTATAATCATTATCAAACGAAGTAAGTTTTGCTTTTAATGTTGAATCATGAATGGGTATAAAGCAGTGATATTTTCTTGTATTGTGTATAGTTCGGGTCAATTTAAAACAGCATTGTTTGAGAATTCCATAAGTTTAAATGAGTAACATGCTGTGGGTGATGAAATAAGTTGAGTCTAACACAATTTATACATAAACTTCACGTTATATTTTTCACAGTCATATTTGGCCTTAATAATTACATTAAATTACACTGGTTATAACAAGAATATAAAAATAAACTATTTTGATTACTAGAGTAGAGTACAATATTAAATAAAGGTGATTGAACGATAAATGATTTCTAAATTCACTATATTTTCTTAAATGAAGTCTAAGTGACTAACTGGTTGGTTGAGATTATTCATGAATAAAAGAGGCGAGTTTATCGTAGCACTGTTTGTTGAGTTTTTCACTGGTTTCATTACACTTTGACATGAATGCTAAATCATGTCCGCTTAGTGAGTGCAATTCAGTAAAGCAATTACTGTATTATAGTATGAATCCCATATGAGGGATTACTAACCTGTTGAGTTTTCTACGATGATTTCAATGAGATGAGTGTGTCCGATCCTTGTGAGTGAGTCTGTCCAATGAAGTTCTTCTTTCTCGGCTCAGCACGATGAACTAGTATAACCAGCAAACAAATGTTATTGATTTGTTGCTTTGAGTTTTGCCAACGAAGTAATGGCGTTCAAAATGGCCAACAAGTGGTTGCTACCTGACCTCGTGTGGAGTGAGAGATGTTACCTGGCAGGAGCAGCGATTATATTAATCGGAGATGCCTTTTGATGTGTGATGGTTGAGCAAGAATGTAGAAGCGATGAGAGTCCCAAGTGAGTGATCCAGTGAATTTGCGTTGAGAGTTTTCCGATGAACGATAGCAGGTGCACAGCGGAGAGATGTTTCTCGTGGCAAGGCTGGTTTCAGAGAGAGCGAGTCCTTGATCCATTTCCGTCTTCTTCCTTGAATTTGTCTCACTACACCCTAATCAAATTAATATCTCTCATATTTGCATATGAGAGAGTGAGAAAGATAGAAATCTCGCGACTATACTGCACGAATCAGTATAGCGTCTCAGCTGTTCCGCCGAGACGCCGCGAGGTGCTGCCGCGCCGTGGCTGCGCCGTGAGTCGAGCCGTGCTGAGTGGAACCGCGGGAATTCAAATTGCTGAATTCCCAAACATTCCGCCCGCCATCAACCGCCAGGTTGATTTCATTTCCGGTTGGCACTGGCAAGATGGCGAGTTTTGCAATTGGGCGTGTGAGTTGTGTGGTGGCCGTCTTGATTGTTACAACTCTGATGAGATTGTCAGTTCCAGGGTGAAGTTGAGTGACTCTTGCGAGTGGCCATTTGCTTGGTGGTGAGTGTTCATCCGTGAGTAGAACCATGGAACCCACTTTTATCTCATGAGAGGGACGATGCTATTTAGAAATAGATTGAAGCCGTTGAAGGTATTGAGTTGACCAATGCTCCCAAAATTGCTGAGTGATCCGTTGAATGAGTTGCCACTTGGAAAGCCTTGATTCGTTGAGATTTAATAAGCTTGGTTCAGGCACTGAGTTCAATGCCTTGTCGATGAGAAAATGTCCGGGTGTGAGTGCATTGAAATCTTCTGGGTCTTCACTGAGTGGTTCTAGCGGCCTTGAGTTGAGTAATGCTTCTATTTGAGTGAGCAAGGTAGCTGAGCTTCAAAGGTGAGTAGAGTGTCCCCAATGGTCCGTCGCAGGTGAAATTTAACTGATTTCACGACTGCTTCCCACTTGCCTCCCATGTGAGGTGCAGCAGGTGGGTTGAATATCCATTGGGTTCCCTCGTTGGCTAGTGAGTTATACACGATTGAGTTTTCATGCTGGTTTTGTGAGAATAGGATCTTCAGTTCCTTTGCTGCTCCGATGAAGTTTGTTCCGCAGTCTGAGTATAGTTTAGAGGGTATCCCTCTCCTTGAGGTGAACCGTCTATATGCCGCTAAGAATCCGTCCGTTGAGTAGTCACTGACCAGTTCTAGATGAACAGCTGACGTTGAGAAGCACACAAAGATACAAATCCAGCATTTGTATGTTTTGGATCCACGACTTTTCCATGAGTTAATGGTGATTGGCCCGGCGTAGTCGATCCCAGTGTGAGTGAAAGGTGGTGATGGGGTGACCCTGGCCATGGGTAATTGCTCCATGAGTTGCTGAGCCCGTTGAGCCCGATACCTTGCAGAAGTCACACACTTTAAAATATGTGACTTCACCGGTGCTCTGCCTCCGATTATCCAAATTCCTGCCGAGTGTGTGCCAGGGTGAGTTGAGCGCCACCGTACAGAGTTGAGAGATGAGCGTTCCGAATGATCAGTGAGGTGAGTTGACTGCTCCATGGTATAATTGCTGGGTGTTTTGAGTGATGATCGAGTTGAGTTTTTTGAAGCCGCCCTCCTACTCGAACAATTCCTGTTGAGTCTATGTAGGCAGTCAATCGGATGAGGACATGATTTCTTGGGACTTGACAATTTTTCAGCATAATAAGTTCTGAGTGGAAATGAACCTGCTGAATGTTCTTGACCCAGAAGAGTTTTGCCTTGATGAGTAAATCAGTAGTGAGTTTCGATTCAGAACTTAGTATGCTGAAAAATTCTCAAGTCCCAAGAAATCATGTCCTCAACCGATTGACTGCCTACATAGACTGAACAGAAATTGTTCGAGTAGGAGGGCGGCTTCAAAAAACTCAACTCGATCATCACTCAAAACACCCAGTAATTATACCACGGAGTGGTGAGTTTTTTCTTTAGCCTTGAATCGATCACAGGTGATCATTACCCATCCAGTTATTCTTATGAGTTGAGTGAGTGATGAGTAATGATCGATGATGTCCCACAATTTGCTTGAGTTTGACTTGGCTGCGGTGAGTGTGACTTTAGCCCGCATTTCTGGAAGGTTGGTTTCTTGGATAGAGGTTGCTTGAGAAGGCCAAGCTGATTCCTCCTGGCAGAGCCAACTTGGTCCATGCCACCATGAGTGATGCTCTCTGAGTTGCGAAGTGAGTAATCCGCGCGAGGCACAATCCGCTGGATTGTCTGCTCCAGGCACATGTCTCCATTGTGCTGTTGGAATGAGTTCTTGTATTAAGGCAACTCTATTTCCAACGAAGTCCTTCCATTTTGAGGGGTGTGAGCGTATCCATGTGAGTGCTACCTTAGAGTCTGTCCATAAATGTATGTGTGAGGATGGCAATCGTGAATTGTCCAAAACATGTTTTGCCAGCTTCGTGAGTAGTACTGCCGCTTCCAATTCGAATCGTGGGATTGACAGTCGTTTGAGTGGTGCCACCTTTGTTTTGGAGATGAGAAATGATGAAGTTGAGCGAGATGTAAGTGTTGAGGATTTAATGTATAGAACTGCAGCCATTGCCTGTTGTGAAGCATCCGAGAAGCCATGAATTTCCACAACTGAGTCCTCCTGAATTCCTAACCACCTTGCTATGGTGATAGTGTCCAGGTTGTTGAGATCTTCCCAGATGTGCAGCCATTTCTTCACAGTTGAGTCTGGCAGTGAGTCGTCCCAAGAAAGTTTGTAAAGCCACAGTTCTTGTAGGAGGATTTTCGATGTGATTATGACTGGTGAAATTATTCCTATGGGATCGTAGAGTTGGGATACTTCAGAGAGTATAATCCGTTTTGTTATCATCTCCTGGTGAGGTGGTAGAGTTGTTCTGAAGGTGAGTTTGTCCGAGCGTGGGAGCCATTTCATCCCGAGTATGTTGGTAGCGCAATCATCTAGAGGCACAGCTTCTTTAGCTGGTGGCTCGTTGAGAAATTCCTTGAGGAAGCCAGGCGAGTTTGAGTTCCATTTTGCTAATGGAAAGCCGCCCGCCTTGCGTAATGCGGTTAACTGCTTGGCCTTTTCAATGAGACTCTCCTTTGATGCAGCTCCACCGAAGATGTCATCCACATACCTTCCAAAGAGGAGTGAATCAATGGCAAGTGTATAATTGGCTCCTTCATCCGTTACCAGCTGAAGAAGTGTCCGAATTGCTAAGTAAGGAGCTGCTCGTGTTCCGTAGGTGACTGTAGTCAAATGGAAGTGAGTGAGTTGACCCGTTTCATCTACCCATAAAATGCGTTGCAGGTTCCAATCTTGAGGGTGAACCTTGATCTGACGATACATTTTTGTAATGTCAGTTGAGAAGACAAATGGGTGAGTTCGAATCCAGATGAGAACATCCACAATGTTGGGTGAGAGATTAGGTCCAGTATGCATGATCTTGTTGAGTGAGTTTCCATTTGTTGTGAGTGCTGAACCGTTGAATACTGCTCTGAGTTTTGTCGTTAAACTATCTTCTCGTAATACTCCATGGTGAGGAAGATAGTAAGATAGTTTGGCGGAGATTTCCTGTTGAGGGATCCGCACCATGTGGCCCAATTTGCAGTATTCATCCATGAAAGCATAGTACCTTTCCTTGTAGATGCTTTCTTGATTGCATTTTGTGAGTATTCTCCTGAGGCACGCTTGAGCTTTTCCACGAGAGTTTCCAAGTACGTCTGCAGAGTTTGTGAGAGGTAATCTGACTTGGTAACGTCCATGAGTATCTCTCGTGTGAGTTTCAACAAAGTGTTGTTCACACAATGCTTCTTCCTTGTTGAGTTTGACTGCAGACGCTAACGGTGGTTCTTCTTGAACCCAAAAGCATGTGAGTAGTTCCTGCAAATCTTCAGTGTTGAGTGAGGCCGTTGTATGATGGACTACCTTGGATTGCACAGTTGAGTTTGATGGACCTATTAGCAGCCAGCCGAAAATTGACAATTGTACGACAGGTTCAATCGCACTCCTCTTTATTAGGTTCGGTTTGATGATTTGGCCGTAATAGTCCGTTCCGATAAGTACATCTACTGGTTGAGGTTTCCAGAATGTCGGATCAGCCAAGTTGAGTTTCTCTGTATGTTGCCACTGACGTTGCTCACATTCTTCTGATGGTAATAGTGTTGAGACTTGGCGTATAATATGAGCTGTGATCCGAAACGTGAGATTTTTGTAGATGGTGCGTAAGGTGAGTTGAGCCTTTCCAAGAGTTTGAGTTGAGTGCGTGCCGCCAACTCCAAGGATTGGTATAGTTGAGTGTTGCTGCTTAATGTTGAGTAAATCCACAGAATCCTTGGAGATGAATGAGAGTTCCGAGCCTGACTCAATGAGTATTCTTAATTTATGAGATGTCACCGGTGAGTCGTACCATGCCAATGCAGTTGCAAGTAAAGTGAGTTGAGGAGTTGAGTAATTATGTTGAGTTCGACCGTGATGTAAGATGATTGCACCGTTGTCCTAAACTTGAGTTGAACCGCTTGAAGAGATGGTTTGAGTTTTGCCATTTGGATCTCGTGGCATATGAATCATGGTGTGGTGATTTCCGTTACAAGTCCTGCACTTGTATTGTGACTTGCAATTCTTCGCTGAGTGAAGGCCGAGGCAGTTGTAGCACAGCGGCCTTTCCATTACAAATTTTCTCCGCTGTTGTTCATTCAGCAGTTTGAACTTTGGACAAGCCACAATAAAATGCGAGTCACCACAATACGTGCATGGATGTTGTGAAATCCTCGTTGAGTGTGTCACCTTATGTGAGTCTTGCCGTGGTTGAGTTGGACTGGTGACGTGAAGACTCCTTGATGGTTTTGATGTTTGAGTGATAGTAGGCTTCTGAGTGGATGTTGGTGAATCAGCTGCTATTTCCAAAGCACGCACCCGCGTGATCAGGAAGGACTCAAATTCCTCAAAAGTTGGCAGCTCAGTGTTGGAAACGCGAGAAATCTCCCATGCTTCTCGAGTTGACCTGTCAATTAGCTTTGACAGGCGATGAGCTAATATACAATCTCCTAGCTGCTCTTGCGGTACCAACATGTTGAGAGATTTTCTAATTTTTGATATCTCCGAGATCAATGTGTTGAGTGTGGCCGGATTTTTGGAGGGAACAGCAGTCAATTCAGATAAATGATCAAGCTGATCATTTAATAATACCCGTTTATTTTCAAACCTCGTCACTAGTGTAGTCCATGCGGGAGTTAGAGACTCATCACTGAGTGAAAATCCTTGTATTAGTGTGAGTGGTGTTCCACTGAGAGAGCTGCGCAGGTAGTGTAGCTTCTCATAATTCTTGAGTCCAGGCCGATTAAGAATTAAACCAGAGAACATTTCCTTGTAAGAAGGCCACTTTGTGTATGTTCCATTGAAGGTGGGCAGCTTTATTTCTGGCAGCTTGCTTAAATGAGTATGTTGAGTTTCTCCGATGATTGGCTGAGTGATATGATGCTTAGACTTCCAGTTTGCCTCCAAACTGCTAACCTCGAACACAATAGTATGGTATGATTCATGGATTGACTTGTGAAATGCTGACTTGAAGTAATCGTTGTCTGCGAAGGCTGCTGGACAACTTGCTTCGATGACTGCATGATCCTTTTTATAGAAGGAGTATAGCTCCTCAGCATCCTGCTTGCAAGCCAGTATCACTAGAAGAGTGGCAGTTCCCTTCCTAATCCTGATGTACGCAATAATCCGTTCCAATGAATCAAGCCGCAGATACTGAGAGTTCACCTTGCAGAGAAAAGAAGCCGGAATTGACCATGGAGACTTTGAACGAGTCCTGACATGGGTGTCAACCACAGTGAGTCCAGGCACATTGAGTTGGCGGCTGCCAATCCGCTTAGCTGCCCCCTTCATTTCAGCTAAGGTGCTTGGAGTCGCAGAATCCTCCTTCTCCTTCTGGATGTCATCCTCTTTGTCAGAGGCGGAAGAATCATTATGCTTCTCCAAGTCCTTGACTTCATCCTTGGTGGTTGGCATTATGAAGTCCTGTTGAGTTTTTCACAAATGAGTATTTATTCACTGGCTCGATTCACACCACAGCATGTATATCCGGCTCGAAGGACCAAAATGTTTGAGAATTCCATAAGTTTAAATGAGTAACATGCTGTGGGTGATGAAATAAGTTGAGTCTAACACAATTTATACATAAACTTCACGTTATATTTTTCACAGTCATATTTGGCCTTAATAATTACATTAAATTACACTGGTTATAACAAGAATATAAAAATAAACTATTTTGATGACTAGAGTAGAGTACAATATTAAATAAAGGTAATTGAACCATAAATGATTTCTAAATTCACTATATTTTCTTAAATGAAGTCTAAGTGACTAACTGGTTGGTTGAGATTATTCATGAATAAAAGAGGCGAGTTTATCGTAGCACTGTTTGTTGAGTTTTTCACTCGTTTCATTACACTTTGACATGAATGCTAAATCATGTCCACTTAGTGAGTGTAATTCAGTAAAACAATTACTGTATTATAGTATGAATCCCATATGAGGGATTACTAACCTGTTGAGTTTTCTACGATGATTTCAATGAGATGAGTGTGTCCGATCCTTGTGAGTGAGTCTGTCCAATGAAGTTCTTCTTTCTCGGCTCAGCACGATGAACTAGTATAACCAGCAAACAAATGTTATTGATTTGTTGCTTTGAGTTTTGCCAACGAAGTAATGGCGTTCAAAATGGCCAACAAGTGGTTGCTACCTGACCTCGTGTGGAGTGAGAGATGTTACCTGGCAGGAGCAGCGATTATATTAATCAGAGATGCCTTTTGATGTGTGATGGTTGAGCGAGAATGTAGAAGCGATGAGAGTCCCAAGTGAGTGATCCAGTGAATTTGCGTTGAGAGTTTTCCGATGAACGATAGCAGGTGCACAGCGGAGAGATGTTTCTCGTGGCAAGGCTGGTTTCAGATAGAGCGAGTCCTTGATCCACTTCCGTCTTCTTCCTTGAATTTGTCTCACTACACCCTAATCAAATTAATATCTCTCATATTTGCATATGAGAGTGTAAGAAAGATAGCAATCTCACGACTATACTGCACGAATCAGTATAGCGTCTCAGCTGTTCCGCCGAGACGCCGCGACGTGCTGCCGCGCCGTGGCTGCGCCGTGAGTCGAGCCGAGCTGAGTGGAACCGCGGGAATTCAAATTGCTGAATTCCCAAACAGGCATTCTAGTACTTAAATACTATCTTGAAGGTAAAAATTATAAAAAATAAAATAAATCTATTTAATATTGTGCACATAATAATACAAATTATTTGAACTTGCATCGTAGAAGTTGTTGCTTTTTTTAAATTTGATATACAGAAAAAATAAAGAACTGTTTTAATAATTATATCTTTAAAGCTGTTTTCTACATAATGTAAAATTATAACTCGGGTGTAACCTGCAGGTCCAGGATCTTTATGGATTTTGATGTTCTGGGTCTCAAAATAGTTTTTCACACAAATTAAGTATACTTTCAGAATATTACTTTGACATATTCTTAATAATTAAAATTAAATTTTTTCAGGTCATTTAATGAACAAAAATCTAAAGGTGTCTATTTTGTTCATATAATACGTATTAATATACTACAATAAAAGTACTCTTACTTGTTTTTGTATTGGGTAGGTGCTCCATCTGATATATAATGTACATTCTCAATAAACGGAAAATCTCGTTTTAGAAGTGCAATGAGTTGTCCTTGAAAAGTGTTAACTGCACAAGCATCGTGTTTTAAACAATCACTAATAACACATACAGATAAGGTTTGTAATTTGTCCTTATTGTCTTCTTTATAATACACTACAAACGGGTGTACAGTTGCTTGTGTATTATTAAAATAAAATGCTTGGATCGAGTCTTGACAAACAAATAAGAAATTTTCAGCAAAATCTTGAAGTATAATACATGTATCTGGATTAATAATTGTTTTGCCATGTTTTAAATAACATTTTTGCATTTCAGTCACATAATGATGCTTTGTTAACTCCCATAAGTCATTGGCTAAATTTATAATAAAATTTCTTGTAGGTTCTTTTACCATAATAAGACTGACTCTATTATTAGATTGTGATTCAGCATTATTTACCCAATTATGATATTCAATCTCTGAAACATCTTCGCATGAGCTTGATTCCAATATTTTCAGAATTTCTGCTTTACCAGGACAGTTTTCACAAAGATGTAGCATACAATCGCTCCAATCTGTTGAACAAACACAATCATTTAAAATTACTCGGTAGGCTAAATTTTTGTTGATGGCAGACAATTTTAATTTGACATTTTGGTGTATAGGACATACACAAATTGTATGTGTACCAGATGCTCCAGTACTAATATATTCTTTTGGCCTTAAAGAAGCAAATATACTGAAACCTGGTTTGCGCTGATTTTTAAAATGCTGTTCATATTCTTCTTCCACCCAATTGTTGTCTAGATCCTTCAAATCATACATCAACAGTCTTTTTTGTAACTTCTCTGTGATATTAGTAATAGGATTCTTAACACTGATGCAATCTTTAATGCCGCTACATATTCTACTATTGTTTTCATCTCTATAATACTGAGTTACAGATTCTCTAACTTCATTAGAATGAATGCTGTACACTTTACGCTTAATAGTTCCTATGACACCTGGAAAAATATATTTTGAAATTAATTTCAAATAGTGTATACTTAATCACAAAATAAAATCATAATAACAATATTATTTTTTTAATTTAACGATTATCAAGATGATACAATTTAGTTCAATGTTTATTCTATTTTAATTACTATGACTTGTTATATTGGAAGAAAAGAAATAGTTTAGAATTTATTTATTTTTTTTATTTTTTTTTTTTTTTTTATTAATTTTAATAGTTCTTTTAAAATCCAATAATTACATTATTATTTTTTATCTAATAATGAATAACGAAGGGTACCCCATGTTAAGATAGGCAAAATGCCACTATTAATGAAAGCGAAAAATGACAGTGATTTCATAGAAGTATACTAAAAAAAGAATTTTCTACGATTTTTCCGGGGACCTATCTCCCCTCCTTATACCAGTAAGGCCTAAAAATCGCATTTTTTGGAAATTATTTTTTTCTCCCGTTCCTCAATGTTAAAAAATAAAAAAAAAATATGAGATTACAGCTTGTAAACAGAGAGAACATTGAGATTTCTCAAATATATTTCTCAATACGTAAGTAATACATAAATAATAATACTTAAGTAATAATACATGAGTAATATAAATAAATAATTATGAGGATTTTAAATTAAATATTTTATAGGGGTACCCTTTATCATTATAGTTGCTTGAACAAAAATTACATAGATTTTAATAAATTAAACTAAAATTTTCTATTAATAATTCTCAAGTGTAATATAATATATGTAACCTAATGTATAAAGGATTATCGATTCTATATGTTTACACTATGTCTATAATCAAGATATTAAGAATTTATTACAACCCATTTTTTAACTTACCTACAGTAATTTTAAGTTCTTTTGCTTTATTAAACATATAACGTGAACATTGGAAATAATGTTTTCCTTGTTCAAATTTCCAATGATTTGGAAGTAATATCAATAACGATATTTTTTTACCAAAACTAGTTTCTTCATTATAACACTTAATTATGTTTCCAATCATTCCGTGAAATGACATACTATCCTCTTGTAGCTGTTTAAGATTGCATTGAGTTGGCAAATTAAGATTCAATGTCTTATTAACTGTTGTACAAAATTTCGTATTCATTGATTCTAAAACACTGTATGTTTTATTTTCCAAGCGATAATCACTAAGTTTCTCTCGTTTAAGAGGAGGTTCATCAAATCCATCGAGCATTTTATTTAAACGTTGAAATCCTTGGCTCAATAATATATCTTCTGTACTTTCTGATGTACACACTTGGCTACTTGAAGAAACTTGACTACTTGAAGAAAGCTGCTCATTATTATTTACGTTTAAACCATCATTCCCAGTGTTTTCATCTTTTTCTGCATTTTTTGTTATTATTGATGTAATTTTGAACTCACAGTTTTTACAGTACTTATTACCTGGATCTAAATTTATATTACAACTGTTACGAAATTTATCACATTTATCAGCACTAATCATTACTAAATTATTCTCAATGGATTTTGAAGGATTATTAAAACAATTGCAACACTTCCTTTGTCTACTTGTATATCGAGTATCATATTTATGAAGATGATGGTCGCAAATAAATTTATTTTCTACATTAATATCAAAATTTTTAATCCTAAATGATAAATACAGCTTTAATTCATTACTAAGATTACTAATTAGATTAAGAGATTTATTTCTTGTGTAATGCTCTAAATGACATTTATCATCCTCATGCAATTCACCAATATAGCACATCATTTTCTTTCAATTCCTAAGAAGATAACACTTACAAAACACAATTGTATAATTTATAAAACTCAACCGAACCAATACTGATATACTTGGTAATAGTTCTGCTCAACTACCTTCACAATTCTACTTAGAAATATTCATTTCATTTTTTATTGTAACTTGTACTCATTGTTTAAGGACATTCCGTGCCGTGTGTCGTGTAACGGATGACGGGTTCACGGGTGTCTCGCACAGAAAAATGTATGTCTGTCATCTATTAAGTTACGTCAACACAGGTTAAATGAAACTATCTATGAATGTCCGTAGAGAACCATTTTTGATTATTTTAGGTATCGAAAAATTAGATATTATAATGCTCGACAAAAAATTATTTTTTGACATTTTCCTATGATAGGAAAAGAGCATAGTTAGAAAACATCATATTCTAATGAAAAATACGTTTGTTAATGATTTTTAATTAAAATTCGGTTGACACTGTGACCATGAACACGGTTGATTTTCGCGATTTTTGATAAAAACGTCAACTTCAAAAGGCTGTATCTTGAAGTCTATTCAATCAATTTAGGTCCTCAAAAAAAGAAATTAAAGGTCTCGTTGAGACAAAAAAAAATGAGACCTAGTGAGCTCAAAAATGTGGAAACAGTTACGAAATATAGAGGTTTAAAGATGATCTAAAAATGATGAAATGCAATGGCCATATCACAGATTGCCAATAAAACCTAAATCATCGTTTCATATCAGTGTATTTTTTTTCTTAAAATTTGAAGAAAGACAAAAAAATGAGACCTCACCGACCTCATTTTGTTAAAATTTCAGCCTTTTAGAATTTTTCTAAACTAGCTAAGAACAGGTCAAAATCAGGGTTGAAAAAAATTCCAACAGGAATTAGGAATGAGATAAGGGGCTGAAATTTTGCACAAGCTATTTTTTTTATATGTACTTTCATAAAAAAAATCGTCGACAAAATCGATAATATATATATTGATTTTTATATATATATATATATATATATATATATATATATATATATATATATATATATATATATATAGATATATAAAATGATCCGACCATGGGTTTCTGGAGCGTGTCCGTGTATATTGGTACCTACAGCTCAGAGATCCCTATGGCAAGTGACTAAAGAAATAATGGACACTCGGGCTATAGACTCTAGATCGGGCTCCATAAACGCCCGACAAAAATATTTTATGGGACCCCGGCTCCATAAAAGAAAAAGGGCTCCATAAATATGCTCATGTGTATAAAAGGGCTCCATAAATCTGTTAAAACAAATATATATATATATATATATATATATATATATATATATATATATATATATATATATATATATATATATGAGTCGTTCCTGTACTTTTTTAAAAAGTGTGCGCGGGGGGGGGGTCGTCGATTTTGTCGACGATTTTTTTTATGAAAGTACATATAAAAAAAATAGCTTGTGCAAAATTTCAGCCCCTTATCTCATTCCTAATTCCTGCTGGAATTTTTTTAAACCCTGATTTCGACCTGTTTTTAGCCAGTTTAGAAAAATTCTAAAAGGCTGAAATTTTAACAAAATGAGGTCGGTGAGGTCTCATTTTTTTTTGTCTTTCTTCAAATTTTAAGAAAAAAAATACACTGATATGAAATGATGATTTAGGTTTTATTGGCGATCTGTGATATGGCCATTGCATTTCATCATTTTTAGATCATCTTTAAACCTCTATATCTCGTAACTGGTTCCACATTTTTGAGCTCACTAGGTCTCATTTTTTTTTGTCTCAACGAGACCTTTAATTTCTTTTTTTGAGGACCTAAATTGATTGAATAGACTTCAAGATACAGCCTTTTGAAGTTGACGTTTTTATCAAAAATCGCGAAAATCAACCGTGTTCATGGTCACAGTGTCAACCGAATTTTAATTAAAAATCATTAGCAAACATATTTTTCATTAGAATATGATGTTTTCTAACTATACTATTTTCCTATCATAGGAAAAAGTCAAAAAATAATTTTTTGTCGAGCATTATAATATCTAATTTTTCGATACCTAAAATAATCAAAAATGGCTCTCTACTGACATGAATTCTACCATCTTATAATTATTTTTGACACGTATACGTAACATAGATACAAAGGCGGTTCCTAAACCTTTAAAATCCGTTGTCGCTGAATTTTCTAGGACCACTAGAGCCAAAGTTATAGCCGTTTTTATAAAAAAATATTTTTCAAGTGGTAAAATTAGAGCTTGTGAAATATAGGAAAAGTATTATTTACAAGATCAACCATAAGTTTGGCATAATTGTCCTAAAAAAGTGCTGAGGCTGCATATTTTGAAGATCTTAGGCCGTGTCTACACTATGCGAGAAGCACGTGCGATCAGCCTAAGCGATGCGAGCAAGCAATGCGTGTTGGACAAAATATTTAAAATACTTAAAATGATAAATAATATCATTTCACTACGATATTATTGACGATATTATTTATCGCTAAACATAGAGCTACTAACTGATCCACTACGATTGTTCGGGATTGAAGTATCCAAAGTGCCCGCTAGATGGCAAGCGTCCGATGCGCTCCCACTATGAAAAACATCACCCAGCGGGCTTAAATAGAGTCTCGCGGCGCCTAGTCGCTATGTGCTTTATGCACATTCCTTTTACCTTACCACTTTCCGTTTTACCTATACAATGCCTTATTGCCTGTTTACTCGTACGCATAAGCGTTCATACCTTTTTCTGCAATCAACTTTCACTTTCGAGTAGAGTTGGTTGCATAGACTCTTGAAGTCTAATTTTCCCGTTTATTTCTTCTCGCTGACAAACCCTAATAATATAAACTCACGTTTACGTTCAATCGTATACAACGATATTATTTATCATTTTAAGTATTTCAAGTACTTTGTGCAAAACGTATGACTTGTCGCATGCGCGCACCGGTTGCGCTTCTCGCATACCTAGTATAAACATGGTCTTAAATGCAGGTTTTCTATAGTTTTACGTGCGTTATACGTATAAGCTCAGGTTAAATGAAACATACATAGATAGTTTCATTTAACCTGTGTTGACGTAAGTTAATAGATGACAGACATCCATTTTTCTGTGCGAGACACCCGTGAACCCGTCATCCATTACACGACACATGGCACGGAATGTCCTTAAACAATGAGTACAAGTTACAATAAAAAATGAAATGAATATTTCTAAGTAGAATTGTGAAGGTAGTTGAGCAGAACTATTACCAAGTATATCAGTATTGGTTCGGTTGAGTTTTATAAATTGTACAATTGTGTTTTGTAAGTGTTATCTTCTCAGGAATTGAAAGAAAATGATGTGCTATATTGGTGAATTGCATGAGGATGATAAATTTCATTTAGAGCATTACACAAGAAATAAATCTCTTAATCTAATTAGTAATCTTAGTAATGAATTAAAGCTGTATTTATCATTTAGGATTAAAAATTTTGATATTAATGTAGAAAATAAATTTATTTGCGACCATCATCTTCATAAATATAATACTCGATATACAGGTAGACAAAGGAAGTGTTGCAATTGTTTTAATAATCATTCAAAATCCATTGAGAATAATTTAGTAATGATTAGTGCTGATAAATGTGATAAATTTCGTAACATTTGTAATATAAATTTAGATCCAGGTAATAAGTACTGTAAAAACTGTGAGTTCAAAATTACATCAATAATAACAAAAAATGCAGAAAAAGATGAAAACACTGGGAATGATGGTTTAAACGTAAATAATAATGAGCAGCTTTCTTCAAGTAGTCAAGTTTCTTCAAGTAGCCAAGTGTGTACATCAGAAAGTACTGAAGATATATTAGTGAGCCAAGGATTTCAACGTTTAAATAAAATGCTCGATGGATTTGATGAACCTCCTCTTAAACGAGAGAAACTTAGTGATTATCGCTTGGAAAATAAAACATACAGTGTTTTAGAATCAATGATACGAAATTTTGTACAACAGTTAATAAGACATTGAATCTTAATTTGCCAACTCAATGCAATCTTAAACAGCTACAAGAGGATAGTATGTCATTTCACGGAATGATTGGAAACATAATTAAGAGTTATAATGAAGTAACTAATTTTGGTAAAAAAATATCGTTATTGATATTACTTCCAAATCATTGGAAATTTGAACAAGCAAAACATTATTTCCAATGTTCACGTTATATGTTTAATAAAGCAAAAGAACTTAAAATTACTGTAGGTAAGTTAAAAAATGGGTTGTAATAAATTCTTAATATCTTCATTATAGAAATAGTGTAAACATATAGAATCGATAATCCTTTATACATTAGGTTACATATATTATATTACACTTGAGAATTATTAATAGAAAATTTTAGTTTAATTTATTAAAATCTATGTAATTTTTGTTGAAGCAACTATAATGATAAAGGGTACCCCTATAAAATATTTAATTTAAAATCCTCATAATTATTTATTTATATTACTCATGTATTATTACTTAAGTATTATTATTTATGTATTACTTACGTATTGTTTACGTATTGCTTAAGTATTGTTTACGGATTAAGTAAAATAATACATGAATTGTAATTTAAACATTTAAATGAAATCCGATTTAATTAGAAAGAATCTATATTTGAGAAATCTCAATGTTCTCTCTGTTTACAAGCTGTAATCTCATATTTTTTTTTTATTTTTTAACATTGAGGAACGGGAGAAAAAAATAATTTCCAAAAAATGCGATTTTTAGGCCTTACTGGTATAAGGAGGGGAGATAGGTCCCCGGAAAAATCGTAGAAAATTCTTTTTTTAGTATACCTCTATGAAATCACTGTCATTTTTCGCTTTCATTAATAGTGGCATTTTGCCTATCTTAACATGGGGTACCCTTCGTTATTCATTATTAGATAAAAAATAATAAAGTAATTATTGGATTTTAAAAGAACTATTAAAATTAATAAAAAAATAAAAAAAATAAAAAAAAAATTAATTCTAAACTATTTCTTTTCTTCCAATATAACAAGTCATAGTAATTAAAATAGAATAAACATTGAGCTAAATTTTATCGTCTTGATAATCGTTAAATTAAAAAAAATAATATTGTTATTATGATTTTATTTTGTGATTAAGTATACACTATTTGAAATTAATTTCAAAATATATTTTTCCAGGTGTCTTAGGAACTATTAAGCGTAAAGTGTACAGCATTCATTCTAATGAAGTTAGAGAATCTGTAACTCAGTATTATAGAGATAAAAACAATAGTAGAATATGTAGCGGCATTAAAGATTGCATCAGTGTTAAGAATCCTATTACTAATATCACAGAGAAGTTACAAAAAAGACTGTTGATGCATAATTTGAAGGATCTATACAACAATTGGGTGGAAGAAGAATATGAACAGCATTTTAAAGATCAGCGCAAACCAGGTTTCAGTATATTTGCTTCTTTAAGGCCAAAAGAATGTATTAGTGCTGGAGCACCTGGTACACATACAATTTGTGTATGTCCTATACACCAAAATGTCAAATTAAAATTGTCTGCCATCAACAAAAATTTAGCCTACCGAGTAATTTTAAATGATTGTGTTTGTTCAACAGATTGGAGCGATTGTATGCTACATCTTTGTGAAAACGGTCCTGGTAAAGCAGAAATTCTGAAAATATTGGAATCAAGCTCATGCGAAGATGTTTCAGAGATTGAATATCATAATTGGGTAAATAATGCTGAATTACAATCTAATAATAGAGTCAGTCTTATTATGGTAAAAGAACCTACAAGAAATTTTATTATAAATTTAGTCAATGACTTATGGGAGTTAACAAAGCATCATTATGTGACTGAAATGCAAAAATGTTATTTAAAACATTGCAAAACAATTATTACTCCAGATACATGTACTATACTTCAAGATTTTGCTGAAAATGTCTTATTTGTTTGTCAAGACTCGATCCAAGCATTTTATTTTAATAATACACAAGCAACTGTACACCCGTTTGTAGTGTATTATAAAGAAGACAATAAGGACAAATTACAAACCTTATCTGTATGTGTTATTAGTGATTGTTTAAAACATGATGCTTGTGCAGTTAACACTTTTCAAGGGCAACTCATTGCACTTCTAAAACGAGATTTTCCGTTTATTGAGAATGTACATTATATGTCAGATGGAGCACCTACCCAATACAAAAACAAGTAAGAGTACTTTTATTGTAGTATATTAATACGTATTATATGAACAAAATAGACACCTTTAGATTTCTGTTCATTAAAGGAGCTGAAAAAATTGCAGGTTACACCCGAGTTAAAATTTTACATTATGTAGAAAACAGCTTTAAAGATAAAATTACTAAAACAGTTCTTTATTTTTCTGTATATCAAATTTAAAAAAAGCAACAATTTCATTAATATCTGCCATCATGAGGAGGATTTTGGCTTAAAAGTTGAGTCGCACAACTTTTTTTCTACTAGCCATGGGAAAAGTCCGTGTGATGGATGTGGAGCAGTGGTTAAACGAACAGTACGCAGGGCATCCTTACAAAGAACATCAGAAAAACCAATTTTAAATCCAAAAGACATGTATGATTACGTTAGTGAAAATATTGATGGAATAAGGTAAAAATAATATAATTTAGATTTTTTGACTATATTATTTGATTATGTATTTGAATAATAAATCATTATGTGTTATAAAAATATAGAATATTTGGTTTTTAGATCTATTTGGGTGAGTCAAGAAACAATTGAGAAAAAGCGTACTAGAGAAAGTACTAGAATGCCGTTTTAAATTGACCCGAACTATACAGAATACAAGAAAATATCACAGCTTTATACCCATTCATGATTCAACATTAAAAGCAAAACTTACTTCATTTGATAATGATTATAAAATAGTTAAAATAAAATGAATATTACAAACAAAATTTTACTTAAATTCTTATTTTCAACTTTAATCATGTATAAAGTCTGCATAGGTAATTTAATCAACGTAAAGCCATTACTATCGCTTGCTCGCGTCGCATGCGCGCATGGCTTGCTCGCATGGCTTGGGCTGATCGCACGTGCTTCTCGCATAGTGTAGACACGGCCTAAGATCTTCAAAATATGCAGCCTCAGCACTTTTTTTAGGACAACTATGCCAAATTTATGGTTGATCTTGTAAATAAAACTTTTCCTATATTTCACAAGCTCTAATTTTACCACTTGAAAAATATTTTTTTATAAAAATGGCTATAACTTTGGCTCTAGTGGTCCTAGAAAAATCAGCGACTACGGATTTTAAAGGTCTAGGAACCACCTTTGTATCTATGTTACGTATATGTGTCAAATATAATTATAAGATGGTAGAATTCATGTCAGTAGAGAGCCATTTTTGATTATTTTAGGTATCGAAAAATTAGATATTATAATGCTCGACAAAAAATTATTTTTTGACTTTTTCCTATGATAGGAAAAGAGTATAGTTAGATAACATCATATTCTAATGAAAAATATGTTTGTTAATGATTTTTAATTAAAATTCGGTTGACACTGTGACCATGAACACGGTTGATTTTCGCGATTTTTGATAAAAACGTCAACTTCAAAAGGCTGTATCTTGAAGTCTATTCAATCAATTTAGGTCCTCAAAAAAAGAAATTAAAGGTCTCTTTGAGACAAAAAAAAAATGAGACCTAGTAAGCTCAAAAATGTGGAACCAGTTACGAGATATAGAGGTTTAAAGATGATCTAAAAATGATGAAATGCAATGGCCATATCACAAATCGCCAATAAAACCTAAATCATCATTTCAAATCAGTGTATTTTTTTTTCTCAAAATTTGAAGAAAGACAAAAAAAAGTGAGACCTCACCGACCTCATTTTGTTAAAATTTCAGCCTTTTAGAATTTTTTGAAAACTGGCTAAAAACAGGTCAAAATCAGGGTTTAAAAAAATTCCAGCAGGAATTAGGAATGAGATAAGGGGCTGAAATTTTGCACAAGCTATTTTTTTTATATGTACTTTCATAAAAAAAATCGTCGACAAAATCGACGACCCCCCCGCGCACACTTTTTAAAAAAGTACAGGAACGACGCATATATATATATATATATATGTTTGTAAATTGGTACTTTTGAGGAGATGTGAACCTTTCTTTCAGAGTTCGGACAATGTGACTAAAGAAATAATGACCCTCAGGTTACCGACTCTGGGAAAAGGGGGTATAGATTTCTCCTCAAAAGTCGCGATTCTTGCTTTGAGAAATTTGAGGAGTCTCTTCAAAATGCCGACATCTCTTCAAAAGTACCGATCTATGCGTTGATATCTCTTCAAATATACCAATTCCCATAGTTTTATATTTATATATATATATATATACTGGGTGGGTACCCCCTACTAGCTCCGCTCGTCAACCCCCGACGATGATATAAGGACGTATGTGGACATGTATGAAGATGACATACAAAAGTATTATATATATCCATATATGATGGTGAGGGGGGCGAGGGGGGGAATTGAGGGGCCTTTGGAGAGTCTAAAACTGATATATAGAGACGTATTTTAACGGTGTTTGGGGGGGCAAGGGGGGCTGATCGGTCAATTTTCTGAAACAACTATATAATATAGGAAGAGATACATACCCGAGATATCTACATTAGAGATCTACATTTGCCTTCGTAATTTATTCGTAATTTACATTTCCTCTATTTCCTCTTTAATATTTCCTCTTTAAATATTAATTATAATAAAGCGAGGGCGTGAACTGTTTCTTTTTAATTGTAAATCGTAATTTATATTTGCTTTTTTAAATTTTACCATTTATTCCTTATTACATATCCGAGATATCTACATTAGAGGTCTACATTTGTCTTCGTAATTTATTCGTAATTTACATTTCCTCTGTTTCCTCTTTAATACTTCCTCTATAATATTTCCTCTTTAAATATTAATTACTTTCAGAAATTTCTTTTTAATTGTAACTCGTAATTTATATTTCCTTTTTTAAATTTTACCATTTATTCCTTTTTACATATTCGAGATATTTACATTAGAAATCTACATTTGTCTTCGTAATTTATTCGTAATTTACATTTCCTCTGTTTCCTCTTTAATACTTCCTCTATAATATTTCCTCTTTAAATATTAATTACTTTCAGAAAAAGAGTGGTTATTTATGGCTATTGATGAAGGATACCACTTAAAATAATAATCCAACGCGTCCATGAAACGTACCCCCAGGGTGACGTGGAAAACTGTTCTTCTCTTCAACCACTCTTTATAGTCAAGTCAATTAAAAAAAATAATAATTTAAAAATAATTTAATATTTTTTGGGTAATATTTACAAGGATTACATATAAATATATTAAACTGTTTCTTTTTAATTGTAAATCGTAATTTATATTTCCTTTTTTAAATTTTACCATTATTTCTTATTATACCTCCATGGTGACGTGGAAAACTATTCTTTTGCTTATGCTTATTCCCTTTATAATAAAGCGAGGGGGTGAACTGTTTCTTTTTAATTGTAACTCGTAATTTATATTTCTTTTTTAAATTTTACCATTTATTCCTTATTACATATCCGAGATATCTACATTAGAGATCTACATTTGCCTTCGTAATTTATTCGTAATTTACATTTCCTCTATTTCCTCTTTAATATTTCCTCTTTAAATATTAATTATAATAAAGCGAGGGGGTGAACTGTTTCTTTTTAATTGTAACTCGTAATTTATATTTCCTTTTTTAAATGTTACCATTTATTCCTTATTACATATTCGAGATATCTACATTAGAGATCTACATTTGTCTTCGTAATTTATTCGTAATTTACATTTCCTCTGTTTCCTCTTTAATACTTCCTCTATAATATTTCCTCTTTAAATATTAATTACTTTCAGAAAAAGAGTGGTTATTTATGACTATTGGCGAAAGATACCATTTAAAATAATAATCCAACGCGTCCATGAACAGTACCCCCAGGGTGACGTGGAAAACTGTTCTTCTCTTCAACCACTCTTTATAGTCAAGTCAATTAAAAAAAATAATAATTTAAAAATAATTTAATATTTTTAAGGTAATATTTACAAGGATCGCATATAAATATACAAAGAACGATACATTATGATTTTAATATTCAACCAGTTTAGTGCTTATGTAGGGCTCTTGGCGAAGGATACCACTTTAAATAAAAATCCAACGCATTTATTAACAGTACCTCTAAAGTGACGTGGAAAACTATTCTTTTGCTTATGCTTATTCCCTTTATAATAAAATATTCCAATGAGAGAAAGTCTTTGACTATTAACACTCTTTTCAACAATCTATAACAGTGAAAACTATTCTTTTGTTTATACCTATTCCCTTTATATTAAAAATAATCGTTTAAGGAATAGCTTAAGGGAGTTCTCTCGATTTTGAATCAGAACAAAATTTGAAGAACTGGTTAGTAGCTCTATCTCTTTGACTCTGTCTCAATGTCTCTGTCTCTTCAATTCTGTCTTTACGTCTCTGTCTCTATGCATTTGTCTCTATGCGTTTGTCTCTATATCTCTGTCTCTTCGTCTCAACCTCCACGTATCCATCTCCACGTCTCTGTCTCTCTGACTTTGCCTCTATGTCTCTGTTTCTCCGACTCTGTCTTTACGTCTCTGTCTCTATGCATTTGTCTCTACGCGTCTATCTCTACGTCTCTATCTTTTCGTCTTTGCCTCTATGTCTCTGTCTCTCCGACTCGGTCTCTATGACTTTGTTTCTGCTGGCCTGACTCTACGCCTTTGTCTCTGTCTCTACATATCTGTCTCTACGTCTCTGTCTCTGCGTACCTATTCCCTTTATTAAAAGAAATATATCAAAATATAAATCCAACGCGTCTATGAATAGTACCTCCATGGTGACGTGGAAAACTATTCTTTTGCTTATGCTTATTCCCTTTATAATAAAATATGCTAATGAGAGGAAGCTTTTAACTACTAACACGCTTTTCTTTCTTTTAATAAAGGGAACAATCTATAAAAGTGAAAACTATTCTTTTGTTTATACCTGTTTCCTTTATTAAAAGAAAATCGAGGGAACGGTGTTGGGAATTAAGGGGGTGAATTGGGGGGGGGGATTGAGGGGCCAATGGAGAGTCTAAAACTCATATATAGAGACGTATTTTAACGGTTTTTTGAGGGGGTGAGGGGGGTAGTGACGGGGGAAGAAGGGGGCGAGGGGGGGCTGATCGGTCAATTTTCTGAAACAACTATATAATATAGGAAGATATATATATGTATGTATGTATGCGCGCGCGCGCTGTGACTAATCGAGTGCCACCGCTCTTCACTTCGACGCTGGTCGCCTGACAGGTTGCATCACGAGATACTTAATAAATTAAACGTTTTGGTTCTCAAAACTCTCGTTTTATCTTTTCTACAACCCAAACCTTAACAGGTTATGATCTTCCCGCTTCCACTGCGCAAGTGAATTAATAGTGTGTCTATTGAAGCCTACAAGAAAACACTGACGGAAAGACGGAAAGCTGGTGAGTATTGGCTTTTGGTGCTGAGCGAGCGAGCGAGAGAGAGAGAGAGAGAGAGAGAGAGAGAGAGAGAGAGAGAGAGAGAGAGAGAGAGAGAGAGACCACGGTGAGTACGAGGAGCTGCGGGAGGGTGCCGGAAGAAAAAAGGCTCTCTTGTCGACAGGGAGATGGACGGCAAAAGCAAAGCCAACCACCAGGATCAAGCCGATATGAAGGTTAGAGCAAGTAAGTTTAGAAATCGTTTCTATGGTGGATAAAAGTGCGCGTCGAGCGAGGTGAATCGTTCAAAGGTGTTCGTTGCTTATCGGTTGAAAACGTGGGTCGAAACAAAGAAAAGCATTAATTTTCTGTCTTGCTCTCGTTCTCCTCTCTCGTTTCGCTTAATTTGCAATAAAATAAAATCACGCATAAGAAAAGACAAGTGACATGGGTGTATGCATATGTATATACGTTTACACATGTGTATACATATTTAAACTATTGTGGAACTGCGTGTAATTGCTTATGCCTATGCACAATACATTCTCACTGTGTATTCTCATGAACAAAAATTTAAAGCGAATTAGCATACAAGTCCACGCTTTTGTCCATAATAAAAATTATAATAGTAATTAAATGTATTTTAGCTCAGGTTAGTTTAGATTAGGGAAATTTAAGAAGCAGTAATAAAATAATTTGAATTTATTTGAATAGGTGAAGAGAAAAGGCTGTTAGCCTTGACATTCGAAATTTTGGAGGATCTCGCTTTACCAGGCCAAGCGCTATGGATGAAACGAGAGTCTGAAGAGTACCTCATATTTGCGCAAAACAAAGAATTCTACCTAGATATATACATATGCATATCGAAATATTAAAACAATCTAAACACTATAAAACTAGATATCGAATTATATCACACGATTCCTTACTGGACCAGCCTTCATTGCAATATGTATGGTTGTACCCACACTGTGTGAGTCTGACTAGCGAGGCTGTGCTTGATTCGTTGATTTTTCCGTACCAGGTGCAGTCTCTCAGCTTTGGACAGGCTGTGTCTGTGTTCGTGCAGCTAAGCGAGAACAAGGTCCTTGAAATAGACGCTAATAAAATCCAGCAAGAAGTTGTTGACGCCGATTTTAATCAAGAGGATGAGGTGGTTGCTGTGGCTGAACAAACGCAAACTTCAATAAGTCGCAAGATTATGAGTGATGAGAGTAATATACCCATGGGGCAGATGGACGCTCTGATATCGGCAGGTGAAACACCGACAGAAACTTCAAAGGAAGGTCAAGTGTCGTACAGCACAGCAAGTGGCAAAGTGGATGTCAGCATAGCTGAACCACTTGGTAAGTTTGAAGCGTTTGACTGTCACTCGGCGCATGTATGTTTATGGGAACGATATATGTAGAATGAGAAAACCTGGCCAGGGTTACTGAATAAACTTTACGATGAAGGTAAAATGAGATTTTCTAACTAATGTGTGCTTATTTGTGTGATGATAGGTACAGGTGACAGGGCAAAGCTTGAACTCATGCTTCAACGCGTCAATAAACTGGTTGAAAACCAGGAAAGCAGTAAATACTTGATTGAATGGTTGAAATTGCAGATCAGGAGCTACAAATCCAATTGCGAAACTCCAAATTGACTTATGACACTGAAATGTCAAAGTTCAAGCGATGTATGTCTGATCTCAATCGTGAGCTGGAGAAGTCAAGAGTGCTGCTGCGTCAGACCGGAGAAAACCAGCAAACCGTTGGGAGCACAGCTACGACAGACAATGTAGCTACTATACCGGGCTCAAAGGGACTGACAAATACGACTGTGTTGCAATCACACACAGCGACTATTCAACAGAATAACGCCACGGTTTCTTGTGCCATTCAGCCCGGAATGAATTTAAATACTAAGCCCAGTAAGAATATTTTGAAGCAGACACATGCGCCTGTACAACTGTCTCGATTACCGATATCTCAGCCAGACGACAGCGACAGCTGGGATTCAGATCCTGACCAACACAGGCCTGCTAGATCTGAGGCGCTGGATGCTAGCGACCGAAGGAACCGTGACCAAGGTTTGGCCCATACACCTATGTTAGTACAGAACTCGCAGTTAGAAAACCAGAATTTGCCATCCGCTCGGGCAAGCAGAATCACAGACCCTAACCTCAATCCGTACGGAGATCTGAATTTTGATTGGGCCGAGTATGTCAGAAATCATGTTATTAAAACGGTACAGTCTGAATTAAATAAACACATAGCTAGCCACGTTCAGCCTGAAAACGGTGTAGAAAGCTTAAATCAGAAAATTACCTTACTTAATGTTTCGAATTCAAATCTGCATATTAAACGAGATTATAAATTAACTGAAAGTTCAGATTTCGATTATTTCCTTGATTATCTCAGATCGGAGTTCAGATCGAATGACTTGTTATATGTAATTGACAAAGATGTAAAGCCACTGTACAATAAAAATAAGAAAATTAAAGAAATCGATAAATTCAAAGTGAGAGATGCAATCCTAAATAG
Source organism: Torymus aiolomorphi (assembly GCA_036365515.1). Classification (NCBI taxonomy): domain Eukaryota; kingdom Metazoa; phylum Arthropoda; class Insecta; order Hymenoptera; family Torymidae; genus Torymus; species Torymus aiolomorphi. The sequence goes on along the minus strand of CM070873.1, from coordinate 204,127,642 downwards.
AATTGATAATATATATTACAAAAGAATATCCAAGGTAGTTGAGCCAGAGCTGATATCGAAAAAATTAAAAGAAATTAAAACGATTGAGAGTAATCTAACGACAGGTGTGATGAGGTAATAGTTATACACATTGGTATATCAACCTGGTAAGGAAAAGGCATCAGCGTTCTGTAATCGCTTTGAAGAATTAGTTAACACTTTTGAAAGCTTACCGAATACTACGTCTTTACCTGAAGAGGAATGACTCGATGCATTTTATAATGCAATAAGTAAATCTGTACAGTCGGTTAAGTAGGTCGATCTTCTTACCAGAACTGAGCGTGGTACTAGATTGAGTTATGATCAGTTAAGAGATTTCATATTACAGGATGTAGCCGCAAAACAAACTGGCAAGGAACATACCTCTACAACATCCTTAGCTGTTGGGAAAGACAGATTCAAAATTGCGTGCCGAAATAGTCTGGGTCTTGGTCACATAAAAAATGATTGCCCAAATGCGGGCAAGATTCGATGCAGAAATTGCAAACTATTGGGCAATCACATGGCGAGAGACTGCCCGAACCCAGCAGTCACAGCTGAAATCTCAACACAGGAGAGTAACAGAGGAGGTCATGGACGCCTTCGAGGCGGTTTTGGTAGTGGCAGATTTACCGAAAGTTCGCGAAACAGCGAAAATAAATGGTTGAAACCCTCTCTATCTGAGCTCCGGCAGGGAAGGATACGGTAGAGGAGGCGATGGAAGAGGTGGATCAAACCGTGCCAGAGTTGGTCGAACCAGAGGCAGAGGCAGACCATATCAGGGCAATGGCGGAAATCAAAATAGTCAGGGAGGTGGTGAAAATTAAGGTGAGTCTCAAGTTTTAACTACATTTGAACAAAACCCGACAAATGATAGTATTGAACCTGGTTTCATAGAAAAATTTATAGCCGATTCAGGGGCTACTGATCACTTAACTAACACAAAGCTTATCTTTAAATAAATCGATCTGTCCCAAGTAGAGAAAATTAAATGCGCGAATTCTGACCCTAACGCGAATATTACAACCTCGGGTAGAGGCACAGTCGATATTAGCTTGAACAATAACTATACTTATAGTTTGAAAAATGTCATCTGCTCAGAAAATTTGTCGTTTAATCTGTTATCTCTCAGAAGATTAGTACAGTAAGGACTAACGGTATATTTAGACAAAGAAGTCATCAATATTTTTGATCCTAAAATTAACGCGCTGTTTTTTTCAGGAATCTATAATAAACCATTTTGGGAATTAGAGTTAAAAATCCTAATGCAAATGAAAATGTGAAAGTTAAATATTTCCAAAATTACAACATGGATATTGTAAATGTAAACCTAATAGGTAATGAGAGTCAGCGTAGAGTCACTCACGATTACAAAACTAGGTCAAATCCCACACAGAAGAAAGGCCATCAGACCAATACGATAACTGTTAATGAGAACCCCTATAACAATCAGTATTGGAGCAATATTGCTTCAATGTTGCTTTGACATATTCGCCATATCCGCTAATGTTCCCTTAACGTTAATATACAGGTAACGTTAGTATTTAAGTAATTTATTTCACATAGATAAGGTGTGAAATTTTGAGTCCCCACTCCCCCATTGTAAACAGGATATCAAAAACAAGGCAAGCCTTGTAATTCGGGCTCTTCGAAAAGAGTCATTTTAACGGTTGAATTATACGGCTTATATACTCTCGGCCATCCAGTGTAATCACAGAAAGCGATACCGGCGCACCACATGGCGGATAAATAGCCGAAGCTTGCTTATCAAAAGCTGCCCATCACAAGTTCCCCTTTATCACCGCTATGTGGCGCGCTGATAGCGCTTTCTGTAGAGACGCTGAATGACCGAGAGTATAGAAGCCGTGTAATTCAACCGTTTAAATGACTCTTTACAAAGAGTTCGAATTACAGGCTTGCCTTGTTTTTGATATCCCGTTTACAATGGGGAAATGGGGACCAAAATTTTACGCCTTATCTATGTGAAATAAATTACTTAAATACTAACGTTATCTGTATAGTAACATTAAGAAAACATTAGCGAATATGGCGAATATGTCGAAGCAACATTGAAGCAATATTGCTCCAATATTGATTGTTATAGGGGAATATATTGAATGATCCTACGAATATTGTTGCAATACTGCTTAATCGAGGAAATATTGGTGAAACTTAATTATATATTCGTCTAGTATTAATTAATCTTGTACGAATATTGCTGCAATATTACAATAATAGGTAGCCTACCTGATCATTTTAGAAAAGGAATGGAAAAACGGTCATCAAGGTTTGCAGGAATATTCCCAAAGGGTTTCTTTCATGTTTATTAACGTTGAGGGAATATTAGCGGAAATTGCGAAAATGGAAAATGAATATTGAGGGAATATTCCTCAAATATTCAGTACTGTAGGGGAACGAAATAAATAATAAAGCATCGTCATCAAACAATAATGAGATAACTCCAGGGATAGAGACAAACGAAGAAGGTTGTATACTCCCACAGACGAAAATCATGCTAAAAGGCCCAACTTTTTCGAATCCATAAATGATAGGAAATTGCATGATATCGAACAAATTCCAGACGTGAACTTGACCGATAAAGAAACAGAGTCACTTAATAAAAATTTAAAGGGAGAAACTTATAAGATGGCCATGCTGTGGCACTGCAGATTAGGTCATGCTTCGTTAAACTATCTTAAGAAATTTCAAAACATGTGTAGTGATCTGAAAGGCATAAAAGGTATCGATTTCGACGAAGCAGTGAAAGATTGTGAGGTGTGCAAATTTGCTAAAATCAAAAGAAAACGTTTTATGGCAGAAAAAACCAGAGCATCTAGGCCGCTTGAAAGAATAAATGCTAATACCATGGAGCCTATACGTCCTGTCACATTCCCGCACGGCTACAGATACATAAGTATGTTTATCGACAACTTTTCAAAGCTCGCCATGACATATCCCATGAAGTCGAAGGCTGAGACAGAAAGCTGCTTCGAGTCTTGTTAAAAGCTCTAGAAATCTTCTTGGAGAAAATGCAAAAGTATGTTATTCGAAGTTGATCAAGGTATAGAATTCACAGGCGGTTACACGCATAAAGTTCTGGATAAACTTGGCGCAGAGCTTCGTTTAGCTTATCCTCACACACCTCAGCACAATGGCTGGGCAGAGCGTTTTAACCAAACAATACAAAATAAAACTCGTGCCTATGTATGTATCATAGTAGGTTGCCAGAAAATTCGTGGGATCTGGCGCTCAGCGCAGCTGCGTACAATTACTACAGAACGCCTCATGCATCAAACGAAATGCAAACACCTTTACAGAAATTTGTGCCCCATCATAACTTTGATATAAACAGATTAAAAGATTTGGATGCTTAGCCTATATGAAGGTCCAAAGAAATGTAGGCCCCAAGTTCAGGAACGTGAACATTTTCGTAGGATATACGCGTACTGGATATTTGCTTCTTATGCCTGAGGAAGGCAAATTCTATGAGAGTAGAGATATGGCTTTCAATGAAAAACTGGTCTATGGTGACAAGTATGGCAAAGAAAGCATTAAAAATTGGTGTAATGACAATAAAATCATTGACAAAAACGTTTGGTTCAAAGAGTTTGACAAAGAGGAAGTCTCTGAGGAGACCTCAAGAATGGAGAGAGAACCCAAACGAAAAAGGGGCAGGACTCGTAAAAATCCAGAAGCATTGCAACCAAACACGGAAAACATAAAGAATGTTGAGGAAGAGCTTGAGAAGAATAATATAATTCAAGCCTTCTGCACGATAAATGAGACTGCAAGAGAAAAACAACACCAAATTATAGATGAAAAGTCTTTCTATTAGCTGAAATTAATGGCGATCCTAGAACTTTTGAAGCGGCCATGCGTTCTAAATGTTTTTGCCAGTGTTCACCTAAATGGGAACACTGGCAAATGGCTATGCTCGCTGAACTAAGTGCAATCAACTCAAATCACGTTTGGAAAGTTGTAACTAGACCACGTGTGAGTGAAGGAGGTTTAAAACCCAATATTATTGATTCTAGATGGATGTTCAAGTGTAAATCAGACGAAAACAACGTTAAAATACATAATTCCAGATTGGTAATAAGAGGTTTTAAGGATCTGAATGAATACGACCTGAAAGAGACGTATCCACCCGTTTCGCGTATCACATTAGTTAAATCTCTTCTTGTTATTGTCAACAAATATGATCTCGATCTAATGCAACTAGACGTAAATACTGCCTTTCTTAGTGGGATTCTGAATGAAGAAATATACATGGAAATCCCAAAAAGAGCTCGCACCTCTGACTCACAAAATAAAGTATGTAAACTGATGAAGGCCCTTTACGGGTTAAGAATAAGCCCAAAAAGGTGGAATGAAGGATTCACAGAAGCAGCAGAAACGACTGGATACGTAAAAAATGCGTTAGATCCATGCTTCTTTATATGGAAAGAAAGTAACTTCATAGTATACTTCCTCTTGTATGTTGATGACATTTTATTATACTAGCTGAAAATAATAAACTTAAATTAAATCAGATTAAAAATGTTTTGAAAAAGGAATTTGAAATAAAAGACCTAGGTGAACCGAGAGAATTTTTGGGCATTAGAAACACGAGAGATTGATCAAACAAAATTCTAGAAATAGATCAGCAAAAATTCATCGAAAAAACGGTAAAGAAATTTTGTGTTGCAAATAGTTTCACTAAGAGCACTCCGATGATGACAAGTCAATTTAGAAATAAGGAGCGAGTTGCAAGAGAAGAAGATTTCTCTATCTCTCTGAACTCTCTGCCCGATACCTTCCCTTTCCGCGAAGCCGTAGGCTCGTTGCTTTATATAGCTAACTCAACCAGGCCGGATATATCCTATTCAACAAACATCTTAAGTAGACATCAAATCAATCCCACTTTAAATGAACTAAATATGCTTCAGAGAGTAATATGTTATTTATGGGTACTGCTGACAAAAAACTGTGCTTTAAAGGAAATGATAACTCATTACAAGGCTACTCGGACGCAAGTATCGTTGATTGCAAAGGGTCTCTTACGACTTGTGGGTACATAATAAAGCTTTTTGGAGATTCCATTGCGTGGAAAATACTAAAAGCGAATTTTTTCAAGCTTACTACTTGCGAAGCTGAGTATGTTGCCATGTGTTTGGCTTGTCAGGAGTTGATGGGTACACATAACTTGATTAAAATAATTCTAATTAAAATAATAAGGAGGCCGCAATTACTTGTACTAACAAGGAAGGTACCCCAAGTGTAAGTCGTCGATTTGGACGATATTGCAATATGTTGTAGTACATTAAAAAATAAGAGACACGTATTTTTTTTACGTGCTGATAGACACTTTAAGGGGGTGAAATCTACTCCTAAAGTTCACCCTCAAAAACAGTTTTTTTCAAATATTTCAAAAACGAATAAAGCTAGTTTAATGAACCCAATGCCCAAAGTTGTAGAATAAAAAAGCCTTCAAAACAGCATTACTTTCAATTTTAAGGGTAGCAACCCCTATTTTTTTTCAAGAAAACTAAGCTTTTCTCATCAATTTTCAGCTATAAAAATTACAATAAATTATATATTGCCTCAAAATAGATTTCATTTAAAAGAAAATTAAAAAATAAAGTTGACCTGTCTCGTGGTTTTGGCCAAAATTATTTTTTAGGGGGTAACTACCCCTTATTTATATTTTGTTCATTATTTCAGAAATAAATAAAGACATCTTAATAAAACCAACGCTAAAAATTTTAAAATAAGAAACGCTTCAAAACAGCATTATTTTCAATTTTAAGGGTAGCAACCCCTATTTTTTTTTCAAGACAACTAAGCTTTTTTCATCATTTTTCAGCTATAAAAATTATAATAAATTATATATCGCCTTAAAACTGATTCCATTTAAAAGAAAATTAAAAAATAAAGTTCCCCTGTCCCGTGGTTTTAACCAAAATTATTTTTTAGGGGTAACTACCCCTTATTTTTGTTTTGTTCATTATTTCAGAAATAAATAAAGATACCTTAATAAAACTAACGCTAAAAATCTTAAAATTAAAAAGGCCATAAATCTGCATAACTTTTAATTTTAAGGGTAGCAACCCCTATTTTTTTAAAGGAAATTAAGTTTTTTATCAATTTTCAGCTATAAAAATTACAATAAATGTATCTCTTTAAAAACCATTCCATTGAAAAGATTGACCATAAAATTTTGACCAATAACACAGACAAACGCTATGTAATTTTAGCGCTTTCGGGAAATACGAAATACTAATTTATCATTAATTTTGCAAAATTAGTTTGGTTAAACTACTTGTTTAAACGGATTATTGTAAAGCTTTTTCGAAAAACTAATTTTGCTTGAATTCCACAAGAAAAGTAACATGTTTATTTAAACTTTTATATGTTGTAGTGAACCAAAAAACGAAAAATATTTATATTTTTTATCTGTGAATAATACATTTTAAAGGGGTGCAAATCATCCCCGGAAGCTCATTATGTTCTTACTTCCCTTTATTATATTTTATGTATTATTAATTATTGTAATATGTATTATGTATTATAAATACTTCGTCAAAGGCAATCGTACCATTTTGATACGTGATAAATAAAGCATTAAAAAAAATTAATGTGTGTATGCGTGTGTGTACGTGGATGTAAGTGACTTTTATGCAGTAAATAAGAGTAATCGCTGATTGTGAATGAGAAAATAATATGTTATTTTTATGTTATTATGAGGCGGATATTTATAGATTGGTGATTTAACTCATAGTTTCATATATTGCTGGCAAACATTGTATTTATAAATCGGTAGAGTTCCAGTCATGCAGTGTTGTTTTGTGAAAGTGGTTATTTCTACAATATTGTGGCTGTAATATTGCATCAATTCATTTTTTTTAATGTCAGCAGCACTACAAAACTACAGGTAAATGTCTATTTATATATCAGATCTAATGCATTAATTGTAAGAATTTCGTATCTGTCTATAGGCTTTTTAAAATTATAACAGCTTTTCAAAATTATATTTTGCGTTATTTTTAATGAACATATTAGAAAGTATGCAATTTCGTACATTGTTACATTTTTTGGAGATACATTTGACGTTATAGAGCTCAAATAGTTTAAATTGATTTTTCTTTAATTTTAAAGATTTAAAAAATCCTGATTTATAAGTGCATAAAGTATTTTTAATATTTTTACGAAAATTAAAAAATGTATCAAAATATACTTTATTGTGTATACTGCATTGTTTACTTTCTGTTATTAACAAAATTATAGACTCCTGATTCAATTTTTAGCAAAATTGTATACGGTTCCTTTACTATTAGATGTTTTACAAATAATAAATTTTACATACAAATAATAATTTTAAATAACTAAATCTTAATTTTAATAAATCTAAATTAACAGGCATTGTGCAATACATCTTATCGATTACTGTTTACAAATTAAAAAAAAAAACTCGAGATTACCTTCTTTTCATTTTAATCAAGCGCTTTAGCAAAGAAATATACAGATACGATATTCTTAATTGATTCTTAACAGGATGGCCCAAAGTATAAATATTTGTTTTATTTGTATGTGTCGCCTTTTTAAATGCAACATTATTATCTTGTGAAAATATGGTATTTTTTTAATATTTAAACAAATATTTCCCGGTAAAAAGACATTGGTCGCATGATGGCGTACATCAGTAAAAGCGTACAACGTACAACGTACAAAGCTTCCTCATTGAGAAATAGCTATGTTCTCGCAACATAGTAATGTAACGTTTACAGGGGTGACGCATACAAATTAAAAAAATGTTTTTATTTTCAGCATTCTATATATGTGTGTTGTAAAGATACTATTTCTGTATGCAATTATTCTTACAAATGTTTGATTATTTTAGCACTCAAAATGAAAATTAATCCTCTGAATGTTATTAATTTGCTGCTTGCCTATTTCCAAACACTTGATATTGAAGATAGCCCTTATAATATTAAAGAAATAGAAATAAAAGACCATTTTCAAATGATACTGTTAGATTTAATGGAATCGTCTAATAGCATAGATGTTATAATGGAAAAATCGTTGGATTTTCAAGAAGAATATAAAGAAACAGATGCACGTATTGTGGAAGATGTTGATTTACATACACTTCCTTACTATCCTGAATTACCTACGGATCAATGTATGGGACATGAAGAACCATTGAGTTTTGAATACAAAAAAAGGGCTGTAGAATATTGGAGAAGTGGAAAAACAAAAAAGAATTTATCGCTTAAAACAGTTCAAAATAGATTCAGGAAAGTCAGTTCTGAAACACAGTTACATCGCTGGGCTCATCAAATCAATCAAGGTGAAACTTACCGAGAAAAAATTGCAAGAATTTGCGATTTCACACTAGAAAATTTTAAAGCTGCTACTGAAGCTGGATTAATAATTTATGACAACGATTTAAGAAGATGGGCTCTACAAGCACGAAAATTAATCGGAAATGAGGACGTAAGATTTACAGCTTCAAAACATTGGCTTTCGAAATTTAAAAACACCCATAGAATTGTTTCTCGAAAAATTAATAAATTTATCACAAAAAAAAGTATAGAAAATAGAAATGATTTGCATAAAAAAGAAGTAGAATTCGTAACAGAAGTCAAACAATTGATTAATCAAATAGGCACTGACAATACATATAACTCAGACCAGTCTGGTTTTCAGTTGGAAATGCATTCTGGTCCATCTCTTACTTTTGAAGGAGAAAAGAAATTACAGTGCCTTGTACAGTCGATCACATCAACAACTCATAGCTATACTGTACAGCCGACAATTTCAGCCACAGGAAAGTTACTATCACCATTATTTTTAGTATTAAAGGAACGAAGCGGAGAATTTGGACCAATTGTCTCACAAAATTTGTTTGTGCCTACAAACGTATATGTGACATCCTCGACATCTGGAAAACTTAATTCAGGTAAAATCACGTTCTATTAATTTCTAAAAATAAAACGTTAATTATTTCGGAAGACACATTTAAATAAAATCAAAATTTGTAGAACTCTTTAAGGCGTGGTTAAAAGAGGTATATTTTCCTCAAGTTGGACCTAGAAGCATGCTGCTAATTGATTCGTGGAGTGGTCATTGTCCAACGATTGTACAGGAAGTTACGCCACACGATAAAACACTACATCTCAAAATGATACCTACAGGAATGACTAGAAACATACAGCCGTTAGATGTATATGGATTCCGCACATGGCAGAACTATGTTAAACATTTTTCAGACCATGTTTTGCTCATAGACGAAGACTTAAATTTACATTTGAGAAATAATATAATTAAATTACAGTCTTTGGTTCATAACCAATTTTCATCTCCACGATATGAAAATCTATTTAAATATTCGTGGTATAAAAGTGGGTATCTTGTGAATCGACCAGGAGATTTCGATAACCCCGTAAGTTTCAGTTTCGGAGATTCCTGTGCAACGCATTGTGAGATCAATGGTTGTAATAATGTTGCAATTGTTAGATGTTCGTGGTGTAAAAAATCTTTATGCTTAAAACTCTTTTTTGAAGAATATTATTATTGTACAACTTACAATCCATAATGCCTCGAGCTATTCGACAAACAATTACTTTTTTGAGAATACTTTAAATTTTTTGTAACAATAGTAATAATAAAACTTGTGTTGTTAAAATAAAAACCATATTTACATTAGTTATCATTTCATTTTGTATTTTTCTGCAACACGTAACTTTAATTTTTATTATTTTTTTGAAAAAAAAATTAATCTCACTAAATTTTGATTATTTACGCAATTTTTTCAGAAAAAAATAATAAACACATTTACCCTCCCTGCTAGAAAAAGTTAGTAGAAGTCTATAAAAATCGATAAGTTTCACCATTGAAGTCAATAAAGTCTCTTAATTTCCTTAAAAAGAGAAAAATAGGGGTTCCTACCCTTAAAATTGAAAGTTATACAGATTTGTGGCCTTTTTAATTTTAAGATTTTTAGCGTTAGTTTTATTAAGGTAGTTACCCCCTAAAAAATAATTTTGGTTAAAACCACGGGACAGGTCAACTTTATTTTTTTAATTTTCTTTTAAATGGAATCAGTTTTAAGGCGATATATAATTTATTATAATTTTTATAGCTGAAAATTGATGAAAAAAGCTTAGTTTTCTTGAAAAACAAATAGGGGTTGCTACCCTTAAAATAGAAAATAATGCTGTTTTGAAGCCTTTCTTATTTAAAATTTTTAGCGTTGGTTTTATTAAGATGTCTTTATTTATTTCTGAAATAATGAACAAAATATAAATAAGGGGTAGTTACCCCCTAAAAAATAATTTTGGCCAAAACCACGAGACAGGTCAACTTTATTTTTTAATTTTCTTTTAAATGGAATCAGTTTTGAGGCGATATATAATTTATTGTAATTTTTATAGCTGAAAATTGATGAAAAAAGCTTAGTTTTCTTAAAAAAAAAATAGGGGTTGCTACCCTTAAAATTGAAAGTAATGCTATTTTGAAGGCTTTTTTATTCTACAACTTTTGGCGTCGGTTTCATTAAGCTAGCTTTATTCGTTTTTGAAATATTTGAAAAAAACTGTTTTTGAGGGTGAACTTTAGGGGTAGATTTCACCCCCTTAAAGTGTCTATCAGCACGTAAAAAAAATACGTGTCTCTTATTTTTTAATGTACTACAACATATTGCAATACCGTCCAAATCGGCGACTTACACTTGGGGTACCTTCCTTGTAAGAAAGAAGATAATAACAAACTTAGACACCGTATAAAAATAAAGGAAGTTTATATAAAAGAATGCTCCGATTTAAATCTTGTTAGAGCTGTTTGAATTCCATCCAAAAGCCAGCTAGCGGATTTACTACAGAGCTCTTTACTAAACCCTTAGCCCTTGATCTTCACACTTTCCTTACAAACAAAATAATGAATAATTGACGTTCCGTATGTTTCAGCCGCCAAGTCCACAGAATGATTCTCGTCAGAGCGCCTTTATTTTGATTTAGTCTAAAGAAGCCATTTATTATAAGTTTTATATAAAATACCGTCGTTGCCTATGTGCTGTATATTAATTGTTGTAATACTTTTGTACCAAAGCGTTTGTTAAAGGAAAAATAACCTTTTTATATATAGTTGTAAAACACAAGCTATTATCCATTAAATTTTCAGTACAAATTTAATCTAAGCTTTAAGTAAGTAGTAAGAGAAAAACGGGAGGGAGTGTTGAAATATAGCGCTTTTCTCACTGCCCTCTACCTATGTATGTATGCGCTACAAGAGCGCCCCTATATAGATATATGTATGCGTGCACGCGCTGTGACTAATCGAGGGCCGCCGCTCTTCACTTCGACGCTGACCGCCCGATAGGTTGCATCACGAGATACTTAATAAATGACACGTTTTGGTTCTCAAAACTCTCGTTTTATCTTTTCTTCAACCCAAGCCTTAACAATTTTTTATTTAAAAAAGTAGTTTTATCATTCGTTAATTTAACGGTATAGGAAGTATCTATATTATACAAAATGTGCATCTCTTGCAAAATGCATGCATTGGCTACGCTTAATTATACAAGAATACCATGGAGAGCACCGGAATAATTCCGGGCGGCTCTTTACAAAAGTCGCTAGCTTCAGGCTCATTCAATTATCCCGTGATGGCTCTGAAGTAAAACCTAGCGCTTCATAAGTAGCTAAGCTGGACGGGTTCTGGTGCAGTGCACCCCACCATTTTCAGTCATGATTTTCCACGAGCGAAAATTGACTGTCCTCTATGACGGTTTTACACGTGTCAATCCAAGTATCGTGCGCACCGACAATTTCAAATTGCGCGCGCAGCGAGAGCGGGTGCAGTAAGAGAAAGAGAGAGACAGAGAGCGCCTGCGCATGGCGTGATTGTACGCGGAACAGCCGCCGATCACGTGCTCGCCGGAGCTGTCAAAACAGCTTCCCCGGCTTTTTCGCGCGACCGCCATTGTGTGTGCACTGCGCGTATTGCTCTCTTGCCGGCGAGATCGAGCATGTGTTTTTTTGTTCGCGAGAGCATGTGTGTACATAAGACGAATCGACGAGGAACACGAGGAAGTCGCTGACGAGGATATCTCCGAAGACATATACACCAAGGATAATGCAGCATCTTCAGGATCACAATCAAATTCAGATACGTATTTTTCTTAAAGTTTCTTTCAAACAAATTTTTAAGATAATTTAATGTACCTTTTTATTAACTTTTGACTAGAAATTTCCTTTTTAAGGAGGAAAAAATGTTTCCTTAGTAAAATTCATTTTCTTATAAAAACATTTTTCTCAAGTTAAAAAGGGATTTTTCTAAATCTAAAGTACATTAAATTATATTAAAAAATTTGTTTGAAAGAGTCATCTCGAACGTTCTCTCGCGGAAAAATCTTTATGTTTTCATAGTTGTAATTGGATTTTTCCGCGAAAGAACAATCTCGAACATTCCATCCTTCTCTCTCTCTCTCTCTCTCTCTCTCGCTCTCTCTTTCTCTCTCCCCCCTCCCTTCCCTTTCTTAGGGGCAAAAGTCGCGGATTATCGAAGCTTCGCGAGCCCTTACCGATCAAATCGGTTCTTTCGCGTTTGTGAAGCTTTGACATCTTACAAAAGGGAGGACTACCGAAGGACCAATCCTCATTTGCATGTGTGCATGCGACCGTACGCTACCCTCGTATGCTCCACCGATAATGCCACCGTTACCCTCATCGCCTGCGCCACCGTTGCCTCCACCACCGTCGCCACCACCTCACATGAGATCTCACGCCAAAATCTCATGTGAAATTCTGGTCCGCGAGCTGCTAAAAGCCCTTTAATGATAAAAAATCAGTTTCTGTAAATCAGGAGTCGCCTATTAGGTTACGCCACCCCCCAGATAAGTTCAAAAATCTATGTTCTGAAGCGTTTTAGCTTTTTTTTACATTTTTAGAAATTTTACACATGAGATCTCACATGAGATTTCACGTAAGGAATTTGTAACATGAGATTCCACGTGATATCTCATGTGTAAAATTTTTAAAAATGTAAAAAATGGATAAAACGCTTCAAAACATAGATTTTTGATTTATCATTAAAGGGATTTTAGCAGCTCGCGGACCAGAATTTTACATGAGATTTTGGCGCGAGATTTTTCAGTAGGGCGTATAGTCTTGAATACTTTCGACCAGAGCCACCAACTCAAAGCATCAGCATTTTTTACTGCGCACACTGGTTTTTCACATAGAGGATGCTTGGGGCACTTTAAGGTTTCTTCTTTTTTCAGTTTTTTGAGCGATGGACAGCCAAGCTCCTCTATGTTGGAGACAAACCTAAATAGATAAGTATTATAAAGTAAATTTATGAAAAAAATAGATAGATAGAAATTCATTTTACGAGAAATTACTTTCCGGGTATTATTTCTTGAAGCCATTTTTTCTTTTCATACCCTTTACCGTAGATAACCTTAGCGTTTCTCAATTTACATTGCAAAATAGTAGTTAGGCGGCTGTAATGGTACACATGCCTGAATTCCACGGTATTCCATGGAACTTATTTTCTAGCCATTCATTGACCGACTGCTCTTCTTTTAAAAGTTTATTCCATCTACAAGGAGGTTGGAAATAGTATACCGATGGAATTTTATTGTCTGCAACCTTGAGGATTGCAAGCTCCTTTGCAATGAATAAATTCGAAGATCTTCGAAATCCCTGTACGTCTACGATGATTTCCATTTTCTTCTCTCTCTCTTTCGCTCTGTAGTTGACACCAACTCGAGAATCTGTCGACTGTGCTGCTGTCTCTGTTGCACCGCTTCTTATAGTCGTGGCTACTTCTCCCACTCCTCGGATCACCACCCCCACCGCTGCTCTTTCCCCCTCTTCGACAATTCTCGAACTCGCGGAGGCCTATAAGATGAGTCGCTGTGTCCGCTTAACTTCATTCACTCATTTGACCAAGCAAGAGAAACACCAGGAGGATATCCAGAGAGAGCCTTCTAGGAGTTGCTGTAAGCTGAGATTCCCAGGACTTGCTGCTAGCTGACAACAGAGCAGTCGACTATGCTGCTGTCTCTGCTGCGCCGCTTCATATAGTCGTGACTGCTTCCTCCACTCCTTGGTTTATCACCACCACCGCTGCTCTTCAAGCTTCTCCCTCCCCTCTCCGAAAATTCTCGAGCTCGCGGAAGCCTACAAGAGAAGCCACTGTACCTGCTTGGCCACACTCACTGATTCAACCAAGCACTAACAATAAGAGGATATGCAGAGAGCCGTCTACCGGGGGAGTTGCTGTAGGTTTTCTCTCCTCACTCCTCTCCAAAACTTCTCGAGTCCAGGAAGGTCTACAAGAGGAGTCGCGGTGCCTGTTTGCCCACTGTTGCTCGCATACTCAAGCAGGAGGTCTACTTGAGGAGTTGCTGCTGGCCGACGATTAAGCTTTTTAGGAAGGAGCCCTTCATAGGTGAGATTTCTCTTTTCTAGAAGTCTCTTATTTATAGCTCAAACTTCTCGGAATACCACCTCCACCATCGCCTACCCACCATAGCATCACCAGGATGAGGATATAAGAAAGCTGCGATCGCAGGATTGATCATTCCAGCGAGACACGTCGAGTGAGAACAACCTACTATTGGGAGATCAGCATATAGTGAGCTCATCGTTTCAGCTAGCCACCATTTGGAGTTACGAGTCATCGTGGAGTTACATCATTTCAAGCTGTAATTTAATCAGGAAGGATTGCACAACTAAACGTTTTCGGTGAGAATCTTAAGTGTTTATGGAAATCTTTAGAGTATGCAAAGAATGGTATTGCGGTCCCTAGTGATATACAGCTGTGGTTTGATATGTGCGTCGGCCTTATTCAAGAGCTACAGAAGATAATATCACTTTAAATAAAAATCCGACGCGTCTATTAATAGTACTTCAAAGGTAACGTTGGAAACTTTTTTCGTTTCAATAAAAAAACCGCTGCCAATTCATTGGCCCGTAGCTTCCTCAACCGTAATTTGTTGATTCCTTTAATTAATTTTTAATAACAAAATTTATAATTTTTTAAAAATGTATTGCATAATTATAATTAAATTCATTTATGAATATTAAAAATTGTTAATTTATAAATTTATTTATTTATTTATTATTTATTTATATCAAATTTATATAAATTTTGAGCTGATAAATAAAGTTATCATTTGAAATAGAAGTAAAATATCTATATTTTATAATAAAACAAATAGCTATCACTGTTGTTTTGTTATTAACAAAAACGTGTTTTTTTTTATATTTCATAATTCATACTTTTTAAGAAAAAAAAAATTTATAGCTATCATTGTTCTTTTGTTATTAACAAAAACGTGTTTTTTTAAAAAAGTTCATAACTCACAAATAAATTATAATAATGCAGAATATAATGCATTCATAATGCATAATTCATAATTGTTGGTATTTAGGCATTTTGCAGGCGGAGAAATAAGAATAAAAGGTGTAATTACTAATATGTTATTGTATTTATTATTGCTCTTCTATACAAACTATTAATGTAATACAATCTTTCTTCTCTTATATGCGTGACTTCTCTCAAGGGTTGACATTACCCGACTGACTGACACGCTCGCTCGCGCTCGCATGGATACTAGTAGAGGGGAAAATGCCGCTAAACAGAAGAACTTTTCGAGCTCGTATATATACATATATCCAACACTCCCTCCCGAGGGAAGTTCCTTTTCTATTCTGCTATATTTGGATTTTCTAGTATCTGTAATCAATGAATTTGTTAATAGAATAATATAAATATTGTTTATCTACTCTAAATTCAGTATTCTACTTATCAATCGTCTGAGTACCATTTAGCAGTGCTCAATCTCTTCTCTACGCAATCTTTCACGTAGCGTCTCAAAGTTCAGCACATGTCTATGTGACACTTGTATTTTTATGCTCGATTCTTCTGCTCTATTGCCACAATATAAGTTTGCAGAAAATAATTCTTCTCTAATAACTATTTTAATGAATTGTGATTAAGCATATCGTTTTCTGACTGGCTTTACTTATCATCGCATGCTCTGCTCGACAGTTAAGGAAAGAAGGTGTTGCTTATTTAGTTTCCATACAATCGTATTATTTCTGTATAATTTTTAATCCATTAGTTTCTTTTCTAAGATTTATGTCATGTGTTTTAAGTCTGTTTCAAGTGTTTATCTATAGACTCCTTTTACCAATAACAATTCAGCTTCTGTTAGGTTCTTTAGTGTCCACTCAATATATTTCTAGCTTACGTTATATCACTCCCACAGTGCTTGAAAGGTACAGCAGTATTTCAACTAACTCTCTGTATTTTGCAATTTCCGTATTAGTTACTTTCTTTAACTTTTCTTTGCTTATTTCATCTTTTCTATCTCGTGATTTTCCATCATTTAGTTGCTTAGTTATCAAAGGCGTTTCCTGTGAATGCATTTGCAATGTCCAAATATTTAAGTATACATTCTATATATTCATTCAGTGTAAGTTTCGACTCTATGCCTTTTCTATTTTTGTCTACTTTCATACTAAGGAAGCGGCTATCTTAAATTGGTCATTATGAATTTTGTTTCAGCTTATTTTTATTCATCTCTAAATCATTCTTATTATTACTTGTAATAACTATATCATTTACATAAAATATTGAAATTAATAATTTTCCTTGTCTACTATTAATACACAAGCCCAGTTCTGTGTTGCCACTCTAATTTCTAATGGGTTGTTTAAATCATTTAGTGCCCTTTATAATCTGCAGACTTTAGAATTTTCATTTAGTCTCAACAGTCTATACCTTTCAGTATTTCTACTTATTTCTCTTTTTCTATTATTGAGAAGTGTTATGTTATATATATATATATATATATATATATATATATATATATATATATATATATATATATATATATATATATATATATATATATATATATATATATATATATATATATATATATATATATATATATATATATATATATATATATATATATATATATATATATATATATATATATATATATATATATATATATAACTTAGAGATATGTAAATTAGATGTGAACATAATATATATATATATATATATATATATATATATATATATATATATATATTATGTTCACATCTAATTTACATATCTCTAAGTTATGTTTGTCGGTATAGACAAATACTAATCTAATCAAAAAATAGTCTAAATATCGAAGCATATGTTCCACTCAAATCATAATCATTTCTCTTCTCAAATATTCCAATTACCAACATAACATTTAATTTATCGTTAACATTTGCTTTTCTCATTCCTTAGATCCCATTCAGAATCTACCATGTCGGGCTTCTTTCCATTTGTTATTTTAGGTTTTATGTAAGTTTCTAGACTTTATTTTCTTACACAGATTTTCATCCTTTTCTATCAGGAATAGCCTATTGGTTTCCTTCAAATGTACTTCTCTATAAGAGGTTTGATCTTCATTTAATGAGACAAGCAGTGTCTACATCTCACCCTTCTCTAATTCTGCATTTTCTTTCTCTGACGCGTCTAATGGTTGCTCTTCACTAATTTATTTTATTTTTCCTTGATCTCTTTCTTTGAGCTCTCCCTCCGTTTTTTATATTTCTTTATCTTCATCTAAGTTCTCGTGAAATTCTGATAGCCAGCTCTTTTTGTTCGTTTGTTTAGTCACTCTCATTTCTCAATTTTCGTTTTGCTGTATTTACCCTGTTGAAAATATCCATGTGGATTTTACACTGATTTCCACATGGAATCCATATGGAATCCATATGGAATCTATACGGATTCCATATGGATTCCATGTCGATTCCATGTGGAAATCAGTCCCAAATCGTCCTGTGGACTTCCACATGGAATTCCATATAGATTTCCTTATGAATTTTTCTACAAACATTTGTAAAACAAAATCCGTATGGATTTCCATGTAGATTTCCATGGGGAAATCCAGGTAAAAACGACATGATCCATATAGATTTCCACATGGATTTCCATATGGTAATTTTAATGTTTATAAAAATGTTTATTTATAAAATTGTTATATTTTTTTACTAGGATACATATTTTTGACAACAAGTACTGTAGAATCTTTTCGAAGAATTACATAAGAGGAGATTATAGTTTATAATTTTTTATGCTTTACTGATATGGTAAAAAACGTATCCCTAGTAAAAAAATTTTAAAATTTTATAAATAAACATTTTTATAAACATTTAAATTACCACATGGAAATCCATATGGAAATCTACATGGATCATATCGTTTTTACCTGGATTTCTCCATGGAAAACTACATGGAAATCCATACGGATTTTGTTTTACAAATGTTTGTAGAAAAATTCATATAGAAATCTATATGGAATTCCATGTGGAAATCCACAGGACGATTTGGGACTGATTTCCACATGGAATCCACGTGGAATCCATATGGAATCCGTATAGATTCCATATGGATTCCATATGGATTCCATGTGGAAATCAATGTAAAATCCACATGGATATTTTCAACAGGGTATCTTCAAACACATATTTTTCTTTCCAATTTTACATCTCTACGTTTTATTATACTTTCTTTCTTCAGGACAACAAACAAGTCAATCCAATTTGCATTATATTAGCCCTACTCATTTTGTTATTTTGCTGTCCATGAATCACAATTTTCTTTGAACTTTAAAATGTACTAATGTACCAAATCTAGTTGATTAGTAGTTTACCAATAAAATCACTGCTCTGATCTGTTCTAACTTTTCATCTCAACCGATCTAATCTCTTGCGCTGATAATAAGTGTTTCTGCTTGGTCGATCGTTTATTTTATCTATTGACTTCATTGGATATTACACAGTTATTCGTTATTAAAGTTTTGTTGTTTCCACTCTAGTCTTGTTAATTGGCACTTTATTTAATTTGAACACGAGACATATTTCATAATCTAAGGTCATCTTATCTAATTTAATTTTATCATGCTACTCTATGTTTTACATTTAAACTTTATTTCTTTTACATATACCACCTCATGTCGAACTCTTGTATGCTGAAGCTTTTCTTAATTACATGTTTATCTTTCATTTTAACTGTCACTTGAAACTATTTAGCTGTATCTTCTCTAATTATAATTTTGCTATTAATGTTAGCTTATTTTCTATCAATTGCCATGTCAGTAAAACTTTTGTTGATTTGAGTTTTCATTCTCCTCAAAGTTTTTCTCCTTCCGATTGTACCACACTTTCTTTGGCTGCTTCTCTATGAGTACATATGCAAATATTTTATCTTTTTCCGTGTCTTTGCTTATATTATCCATCCCTTCTACTCTCACCTCTATTCTCCAATAAGGGCTTTAATATATTCCCATTATTGAAACTTCATTGGACTTCTTATTTTCATCATTAAATCTCACTACTTTATCTTCTCCCTCCGATTTAATGATTGAATAATTATTTTTGTTTGCACATCTAACTTCTACGTATGTTTTTAGTTCCAATGATTCAATATCAATTTTGAATTTGACATATGTTTAGTGGCAGCAGAATCGGCTCCGTGTGATTATCTCCTCTATTTAAGCTTGTATCCGTTCTATTTTCAAAAATAGTCTTTAAGCCGTTAATTTGTTATATTCATTTTCTTTCGATTTTTCATTTTTAGTCTTTTTATCGGCGTTTTTATTATTATTATTGTTTTGCGTTCCCCGTCCGCCTCTTATTATATGCCCTTTGTGTTTACGAATTCCATATCTTTCTCTAAATACTTTACTATTGGGCCGATTATCGTAATAAGGGTTTTGTCATTCGAGAATCCTACTACCATCTCTATTTTGTTGTCTACCACTTCTCTAAAGTTTTCTTTCTTTTACCAATTCTAAATTCATAAGAGTCCTTAAACTCACCATCTCTAGAATTATTTATTTTACTGTTCCTTGTATTTCCAGAGTCAAAAACTCTTTTCTCTTTTCGGAGTTTTTTAGTCTTTAAGAATATGTTCTATATTGTTACATTTTCGATATTGGTCTCTAAGCCGCTCTATTTCTCTACTTCTACTGCTAATTTACATCCTTCGAATTTCGTAGCAAATATAAAAGGCTCTAGCTTTATGCATTATAAGCTTTATTCTTCTCTATATTTCCAAAATTTCAATATTAAGAACTCTCTGAATTATCGAATTATAAAAAGCATCTCTAATTTCTTTCTCTAAGAACGTTTTTCTCCTAATATTGTGATTATTCAGTTCAATGAGTTTCTCATATTTGTCTATATATACTGAGGCTTTTTCTTTGCTAGGATTATAAACTAAACAATAACTATACAATTTCAGTTTCATTGAAACTGACGTTATAATCATTTTGTAATTTTAATCTGCTTCAAGTTTTCTAAAATTTAGTTTGATTCTCTCTTATCTATGGTTTTGTGTTATATATCTAACTTGTTCTCATTCTATTTATTTATTTATTATAATATCTTTGACTTCAAAATATCTTATTCCAATATATTCTCCTCTACATTGTCTGTTTCTATATCGACGGCTGAGAGGAAGAAGAACGTATCTCGGCGCGCGGATGAAGAACGACGTATCTCGGCGCGAGGATGAAAAACGACGTATCTCGGCGCTCGGTTGAAGAACGACGTATCTCGCCGCTATACTGACCGTGCATTGGCCGTAAGAGATCATCCGCGCGCCGAGATACGTCGTTCTTCAACCGAGCTCCGAGATACGTCGTTCTTCATTTTCGCGGCGAGATACGTCGTTCTTCATCCGCGCGCCGAAATACGTCGTTCTTCACCCGAGCGCCGAGATACGTCGTTCTTCATCCGCGCGTCGAGATACGTTCTTCTTCCTCTCAGCCGTCGATATCATCTACTCCATTCTACACTTTTATACAACTTCTGTATAGACTGTATACTTTATTTTATCTTTATCTATACTTTCTTCATTTTACTTATCTTATTATACATAATAAATTTAAGATCTCAATCCTTGTTTCCAATCAGTTAAAGGCTATAGTAGTAAATATGTCGTGTGCGATAATATTTGTATACGGCCACTAAATATATGCCCAAAATGCAATAAACCCTGTCACTCTAGATGTGCAAGGAAAAAGTTAAATAGCCCGTGCGATTTATGTCGTAATGTGCGGCAGCAAACTCAGCAGAACCAACTGTTGAATGCTTCCAAGCAATCAAAAATAAGCGATACTAAAAGTACAGAGAGGAAAAGACAACCTCTGCTCCCCTATGTACAACGCGTTACACTCACCAAAACAAATGCGTCGAAACATCCAAATGGGACATCCACTCCTATAGAAAAAAAAACTAGAGAATTCCTCCTCGCATAGGAGTGACGATGAATTTTCTCCCTCTTCTGCCTCCGTTTCTGCCTCTGTCTCTATTTCAGGATCTGCCTCGCTAATCGATGTCGCATCTAATTCGCCAAATCAACTGCATAAAAATCAGAAGTCAACAGCCAATGCAGAAGTAGAAACAACGATCGAGACAGAGTTTTCGGAGGTGGGAGTAAATGAAAAAGACGATCTCTCTACTATCCAAGCTGTGGCGCTGCAGACATCTTCACCGCAGCTAGATATCACGGAGAGTTTCTCCGTGTCTCCTGCAGCGTTGAAGACTTCTGAAGAAATTATAGCCGATCTGACAGGGGTAACCAATGTACTAATTCCTGTTAGCACCTTGAGTTTTCTATTTCAGCGTTTCGATATGCTCGAGAAGCAGCTTGACGACTTAAAATCACGTGACACTAGGGATTTCGCGCCGCCAACCGTCTCGGCTACGCCGGCGCAAACTATCTCTACAAACAATGGACTGAACAACTGGTTGCGAGGATTTTAGCCCTTGAAGAAGTTATCGCGCATCAAAATAAAATGTTTATTGAAATGAGTAATACGTGCAAGCTGCTTGTCGAGGATAATACTGTACTGAAAGAAACGTTGATCGGATTATTTTTCGCACACTGCGAAAAATAATAAGGCCGCAGAAAGTAACGATAAGCCTCGTATTGAATTTAGTAGGCCGATTGATCTATCTGACGGAAGCGAGCAGTATACACCTAGAAATGAAGTAGATAGTGCGGATTACTCGTATGAAATCATCGTCACTAACATTTTTGAAGGTTCTAATAAGCACAATTTAGATGTGGTCCATGCCGTCCTTTCTACCATCTCTCCGACTATTCGGAGGGATGATATCATTTCTACACGCTCTCTTCGGTCAAATAGAACAAATCCAGTAGGCTCGTCAGAGATTAAACCCATTAAACGTCGGTGTCCGTGGATAGTCAAACTCCGCGACCATAAACTCGTTAAAGAATTAATGTATGCCAAGCATAGATTTACACGCTTTAACACAAAGGATGTGAACTTCTCGGAACTTGATCAGGAAACGGTTGACAACATAAGTAACGGGAAAATTTTCATCAACGAAATGCTGAGCAGAGAGAAGTTCGTTCAGTACAGAAGCTTAAAGGCTGTTGCTCGCGGATTACAGTTTAAATATTTTTGGCATAGAGGAGGCCGTTTCCTGGCCAAGATGCGAGATAGTGAAACGTCGCAGCTAATCATGACTGCGGCAGATCTGCAGGCGATCGCAATTTCAACCGGTACGGCAAAATTTAGGGGCTCGGGTAATAAAAATAGTATGGAGAAAGACACATCATAATAAATCGAATTTGGGTACAAACGATACGATTACTAACGTTAGCCCATGACTAGATAATGATAGTGCAAAAGAGGTTCGATATGTTGGATTGAAAGCAGGATTTTTAAATGCGACATCTTTGAAAGCGCACATAACAACATTTCGTCAATTCCGGCTCTCTTATCCCACTTACCATCTCTTCGATATTGCAGAGTCGCGACTCGGGCCTAATATAGGAGATGATTTCGTCGAGATTGAAGGCTACATGAGTATTATGAAATCAGGCAGAACAGAAATACGCATGGAGGAGGAGTTCTGCTGTATGTTAACAATTTATGGAAAGCTAAAATTTTATGTACATCGGCTACCATGGTGGACGAAGGAAAGCCGGGAGTTCCAGAGTACATCATGTGTAGTATACAGCAGGGCTCTCCGCCCCCGTGTTTGTAGCAGTCATTTACGGGCGCCCAGACGCCGAGCTTATCAATTCTAATTTGGCTGAAGCTCTCGAACAACACTCCGTGGGTTTTGCGCATCGAATAGTAATGGGAGATCTCAACACGAATATGTTAGTAACGGAGCAGGAGTCGACTTTCGTAAAACACCTAGCATGTCAACTTAACCTAAAACTTATTGAGCATGGCGCGACTAATCACCAAAATGGCAAATCTCACACATGGATAGATGTAATGTTCACGGACGATGATGACGTAGTGCTAGATTCTAACAATATGACGGCGACTTATCGCAATAGTCATAATATAATTGATGTCGTTATTTACGTTCCCGTATCTCAAAAACCTCCACTTGGAAGGTTTACATACCGTAATTTTAAGGCTATTCGTCAAGAACAGCTGCTTTCTTATTTGAATGATTGAGACTGGTCGACTGTCAATTGTGCAGATGTAGACGTTGACACCCGCTTAGAACATCTTAATGCAAATATCACGAATGCTTTGGATGAATTAGCCCCGATTAAGGAATTTCGTCCGAATAGAAAACAACAACCGCCGTGGATTGACGCGGAGATCAGAGAGTTGTACGCAAACCGTGACGCTTTACGTCGGAGATATCAACGAACGCGATATCATGATCACTGGGAAGAATGCCAATCGCTAGCGCTATTAGCAGAACAACGCTCAAGAGAAACGCGAGATACATTTCTTCAGAATAAAATTTTCGAGGCACTTGATAGCGGGAAGGATATCTGGAAAGAGTTGAAAAGTTTAGGTCTTCTTCCACAAAATCGAGCTAGGGAGGAACTTCACGGGTTTTCCCCAAAAGAATTAAACACGCACTTTGCGGGGTCTCAGTCTCAGCTGAAGAACGCGAGAAAAATATGAATGAAGTTATGGCAATGGCTAGTGAAGAAGGCTTCGCCTTCAGTAAAGTTACTTTTTCAGATGTGGTTCTAGCTGTTGCATTTCTCCTCGCAGGCTAAGGGTGAGGATGGGATACCACAAGGTGTGATAGCAAAAGCTCTTCCAGTTATTGGCTATCACCTAGCTGATATTTTCAATGCTTCCCTCTTGAAGGGAATTTTTTCCGAATCATGGAAGAAAGCTCATTTGGTGCCACTTAAAAAGATAGCTATCCCATCGACTGTTACGGACTTTCGTCCAGTGGCACTATTGACCTTTCTATCCAAAGTCCTTGAGAAGCTTGTTCATGATCAGATTTCAGCATTTTTAGCTTCAAAGAAAATTCTCGATCCTTTTCAATCTCGATTTAGACCAGGTCACAGTACGCAGACAACTCTACTAAAATTGACGGAGGATATAAGTGTCTAGAATCAAAAGTCAGGATACGGGGCGGGAAATGGATTACTTCAAAAAACAAGACGGAGACCAATCTTCCAGAATAACTAGAGGCTTTATTAACGTCAACCATATACATGTACGTGCGCCTCGTGTCGCGTCTCTCTCGGGTCTGATCGGGAGCGCTCGCTATGTCTCTCTCTATACGTTACGTGAGCGCCGTTCGCACCGTCGCACGCCGCTCTCATTCCCTCAGCATCCACTCACAGAGGTCGCACCGCGCGCTTTATTTACAAATATTACGCATATATATATATATATATATATATATATATATATATAAAGACCTATAAACGTTATTTCTGGTAATCTACAGGGTCCTATAGTTTATCTCTTCAGAGTTCCCTATATAAGCGCGTGACTAAAGAAATAATATCCCTGGGGTGTGGGACTAATACCACGTCCCGGAAATAACAGTTGCAGACACAGATTTTCCGGGACGTCCCGGAAAAAACAGCGCGTCCCGGAAATAACAGCGATGTACAGTGTAAACGTCCCGGAACGAACCGTTGCAGATAAATATATATATATATATATATATATATATATTCACACATTTTAACATCCTCCCACCTTGAGACTTTGACTCAATAAAATCTCATGTAGGTTACTGTAAAAAACATGTATGTCATATGAACTATGAATTATCTTTTTTTTTCCAATACATAAAAGCTTAATACTAATACAAGATATACAAAACTACACGTTATTCTGTTGACCATACCGATTAGGAGCTTGGACACGGCGGCCACCTCTCGTGGTATAATTATTACAAGGTTCTTTCGCAAACATATTTTCGCCTCGCGATTTATCTATTACCGAGTCAAATTTTTCGATTACCTTTTCGCGCATGTTAACTATATCGGGAAGACTTTCATCTTGAATTTCTAAGGGGTAAACCCGTTGTAAAGGCCTACTAAATTGATCCGTGCTTGTTCTCAAAAGTGCTACACGTACTACGCCGTCGCGGCCTTCAATCAATCTTTCGATTCGCGCTAAGGGCCAATCGATTCTTTTATGTGTGTCGTTACCTACGAGAACAACATCGCCGACTTTTAGCTTTCGAGACTCTTTACATTTACCTTTCAAAATTAACTGGCTCAAGTACTCTTTTCGAAATCTTTTTCGCAGATGTTCGGTAATTTCTTATTTACGCTTATATCTAGTGCTTAAATCTATCTGATTAATGATATCTATATCTGGTGTCCCTATCTCGTGAATTTCGTGTATAAACATCAAAGGAGTAAATGGTTTTAAGTCGTCGGACTCTCCTGACAGGTAAGTCAAAGGGCGAGAATTCAACGTCAATTCGCAGTCGCATAAAATTGTTATCATTTCTTCGTAAGAAAGACTTGCTCTACCTAATACTTTAGGAAGGAGATTTTTCAAGAGGCCTACTAATCGCTCCCACCATCCGCCCCACCATGATGCTGTAGGAAGATTGAAACGCCAATCTACGCACTGCGCACTGCTATATTTCGTTATGACGTCCCAATTCAAACGCTCAAAAGCATTATCCGCGCCCACAAAATTAGATCCATCATCGCTATAGATTATCGATGGTCTACCTCTGTGTCCGATAAAACGCCGTAAGCTCGCCAAAAATTCCGTCGTCGATAAGGATAGTACAAGTTCAAGGTGTACCGCTCTATAGATCGCGCAGGTGTACAAACAGATCCATCCCTTTTGATGTCCGCACAAATACACCGGACCCGCGTAATCGACTCCCGTAACTTCAAAAACAGACGCGTCTTTTATGCGATGTATAGGCAAAGGTGCTGGATCTACTTGCATCCCCTTAACATTCTGTTTCATACATACTATGCATTTCGATATCACGGCACGTACTGCCTTTCGCAGTGACAAGATCCAAAACCTTTCTCTTATTTGGCACATCACGGTTTGAACTCCCGCGTGAGACATATTTTCATGAGTTTCCTTAATTAATAACAAAGTCGCATTATGCTTACAATCTAATAAAATTGGGTACAGAAAAGGAAACTCATCTTTACGCTCGATAATTCTGGTTTTTAAACGCAGCAATCCATCCGCATATATACAAGTTTGTAACGACGCTAATTTCGGATCACGCTCAGACAAAAACATTTCTTTTTGTAAATACTTTAAGTACTTTAATTCTGCGTTACATACTTCTGAATAACTCAGTCCCTTTCTATTACCGACTTCCCTTTTTAGTTTAAAATTCTTAAATTTCCACATAATAGCTAAAAAACGGATCAGTTTGTGGTAAGACGAAAATCTTTTTGAAATATCACTTTCTAACTGTTTCTCCTTATCAATCATACCGACTTGCGATAATTTTCCGCGCTCACTATTTACTTCGTTTTCATCAAGCGTACCACTCAAACACGGCCAATACTCTTCGCGCTGACAGAGCCAGTCCGGCCCTTCCCACCACCGCAATTCTAATAGTTGCTTCGCCTGGGAACCACGCGACGGCAGATCAGCCGGGTTGAGATTACCGGGCACGTATCTCCAATTTGCTTTTGCCGTAAGTTTTCTTATCTCGCGTATTCTATTTTGCACAAACACGCCCCACTGTACATCTCGATCAATCCATGCCAAAACAGTAGTTGAATCGGACCAGTAAAAAATGGGAATTTCATCATACTCTAGAGCTTTAATAATCCCATGCGTTTGCCTGCTACCTATCGACGCAGCCAAAAGTTCGAGACGCGGTATAGTAGTTCCTTCCGGCGCGACTCGCGCTTTTGCCGCTAGAAATTTCAGTTCGACCCTCTCGCGATTCTCGACGCGCAGAAAAGTGACTGCAGCATACGCCAGCTTGCTAGCGTCACAAAAGGTGTGCAGGGAAAATTTGCCTTTTCCAAATTTTCTAGGAATAGCAATTGCATTTAGATAATGTAGTTGCTTAAACCAAAGCTCAAAATCTTTCTGCGTAACCATATCTACAGGATTATCCCAACCAATTTTTATTTTCCAGAGTCGTTTTAATAAAAGCTTCGGCAATAACGTAACGGGTGCCGTAAAGCCAATCGGATCGAATACCCTGTCAGCAGCGGCCAGAATAATTCGTTTGGTTATTGCCGCGTCATTTTGGTTTTCCAGAATCGACGGATTGATCGAGATTGTATCGCTTTCTTTATTGTACAAAAGTCCTAATACTAGTGTCATATTCTTCTCGCTCGCGTCGTTAGTATACTCCCACCCTCGGAGATCAAAACCGCCCGAGCTCATTATATCTCTTGCTTGCGACACAAATAAATTTAACTCTCCTAATGAATCCACGCTGGTTATACAATTATCAACATACAAGGGCCGTTTCAACTTTTCAATCGTATCTTTTGACCAAACTTTAATCCTTTCATCACATACGGCCTCCCGCGCGTTTTCAAAGTGAAACTCTAAAACCGCCCCCAGTAAAAATGGGCTACAAGTGAGACCGAATACGACGCATTTATGTCTAAAAGACTCGAGCTTGCCATCGCCGTACCATAAAAAACGTAAGAAGTCCCGATCATTCGGATTGACTTCAATCTGCAGAAAGGCTTTGCGCACGTCGGCTACCACGGCTATATCATGCTCACGGAACTTGAGCAGTGTATCAGGAATCAGCTCAATCAGGTTAGGCCCTTTCTCCAAACACGCGTTTAACGGTGGAAAGCCCTTTTCACTCGCGGACGCGTCGAATACAGGCCGGATTTTTGTGGTGCTTGAAGCCTTCACGACCGTCCGATGAGGCAAATAATGACAAAAGATGTCCATTTCGTCGTTAGGAACTCTTTCAATAATATCTTCGTCAAGCCAC